>OY992540.1:177674777-178159777 GCA_963921195.1 Pegoplata infirma
TTTACCTTTGACCTTTGACCTCAATGCGCTCGTGTTAACGTTGTCCGATTTGGCTGACATTTTTAGCATAGGATTTTTAGACCAAATGTAATAAAAATTAGGGGTGCACTCCTTCAAATTCGAAGTTTTGCAAAATAGCTGCCACCCTAATATATATAAAAGAGTGTGGTGACTGACTGACTGACTGGCAATAATCATCGCCCAGTCCAAACCGCTGAAGCTAGAGACTTGAAATTTGGAATGTAGGTTCGGCTCCCGACAAAACCACCCACTAAGAAGGGATTTTTGGAAATTCCGATTCTAAGGGGGGCAAAAGGGGGAAAATAGGGCCCTTTGGGGGATTTTGTATCTTTTGAACTAATAGTCCTAGAAACTTCAAATTTGAACTCTAGGATCCTCTAGCGGAAATAAAATTTCGGAAATTTTTTTTTTTGAAAATTCCGCCTCCAAGGGGGAAAAAAGGGGAAAATAGGGCAAATTGGTACATTTTTTATATTCTAAACAAATGGTCCCAGAAACTTGAAATTTGATGTCTAGCACCCTCTCGCGGAAATAACATTTTGGAAAAAGTAATATTTTGAAAATTCCGTTTCTAAGGTGGGGGGGGGGGCGTACGGACATAGCGCCCAAGGTCTTATCGCCCAAAACCGTAAATGTCATATCGCCCAAGCAATGACATATAGCCCAAAATGATAGGTCTAAAAATGTTATTTCTCCCAAAACAAAATTGTCAAAAATTCCAAAATATTTTTTTTGGGCGAAATGTCGAAATTACGACTTCTATGATTTGTTTTTTTTTTAACAAAGGTTTTCTACGTAGCCGGCCTTCGGCCGGGCTTAAGGATTACATACTCCATGCATTAAACCCACCCTCTCTGCAAACCAAAGGTATTTTGGTTATCAGGCCTTTTTGATGCATAACAAATTTGATAGTGTAAAGGCCTGCTACCTAGAAAACTTTATTTTGCGGAGAGGGTGGGTTTAATGCATGGATTTTGAAATCCCTAAGCACGGCCGAAGGCCGGCTACGCATAAAAACTTTAAATATTGTGTTAAAAAAACACAATATTGGTGAGTTTAGTTTTATGATTATTTTTTTGGGTCTTATGACACTGTATAAATTCAACATTTTGATATTTGGGTAATATGACATTTTTGACAATTTATATAAATTTAAAGAAAATTGTTAAAATACCCAAAAATAATGGCCATATCGTCCAAAAAATTTTGCAACAACAACTAACTCACATTTTTTTTGGGTGGAATGACTTTTTTAAATTGGGCGATATGCACTTGGGCGCTATGTCCGTACGCCGGGGGGGGGGGGGGGGGGAGGGGGAAAATAGGGCAAGTTGATACATTTTGTATCTTCTGAACTAATGGTCCTACAATCTTGAAATTTTGAATATAGGATACTCTCGCGGAAATAACATTTTGAAAAAAGTACTTTTTTGAAAATTCCGGTTTAAGGGGGACAAAAAGGGGGAAAATAGGGCAATTTGGTGAATTTTGAACTAATGGTCCTAGAAACTAGATATTTGAACTATAGTATCCTCTCAGGGAAAAAAAAAATTTTTACTAAAATTTTTTCACTCAAAATTTTTTTTCACTCAACATTTTTTTTTTACTCAAAATTTTTTTCACTCAAAATTCTTTTTTTTACATTTTTTTTTTTTACAATTTTTTTTCACTCAAAATTTTTTTTACTCAAAATTTTTTTTCACTCAAAATATTTTTTTACTCAAAATTTTTTTTCCTCAAAAAATTTTTTTTTCTACAAATTTTTTTTCACTCAAATTTTTTTTTCACTCAAAATTTTTTTTCACTCAAAAATTTTTTTTACAATTTTTTTTTTACTCAAAATTTTTTTTTACTCATTTTTTAATAAATTTTTTTTTCACTCAATTGTATTTTATTCTTCAGTTTTTTTACTTATTTTTTTTTTTTATTAATTTTTTTACTTAGAAGGTGTTTTCACCCAAATTTTTTTTACTCAAAATATTTTTCGCTTAATTTTTTGACTCAAATTTTTGACTCAATTTTTTTTATCTCATTTATTTTTTAATTTTTGGGAATTTATTGATTTAATCACTTAAATTTAGGGGGAAATAGGACAATTTTAAACATTTCGATCTTCTGAGCTAATGGCCCCAGTAACCTAAAATTTGGACTATAGGATCCTCACGCGGAAATAATACTCTAAAGAAAGTATTAAAAAAAAAAAAATAAGAAGGGGAAATGGGGAAAAAAGGGCAATTTGGTACATGTTCTATCTTCTGACCTAATGGACTATAAGATCCACTAACGGAAAAAACATTCTGAAACAAAGTTTTTTTAATTCTGATTCTAGGGGGTTGAAAGGGGGAAAGTAGGATAATTTGGTACATTTTGTATCTTCTGAACTAATGGTCCTAGAAACTTAAAAATTTGGACTATATGATCCTCTCGCGGAAATTATGTTCTGAAGAAAGTATTTTTTGAAAATTTTTCATTCAAATTTGGGTGGGAAATAGGACGATTTTGAACACTTTCTATATTGTGAACTAATGGTCCCAGAAACCTGAAATTTGGACTATAGGATCCTCTCGCGGAAATAATATTCTGAAGGAAGTACTTTTTTAAAAAGGCACTCTAAGAAGGCGAAAAGGGGGAAAATTGGGCAATTTGGTACATTTTCTTTTCTCTGACCTAATGGTCCTAGAAACTTTAAGTTTGGACTATAAGAACCTCTCGCGGAAAAAACATTCCGAAACAAAGTTTTTTTTCAATTCCGCATCTAGGGTGGTAAAAAGGGGGATAATAGGACAATTTGGTGCACTTTGTATGTTCTGAACTAATTTTCCCAGAAACTTAAAAATTTTGACTATGGGATCCTTCGCGGAAATAGCATTGTGAAGAAAGTTCTATTTTGAAAATTTCGCTTCTAAGGGGGGAAAAAGGGGAAAGTAGGGTAATTTTGTGTCTGCTGAGCTAATGGTCGTAGATCCTTGAAATTTGGGCTGTACGATCCCCTCGCGGAAATAACTTTCTGAAAGAAGTACTTTTTGAAAAATCCGGTTTGTATCTGCTGAACAAATAGGACTGCACGATCCTCTCGCGTGGACTGCACGATCCTCTCGCGGAAATAACATTCTAAAAAAAGTACTTTTTTGAAAATTCCGCTTTAAAGGGGGAAAAAGAGGAAGGTATGGCAATTTTGTATCTGCTGAAAATATGATCCTAGATACTTGAAATTTGGAGTGAACGAACCTCTCGCGGAAATAACATTCTAAAGGAAGTACTTTTTCAAAATTCTGGGGGGAAATCGGGAAAGCAGGGCAATTTTGGATCTGCTGAACAAATGGTCCTTAATACTTGAAATTTAAACTGCACGATCCTTTCGCGAAGAACTTTTCAAAAAATCCGCTTCTACGGGGAAAAAGGGGGAAAGTAGGGCAATTTTGTATCTGCAGAACTAATGGTCCTAGATACTTGAAATTTGAACTGTACAATCCTCTCGCGGAAATAATATTCCAAAGGAAGTACTTTTTGAAAATTCCGGGGGAAAAAGGGGGTGCGTGGGGTAATTTTGAATCTGCTGAACTCATGGTCCTAGATACTTGAAATTTCAACTGTACGATCCTCTCGCGGAAATAACATTGTTAAAGAAAAACTTTTTTAAAAATTATGCTTCTACGGGGAAAAGGGGGAAAGTAGGGCAATTTTGTATTTGCTGAACTAATGGTCCTAGATACTTAAAATTTGAACTGTACAATCCTATCCCGAAAATAACATTCTAAAAGAAGTACATTTTTGAAAATTCGTTTTTAAAGGGGGAAAAATGGGGAAAGAAGGGCAATTTCGTATCTGCTAAACAAATGGTCCCAAAAACTTGAAATTTTAAGTCTACCCTCGCGGAAAGAACATTTTGTAAAAGGTAATATTTTGAAGAATCCTTTTATAAGAGTAGGGGTGGTGGGTAGAAGGGGTTTAATAGGGCAATTTTGTATCTTCTGAACAAACTTGAAATTTTGAATCTGGATTCTCGCGGAAATTATTTTTTGAAAAATATATTTCTTTGAGAATTTTGGTTTTAAGGAGGCCCGAAAGGGGGAAAATAGGGCAATTTGCTAAACTTTAAATTAATGGTCTTAGAAACATGACATTTGGAATATGGGATCATATCGCGGCAATAACATTCTAAAAGAAGTACTTTTTTGAAAATTTCGCTTTTAAGGGGGAGAAAGGAGGAAAGTAGTGCAATTTTGTATATGCTAAAGTAATGGTCCTAGATACTTGAAAATTGGACTGTACGATCCTCCCGCGGAAATAGCATTTGGAAAGGAATACTTTTTTAAAAATTCCTCTCTTAAGGGGAAAAAGAGGGGAAAATAGAGCAATTTTGAATCTGCTGAACTAATGGTCCTAAATACTTGAAAATTGGACTGTACGATCCTCCCGCGGAAATTACATTCGGAAAGAAATACTTTTTTAAAAATTCTTCTTTAAGGGGGAAAATGGGGGAAAGTAGGCCAATTTTGTATCTGCTGAACAAATAGTCCTAGATACTCGAAAATTGGACTGCACAATCGTCTCGCGGAAATAAAATTGGAGTGAAGGACTTTTTGGAAAATTCCGCCTCTAAGAGGGAAAAGGGGGCAATTTTGTAACTGACGAACTAATGGTCCGGGAGACTTGAAATTTGGACTGTACGATCCTCCCGCGGAAATAACATTCGGAAAGAAATACTTTTTTAAAAATTCTTCTTTAAGGGGGAAAAAGGGGGAACGTAGGCCAATTTTGCATCTGCTGAACAAATAGTCCTAGATACTTGAAAATTGGACTGTAAGATCCTCTCGCGGAAATAACATTCTCAAGAAAGTACTTTTTTGAAAACTCTACTTTTAAGGGGGAAAAAGGGGAAGGTAGGGCAATTTTGTATCTGCTGAACTAATGGTCCTTGATACTTAAAATTAAACTGTACGATCCTCTCGCGGATATAACATTCTCAAAGAAGTACTTTTTTTAAATTCTGCTTCCACGGGGGGAAAAGGGAGAAAGTAGGGCAATTTTGAATCTGCTTAACTAATAGTTCTACATACTTGATGTTTGGACTGTACGATCCTCTCGCGGAAAGAACATTCTAGAAAAAGTACTTTTTTGAAAGTTCTCCTTCTAAAGGGGGAAAAGGTGGAAAGTACGGCAATTCTGTATCTGCTGAACTAATGATCCTAGATACTTAAAATTTGAACTGTACGATCCTCTTGCGGAAAAAGTTCCGCTTCTAAGGGGGAAAAGGCGGAAAGTAGGGCAATTTTGTATCTGCTGAACTAATGGTCCTAGATACTTGAAATTTAGACTGCACGATCCTCTCTCTTGGAATTAACATTCTGAAAGAAGTACTTTTTTTTAAAATTCCGATTTCAAGGGGGAAAACGGGGAAGGTAGGGCAATTTTGTATCTGCTGAACTAATGGTTCTAGATACTTGAAATTTGGCTGAACGATCCTCTCGCGGAAATAACATTCTTAAGAAAGTACTTTTCAAAATTCTGAGGGAAAAGGGGGAAAGAAGGGCAATTTGGAATCTGCTGAACTAATGATCCTAGATTCTTGAAATTTGAACTGAACGATCCTTTCGCAAAAATAACATACTTAAAGAACTTTTTTAAAAATTTCACTTCTAAGGGGGAAAAAGGGGAAAGTAGGGCCCTTTGGGGGATTTTGTATCTTTTGATCTAATAGTTTTAGAAACTTGAAATTTGGACTCTATAATCCTGTGGAAAATAGGGCAATTTTGTATCTTCTGAACTAAAACTTTAAGTTTTGATCCTCTCGCGGAAATAATTTTTTGAAAAATACACTTTTTGAAAATTTTGGTTTTAAGGAGGGCCAAGAGGGGCAAAATAGGGCAATTTGGTAAATTTTAAACTAATGGTCTTAAAAACATGACATTTGCAATATAGGATTATCTCGCGGAATAACATATTGAAAGAAGTACTTTTTTGCAAATTACTTTTTAAAGGGGGAAGAAGGGCAATTTTGTATCTGCTGAACTAATGGTCCTAGATATTGAAGTTTGGACTGTACGATCCTCTCGCGGGAATAACATTCTGGAAGAAGTACTTTTGGAAAAATCTGTTTCTATAGGGGGAAAAAGAGGGAAAGTAGGGTAAACTTGAAATTTGAATCCTCTTGCGGAAACAACATTCTAATGGAAGTACTTTTTTTAAAATTTCGCTTCTACGGGGAAAAAGGGGGAAATTAGGGCAATTTTGTATCTGCTGAACTAACGGTCCTAGATACTTGAAATTTGGAGTGTACGATCCTCTCGCGAAAAAAACATTCTGAAAGAAGTACTTTTTTGAAAATGTTGTTTTATAGGTGGAAATGGGGGAAAAGTAGGGCAATTTTGTATATGCTGATCTAATGGTCCTAGATACTTGAATTTTCAACTGTTTTGTATCTGCTGAACTAATGGTTCTAGATACTTGAAGTTTGGACTGTACGATCCTCTAGCGGAAATAACATTCTGGAAGAAGCACTTTTTTAGTAGCTTCTAAGGGGGAAAATGGGGAAAGTAGGGCAATTTTGTATCTGCTGCATTAATGGTCCTAAATACTTGAAATTTGGACTGTACGATCCTCTCGCGGAAATAACATTCTCAAGGAAGTACTTTTTTGAAAACTCTACTTTCTGAAAGAAGTACTTTTTTAAATATTCCGATTTTGAGTGGGAAAAGGGGAAAAGTAGGGCAATTTTGTATCTGCTGAAATAATGGTCCTATATACTTGAAATTTGGACTGTACGATCCTCTCGCGGAAATAACATTCTCAAGGAAGTACTTTTTTGAAAACTCTACTTTTAAGGGGGAAAAGGGGAAGGTAGGGCAATTTTGTATCTGCTGAACTAATGGTCCTCGATACTTAAAATTTAACTGTACGATCCTCTCGCGAATATAACATTCTAAAAGAAGTACTTTTTTTTTTTTAATTCTGCTTCTACTGTGGGAAAAGGGAGAAAGTAGGGCAATTTTGAATCTGCTTAACTAATAGTCCTACATACTTGAAGTTTGGACTGTACGATATTCTCGCGGAAAGAACATTCTAGAAGAAGTACTTTTTTGAAAGTTCTCCTTCTAAAGGGGGAAAAGGTGGAAAGTAGGGCAATTCTGTATCTGCTGAACTAATGATCCTAGATACTTAAAATTTGAACTGTACGATCCTCTTGCGGAAAAACTACTTATTGCAATTTTTTATCTGCTGAACTAATGGTCCTAGATACTTGAAATTTAGACTGCACGATCCTCTCTCTTGAAATTAACATTCTGAAAGAAGTACTTTTTTTGAAAATTCCGATTTCAAGGGGGAAAACGGGGAAGGTAGGGCAATTTTGTATCTGCTGAACTAATGGTTCTAGATACTTTAAATTTGGCTGAACGATCATCTCGCGGAAATAACATTCTTAAGAAAGTACTTTTAAAAATTCTGGGGAAAAAAGGCGGAAAGAAGGGCAATTTTGAATCTTCTGAACTAATGGTCCTAGATTCTTGAAATTTAAACTGAACGATCCTTTCGCAAAAATAACATACTTAAAGAACTTTTTTAAAAATTTCACTTCTAAGGGGGAAAAAGGGGAAAGTAGGGCCCTTTGGGGGATTTTGTATCTTTTGATCTAATAGTTTTAGAAACTTGAAATTTGGACTCTATAATCCTGTGGAAAATAGGGCAATTTTGTATCTTCTGAACTAAAACTTTAAGTTTTGATCCTCTCGCGGAAATAATTTTTTGAAAAATACACTTTTTGAAAATTTTGGTTTTAAGGAGGGCCAAGAGGGAAAAAATAGGGCAATTGGGAAAATTTTAAACTAATGGTCTTAAAAACATGACATTTGCAATATAGGATCATCTCGCGGAATAACATATTGAAGGAAGTATCTGCTGAACTAATGGTCCTAGATATTGAAGTTTGGACAGTACGATCCTCTCGCGGAAATAACATTCTGGAAGAAGTACTTTTTTGGAAAAATCTGCTTCTATAGGGGGAAAAAGAGGGAAAGTAGGGCAAATTTGAAATTTGAATCCTCATGCGGAAACAACATTCTAATGGAAGTACTTTTTTTGAAAATTTCGCTTCTACGGGGAAAAAGGGGGAAATTAGGGCAATTTTGTATCTGCTGAACTAACGGTCCTAGATACTTGAAATTTGGAGTGTACGATCCTCTCGCGAAAAAAACATTCTGAAAGAAGTACTTTTTTGAAAATGTTGTTTTATAGGTGGAAATGGGGGAAAAGTAGGGCAATTTTGTATATGCTGATCTAATGGTCCTAGATACTTGAATTTTCAACTGTTTTGTATCTGCTGAACTAATGGTTCTAGATACTTGAAGTTTGGACTGTACGATCCTCTAGCGGAAATAACATTCTGGAAGAAGCACTTTTTTAGTAGCTTCTAAGGGGGAAAATGGGGAAAGTAGGGCAATTTTGTATCTGCTGCATTAATGGTCCTAAATACTTGAAATTTGGACTGTACGATCCTTTCGCGGAAATAACATTCTAAAATAAGTACTTTTATGAAAATTCTGCTTCTAATGGGGAAAAAGGGAGAAAGTAGAGATACTTAAAATTGGTACTTTACGATCCACTCGCGGAAATTACATTCAGGGAAAATAAATTTTTGAATTTTCGCTTCAATTTGGTACATATTGTTCCTTATGCACTAATGTTCCTTGAAACTTAAAGTTTGAACTATGGGATCGTTTCGCCAAAATAAAATTTTTTCAACTTTAAATCTACTCAATATATAATATTTTAAAGGTCGAAATTATGTTTAAAGAAAAATTATTAAGAATTTGAAGTAATAAATTTTTTTTTTTACAGCTAACCGGTAACGAAGTACCGGGCGAGTTAGCTAGTTTATCATATAGAAAAAGTCTCAGATTCTGAGACATTTTCCGTTAGAAAAAGTCTCAGATTCTAAAATATTTTTTTTATAGAAAAAGTCTCAGAAAAATATGTATCAAACATATTTCCTATAAAAAAGTCCTTTTTCCCATAGAAAAAGTCTTAGATTCTGAGGCATTTTTCCTAAAGTAAAATTATCAGATTCTGAGAATTTTATTTCTACACTCATAGAAATCCTACAGTTAAAAATACAGTAAATGTGTTATAACTTTAAATTTACTACATTTTTACTAATTTACAGTATAATTTTAGTTTTTAGTACGCTTTTTTATAAGTGACCATTACTAAATGCTGATTTTTTTACTTGTTTTCTACTAATTTTTGTTATTAAAGATTGAGAAAAAAATATATATACAATTTTGTTTAAAAATCTAAGAAAATACCATTTTGGTACAAAATTTATCAAAAAATTAAAAGATTTAAAAAAATTTGATTATAAAAAGCTTAGGTTGTGACCATAATTTTATTGTTTTTTTTTAACAAGAATTTTTGTATCTAAAGCAGCGACAGGCAAAAGCACTACGCGGCGTTTTTACTCTCACACCTACATGCTCTCACTCATTAAACAAAATCAAAAAAAACACAATTTTCTTCTCTCTTCTGGTTTAAAATATACTTAGAGAAATAATCAATAAAGAATTTTAATGTCAAATTCTTGTTTATGGAACATTTTTTGGTAAACCAGAATGCTTAGTTTGTCACTATTCACTAAATATTACATTGCTAGACATTTTAACCAATGTTATTTATTATATTTTTTATTTTTTAAATGGTTAAATGTATTATTATTTTTACTATAAGTTTCTTTAAGTGCATTGAGTATGAGAGTGCTCATGTTACACACACAAAGACAAAATATGATAGTATGTGTTTGCCTGTCGCTGATCTAAAGCAATTTCTTTAAAATTGTATTATTTTTTTTTTTAAATTAAAACGAGACCTTAAAATGTTTTCTTTAATATAATATTCTTATTCTACAATGTAGAATCTACATCATCTTAGAAAGACAATTTGTATAACAATAAAATATTACGATCATAAAATATCCTTGTGTTGTAAAATACATGTGTTTGAGAATTTGGATTTTCCGTTTTTAAAAACCAAAAAAAAGGAGAAAAAGAGAGAGTAGGAGAGTATTTATATTGAGAATCACTGTTGCCAACTATTTTTAACCAAAAACCTTTAAATTTCACTAAAAAAGCGCTAGAAACCGCCAAAAATAAATTTAGCGGGGAAAATTTAAAATTCTCCCGCTAAATTACGAAAAAAAGCGCTAAAAACCGAAAAACTTGGCATTTTTGATTGACAAAAAAGAAAAATTAAAAAAAAAACCTCCAAATTATTTTTTCTACGAAAATTGACTTTTCACTAAAAACGCGCAAGAAACCGCCGAAAAAAATTTAGCGGGAAAATATAAAATTCTCGCGCAAAGTTACAAAAAAAGCGCTAAAACTCGACAAACTTGGCGTTTTCGATTGAAACAAAAAGAAAAATTGGAAAAAAACCTCTAAATTTTTCCCACTAAATTCAAACAAAAAGCGCTAGATTTTCCCGCTAAAACACAGTTCCCGCTAAAACCAATTTTCCCCCGCTAAATCCAAACAAAAAGCGCTAGATTTAGCGGGAAAACCTCCAACTTGGCAACAGTGTTGAGAATACATTTTTAAAGACTGTTGTCAACAAAGAGTTTTCTTGCTTAAAGTAGCGATTTTAGTTACGTATGTAGCAAGCAATAGAGCGGTTTTTATCTAACAAGGGAAGTATCTCAACCCTTATGAACCGATTTGCCTAAAACTTAAAATATATATAAAAGAGACGATTTTAAGGTTGGGGTGTCTCGAATTATCGGCCATATCAGACTTTTAAAATTTCGTTGTCCCCTTATGAAACAAAGTGGACCTTCGGGAAAATTTCGATAACTCCCGAACTAAAAATATCCTCTAGCGCAAAAATACGTGTTGACTTAAATTTAATAAAGATTATTTCGTATTCATATGGATATCGTAGGTCTATGTCTTCATATAAATACCCCCCAAAATTTACACATTTTCGTGAAAAAAGTATTTAAGAAAGCCGAACTTTTACAAGGTTATGCCACCGTTGGATATGCATTAAGAGAACCTTTCTTCTCATATGTAAACATCATATAGTTTCTTAGAAAAAAATGGCTGAAAAATCCAAAAAACTTTTTTTTCGCCATTTTTTGACCCATGTTTTGAACCCTTAAATCCCCGATATGGCCGATAAGCTGAGACACCTCAACCTTAGAATTGTCCCTTTTATATATATTTTATGTTTCATGCAAATCGGTTCATATGGGTTGAGATACTTCCCTTGTAAGTCACACACATTTATTACCAACTTGTTATTTTAAATGCCAATTTTAATCTTCTCAAATGAAGGGCATATTGTAAAAACTCGATAAGCAACATTTTATTTTATGGTGGTTTTTGCCTTAAAACTTTTAAAATAATGTAGAAAATAGAACTTTTGCAGAACTTTTATTCTCAATATACTTGTACGAAGGGTTAAAGCAAGACTTCTGCAAAAAATCTGTCAATGGAACATCACCAGAAGGCGAAAAACAGGAAAAAATAAAATGTTGCTTATCAAATGTAAAAATTTTCAATGTAAAGGGTACAGATTACAAAGTAGAATAAAATCGCATTTTCATGATTAAAATTCCAATGTAAACGCACTATTAGACAATTTTTAAAACGAAAAAAAATGTCAATCAATTTTTATGTCCGAAAATTAAAAAAAAATGTATGAAATTTTTTTTTCTAAAATCATTTTTAATGAATTTTTTTACTATAAAATTTAAAAAAAATGTAAATGGGACTAGGAAAGTTTTTATATTTTGTAAAAATTTGGAAATTTGGTTTTGTCCTATTGTCCCGGCTTAGGGATAAGTTTTTAGGACACAGTTTAATTATAAGTCCAATTTTTTTCTGTCACGTAATAGGCATTTTAGTGATATGTGCCGTTTTCATCAGTCACGGGATAAATGATTTCGGATCGAGAAACACCCTTTTCCTGCAGGAAAATTCAATCAAAATTAATAATTCAATTAAAATTTAAAAAAAAATGTGTAAACAACAAAGTAGTGTTTTTTAAGCAATTAATAAAAAAACAATATATTTTACAAAATGTGTCTAATACTGCATACAGACTAGCGTGATTTTAAAATCACCATGTGATTTTCCTTTTGATTGAATTTGAGAGTTTTTTAGTAGATTCTGACAGATTCTGATTGAATTTTCCAATTAAATTCAAGATATTTTTCTACACTACAAATGAACACCTAAAGAGGAATTCATTAAAAATCTCCATGAAAATAGTTTTCCAGTAGTTTCATCCACTTTCCCTTATCATACGTCTTCTATGGTAATCTTTGATATTGTATTTATTTTAATACAATTTATTGATATTTATCATAAAAAATTCGAGTTTTTTTGGTAATTGACTCAATTTCAAGAATCACCGTTTCCTTGTTAAACAATTTAAAGCCAAAGCCTTTATTGTGATTACTCTAAAAAATCGCTATTTTTTGCGGAAAACCAACAAATTGGTAACATTGTTATTCTCAAGGCTCTCTTTATTTAGTTACAAAAAAAATCTTCAATCATGTAAACGTGAAGCGGAATTGTGTTTTTTCCAAATACAAAAAAAAAAAAAAATAGAAAAATAATCGTGAAAACACCAATACTTTTATTATAAATAAACAAATTCGAATACAGCACTGATGTAACATCAGGTAATACACAAAGTTCTTTAAATACTGCTATATTAATAACACAACAAATATATATTTATTTCATTTATAACATTAGGTAAAAAATCTGGAAATATATTTTAAATTTACAACAACAGCGCAACACAATCATAAAACCTTTTAAATGGCGTCATCATGTGTGCAATTTTTGTTTAGCAAGCGTAAGTTTTTTGCATTTTCTTACCCACGTATACACATTTTATATGTACATTTTTTTCATTTTGTTTTCAGATGCAAGCGGTGTCTAAATAATTGAAGAACTCAACAATAAACAAACACACATCTCAAAATTATTATTTTTAAACTGAGTGTGTTCTTTAAGTGAATTTTGTGTTCAATTTGATATTTTTATTAATTTATTATATAATAAAAATAAAATTTTTATTTATTTTAAATTTCATTTGGAAATTTATTTCACCACAATACTAACAATTTTACTGTAAAACTGAAAATTTTCTAATTTTTTCAGTCACTCTAACTTTACCATTTTTTTATAACCGCGTTAGTAAAATTTGACTAATACTGTATACAGACTTGCGTGATTTTAAAATCACTATGTGATTTTCCTTTCAACAAAATCACATAGTGATTTACAAAATCATCTCAAATTGTACTAGCATAAAGAAAAATCGAAAAATCATCTCAACTTACCATGGTAAGTTCTTGTAGTGTGAACGTAGCCTAACGCGTTGTAGGGCCCTTTAATACTAACGTGTCAGCATTAATAACAGACTTTTTAGTAAGGAATACTATAGGATTTCTATGAGTGTACAGAAAAAGTATCAGGTTCTGAGACATTTTTCGTTAAGAAAAAGTCTCAGATTCTGAGACATTTATCCTTTAGAAAAAGTCTTAAATTTTGAGACATTTTGCCTATAAAAAAGTTTCAGATTCTAAGATATTTTTCCTACAGAACAAATTTCAGATTCCAGAACATTTTTCCTAAAGAAAAACCATCAGGTTCTAAGGACCAAGTATCAGATTTCCAGAAATTTTTCCTATTGAAAAAGTCTCATATTCTGAGGCGTTTTTTCGAAAAAAAGCTCAGAAATTTTTCCTAAAAAAAAATTCTAAGATTCTGAGACATTTTTCCTATTAAAAAATTTTTAGATTCTGACACATTTTTCCTACAGAAAAATTCTCTGATTCTGAGACATTTTTCATATGAGGGGGTTAGAGCACAAGGGGTTCAAGTGCCTTATATTTGATAATGAGAAAAAAGAGGTTAAAGTTAAATTGCAATAAAAAATGTTAGATGCTATCTATAATATTATTTTTTAGTTAATAGAGATCCTGAGATATATTTTAATCTAACAAGTTAAAAAAATACCGTCTTTTACACCCTTTTGCACCCAAAAATTGCATCTGAAGTAAGTAAGTCGCACTTATACCCCTTGTGCTCTAACTTTTTTTATAAATTTCTATTTAGAGCACAAGGGGTTCAAGTGCCTTATTTTTAATAATGAGAAAAAAGGGGTTAAAGTAAAATTGCAATAAAAAATGTTAGGTGGTATCAAGTATATTATTTTTAAGGTAATAGAGCTCCTGAGATATATTTTAATCTAACAAGTTAAAAAAATACCGTCTTTTACACCCTTTTGCACCCAAAAATTGCATCTGAAGTAAGTAAGTCGCACTTATACCCCTTGTGCTCTAACTTTTTTTTATAAATTTGTAAATTCGTAAAAGGAAAACCACATTTTATTAAGAAAATCTGTAATGGTTCTTTGTTTAATTTTTTAGTCGTCATAATCAGATTCCATGACATCATTGGGATCATCTTCATTAGGGCATCCTGTCAAATGTAAACTTTCGAATTTCGTATCATAATACCTGCTGATTTACAAACATACAAAATATGTTTAACCAAATTCCTCTTAAAAGTAGCAAAATGTTGAGTATGTGAAAAATATAAAAATAAAAACACGATTTTGGGCCAAAAATGCTCATAAGCATCTGTGGACCAAAATCTCTGATCAATTTTTGTGGACCAAAATCGTGTTGTTATACTTTTTTTAATATTTTTTAGATAATATGCTTTATATTTTACAACTTTTGGGACAAATTTGGATAAGAAAAAAAATTGTGCAGAAAAATCAGCATCTGTGGACCAATATTTTTTTTTTTTTTTTTTAATATGCTCGATTCGGGAGTACTCTTTCACCATTCACCTACTTTTTAAAAATTTGATATCCTTTCAAATTTTAAGATTTTTAATTTTTTCCTTGTAATTATTTAAGATATTACTATATTTTAACAAGAAAAAAAATTTAAAATCTTGAAATTCAAAAGAATATCAAATTTTTAAAAATTTGGTGAATGGTTAAATAGTACTCCCGAATCGAGCACAATATTTTTCCTACGCATTTAGCAGTTGTACGCAAGAACTCCTAATTTTTGAGCCGGATTTGGTCAAAATATTCGGACATGAATTTTGGTCGAAAAGCGCCATTAAATTGCAATAAAAAATGTTAGATGATATCTAGTATATTATTTTTAAGTTAATAGAGTTCCTGAGATATATTTTTATCTAACAAGTTAAAAAAATACCGTGTTTTATAAACTTTTGCACCCAAAAATTGCATCTGAAGTAAGTAAGTGGCACTTATACCCCTTGCACAGACTAATACAGACTCGACAGAAGTGACAGCTGTCAAAAAAGTAGTCTTGAACCATATGGTTAATATTTTCAAATTATTCTACGAATTAGGTTAGAAAGAGAAAACTAATATAACACGCCATAAGAAAAATAGATGCCAGATCGGTTTTTGTTGTTTCACTCACTCCTAAGTCGTAGAAAGTGTTGCCATGTTAGCGTAAAACGGACTAAAAACCGCTGTGTTTTCTCCTAAAATCGCGTAGTTTTCCCCGTTTTTTGTTATAAAACTCTACTGTCGAGTCTGTATATAGTCTGTGCCCCTTGTGCTGAAACTTTTTTTTATAAATTTGTAAATTCGTAAAAGGAAAACCACATTTTATTAAGAAAATGTGTAATGGTTCTTTGTTTAATTTTTTAGTCGTCATAATCAGATTCCATGACATCATTGGGCTCATCTTCATCTTCATTAGGGCATCCCGTCAAATCTAAACTTTCGAATTTCGTATCATAATACCTGCCGAAAATTATTTAACCAAATCTGGCTCAAAAATTAGGAATTTTTGAGTACTTTATGGGAAAATTTTTTTAAAAATTCCACTTTTGGTCCACAGATGCTGATTTTCAAACATAAAAATTATTTTTAACCAAATTGGTCTTAAAAGTTAAATTTTAATAATTGCTTGGAGCACAAGGGGTTTAAGTGCCTTAAATTTAATAATGGGAAAAAAGAGGTTATAGTTAAATTGCAGTAAAAAATGTTAGATGATATCTAGAATATTATTTTTTAGGTAATAGAGATCCTGAGATATATTTTAATCTAACAAGTTAAAAAAATACCATATTTCACAAATACAAGCACCCAAAAATTGCCTCTGAAGTATGTAAGTGGCACTTATACCCCTTGTGCTCTAACTTTTTTTTATAAATTTCTAAATTATGAAAAGAATGTTAGTTATTTGTAAAAGGAAAACCACATTTTATTACAAAAGTCTTTAATGGTTCTTTGTTTAATTTTTTAGTCGTCATAATCAGATTCCATGACATCATCGGGCTCATCTTCATCTTCATTAGGGCGTCCCTTGAAATCTAAACTTTCGAATTTCGTGCCGTGATACCTGCCGAACGATGGACATGAAGTAGCTAATTGTGGGAAAATTTATGAAAAATTTTTGCAAGGTCATTTTTAGTCTGCAACCAGCGGTCAAAGTTTAAAAAATTACGTTTTTGGACTAAAATTTATATCTGAAATATTTAACCAAATCTGGGTCAAAAATAAGGAACTTTTGCGCGTTTTATGGGAAAAATATTTAAAAAATTTCAAAATTGCGATTTTGGTCCACAGATGCTGATTTATAAACATAAAAAATATTTTTAACCAAATTTGTCTTAAAAGTCGAAAAATGTTGAGTATTTTATGTGAAAAATTTTAAAAATAAACCCACGATTTTGGTCCAAAAAAGCTGATTAGCATCTGTTTATCAAAATCTTTGATCAGCATTTTTGAACGAACATCGTGTTTTTTATATTTTTTTAATATTTTTTAGATAACTTGCTTTACATTTTCCAACTTTTGGGACCAATTTGGATAAACAAAATAATATTTATGTTAAAAATCAGCATCTGTGGACCAATATTTTTTTTTTGGGATTTTTTTTTATTTTTCCTATTATGTACGCAAAAAATCCTAATTTTTGAGCCCAATTTGGTCAAAAAATTCGGACATGAATTTTGGTCGGAAATCGCCATTTTTCCACACTTTAACCGCTGGTTACAGACTGAAGATGCTCTTGCAAAATTTGATTACTATTACTACAAGAACTTCTCGGAATTCAACCACTTGTCCAAGTGAAAAACTAAATTTTAATAATTGCTTGGAGCACAAGGGGTTTAAGTGCTCATATACCCCTTGTGCTCCAAGCAAAACAGGTATTTTAGTAACAAGAGCTAGAAATGGTCGCCATATCTCGCTAACGGATAAGAATTTCACATTCACCTCTTGTGCTCTGAACTTCTGTGAACTTCACCTACTAATTCCATATGTTAACTCAATTTTTTTAAAAAAGTCACTTGAACCCCTTGTGCTTTGAGCCCCTCATATATAAAATTTCTTAGATTTAGAGACATTTTTTCTATTGAAATTTCCAGATTCTAAGACATTTTTCTATAAAAAAAATTCAAGATTCTGAGACATTTTTTTCATTAAAAAAATTCTCAGATTCTGAGACATTTTTCCTATTTAAAAATTCTCAGATTCTGGGACATTTTTCGTACAGAAAACTTTTCAGATTCTAAGACAATTCTGACAGCTCTGATTCTGAGATATTTTTAAATAGAAAAAATCTCTGGTTCTGAGACCTTTTCATAAAGAAAAAGTCTTAGATTTTGAGTAAAAGCCAAATTTTTTGAAATATTATATATATACTATACTAACATTTTTTCAAGGCAAAGTCTCAGATTCTAAGAAATCTTGTCTATAGAAAAAGTCAGAATAAATATCAGATTCCGAGAAGATTGTTTTTAAGTAATTAATAGTACATATTACTTACAATTAGATCCCTTTTTTGTATACATAAAGCTTCAGTTTCTGAGACAATTTTCCATTAGAATTTTAAGTTGAAACGTTTCATTTTTTGAGACATTTTGAGACATTTTCTGGCAGAAAAATTTTCCGATTCTGAATTGTTTTTACATTTTTTTTAAGAATTTTTTTTACATTGTAGATAATATTTAATACCAAATATTGAAATTTGTTAAATCATTTCGGGGGGGCCCGGGCCCCCGGGCCCCCCCCTGTATACGCCACTGGTCCTGTCCAATGCTCAAACTGCCAGGAGTTTGGGCACACTAGAACCTACTGTACCACAGTCCAGTTTGCCCAGTATGTGGGGATCTGCATCCAGCCATACAATGCCCCATCATTAAAAATGGCTCATCTAAATATCGGGGCTGCCCCATATACAAGGAATTCCAGCTGAAACTTAGGTAAAAACGGCAACAGGCCTGGGCCAATATAGTAGAATACAGGCCAACCTTAGATAACCAGAATGTTAACTTATCAGCACCAGCAGTGCAACAACCTAGGGTTCTCGATCAGCACCATCTTCTGAAACATCATCAGTTTCATCTACGGGTTCTCGACCAGTACCATCTTCTGAAACATCATCAGCTTCACCTCTGGTACAGCCTGCTCAAGCTACTTCAAGTTCTTCTTAAGCAAATGCTTTAAGATCGGGTTCTCAGCAACCCTGTGGTCCCCCGAATTAGGGAGGGTTGGATTCGATGTTCTACGCCCTAATGCAGACTATGAATACAATTGTATCATCCATGCAAAATTCAATGAATGCCTTCATGGCATCTATGCAATATACAATGCAAGAATTAAAAGCGCAAAACAATGTTTTGCATACACTACTGGCACAAAAATGAGTTTTATGAAAAAAAAAGTTTTTGCTGAGATATCTAGTTTTCTATCGCGTGAAAACATAGATGTGTTGCTACTTTCCGAAACACATCTCACAAACAGATATTGCTTTAATATTTCCGGATATACATTGCATAAAACAAATCACTTTGTTTAACCCTCTAATGCATAAGGCCGCTTTTAGGCGGCCCTGTGGATTTGGTTGTAACTTTTGAAAGGCATCACTTACAAACAAGGGAATGGTCGATTTTGAAAGCTAACATTGCACAGATTTATATTGCGTTCTTCTTTATTACCTTATTTCTTTTGTTTATAAATATGCGAAAAGTGAATTTGAAAACAAAAGAAAGTACGTAATAAAGAAGAGTACAATATAAATCAGTGTAATGTTAGATTTTAAAATCGACCACTCTCTTGTTTGTAAGTGATGCCGTTCAAAAGTTACAATCAAATCCACAGGGTCGCCCAAAAGCGGCCTTATGCATTAGAGGGATAACTGTATATTAAAACCAACATGGAGTTATGATATCCAACTATATGGTACTGCAAGCGCTTCCAATATAGAACTTATATAGAGGGTACAATCAAAAATTCTCAGAACTATGACGGGCGCACCGTGGTTTATTCGAAACGAGAATATACACAGAGATCTTAACATACCATTCGTTAAGGATGAGCTTGTCATTCTAAGGACAAGATTTGTTTTTAAACCACGAAATTTTCCAAAAAAATTGATAAAGTTAGAAGAAAAAGTGGTAATTATATTAAAAAAATGGTGAATTTACAAAATAAAAGTAGCAAATTTTCAAAAATAGTAAATTAAAAAAAAAGTTGTAAATGTACCATAAAATAGTTTAAAATTTACCAATTTTGGAAGTGTTAATTAAAAAAAAAAATTGATGTACATACTTTCCTAAAATACAGAAAATAAATTGTTTTTTGTAAATTCACAGTATATTTGGTAAATCAACTTGAATTATTGTAGTTACAACTTCGTTGTAAAATTAGAGTTTTATTTGTTAAATAACCACTTAAATTGGTAGAATACAATTACGGAAATTGTTTGTAAGAGTTATTTGTATCAATTTGTATTTAATTTTTATGTTGAATAAAACAAACAGTTTTTCATATAAATTTAGTTGACACTATGTTGTTGGTCTTTTTATTTATTTAAGTAAAAATTCAGTGCGGCAGTATAAATAGTTATTTTCTTTTTAAAGATTACAGAACAATTGAAATTTCTTTAAATATTTAAAACAAAGAGATGTTTGCCAAAAATTCTTATTTTAACAAGAAAACAAAATATAGCACTCATATGCATATATGCATATGAGTGCTATATTTTGTTTTCTTGTTAAAATAAGAATTTTTCCAACATTTCCTAACAACTACCTAAATCATTGCTCAAAACCTACTGCAGGTAAAAATAATGTGAGTCTCAGATCTACCAAGTCCACAACAACCCCAAGGGAGCCTAAAGACAATACGGCACATGGACGAACCCAAACATCAAAAAAGCTATGTCGCTCTGTCCGCCAACGTACCACTTTAAACCCGAACGGAAAATACTCACTGCGACCCGCCTCCCCATAAGACAAAAGGTGCCCGAGATTCCCGCAAAAATACCAAAATGAGCAATAAAACGTGATTAAATAAATAATAATAATAATCATAAATAATAATAATAATAAAAATGATAATAATAATAATACTAATAAAATAATACAACACATAAATTCCCGCATAAAAAACCATAAAAAATAAAATAAATAAACTAGTACACCGAAAAAATATACCACGCCACACAATCATCCACAAAGATCAAAATATAAACTCCCCCTCTCGAAAATTGCCGTGAAGGCACTTGGGCTTCCTATAGCGCTTTCATCCCCTGCCGAAGGGAATCATCTGTAGGATTTCTAAATCCACTAACTGGTTCCATAGAACCCCTATCATGGACTTACCTTGTAACTCCACCAGAAGAGTAAAAACTAAACCTATACACAACGAACCGACCCCAGAACCCATACTACACTTCAAAGCAATATATCACCAAACATAACACTACCACACATATGCTCATAATCTCCCACAAACGTAACCCTACCTTACATTCATCAAACCATACAACTCACCCCGATCCACCACCTCGAGTGGCAAACTCGATCTCACACACTCCACTACCGCACTCGCGCATTTACAAACCGTCGATTAAAATATCACGAAAACCTCCCGACATTTACCACACACCGGATAAAATAAACGCAAATCAAAATTTTAACGGCGAATCGAAATTTTTTAAAATAATTTAATTTTCCACAACTGACAATTTTAATTTCTCACACAACGGGTGATTAAACGAATTTAAATTTGAATCACGTCGTAACCCAACAAACATACCGACCGATAGTTAAAATCCGTATCCTTATTGGTGCATGCACATCCGACACCAACGAAATTTATAACGACCACCGGATACCGCTACCCCGCCCCTCAACAAACGGTCCAGATCGATGTCACAAAAATTAATAAAAATTAATAACCACAACTTCCAGGCCTAGAGGGTTTCCTGAAACTACAAGAAGTGTTACGATCCCATATAAGTCTTGAAAAATGAACTTGTCCGTTCCATGTCGAATGGCTCACTAACTAAAACACATTCACCAAAGAACTTTAGACATAATCATATCAACCCTCACATAGGACCGTCGTGGCTATTCCCTGACCCTACATTCTGTGAAGATGGGTGGTCGAGATAGAGTTCCATCTAGGGTTGCCATTCGTACTGTTTTAAACAGTACATGTACTGTTTTTTATAAAAAGTACTGTTTTATGCACACCACCTAAAACAGTACGCAAAAGTACTGTTTTTTAAAGCGTGTACTGTTTTTGTACTGTTTTTTATACTCATCACCAAAATGTAAAATTTTTCGAAAAAAGTTTCATATTTGACAAAATTTTAATCCAATTTTTAAATAGGAGCTAAATGCAATTAAATTTTATGCCACTCTCAAAAAGAAAATTTATTTAAAAAATGGGAAACTTAACTAAATTCAATAATGATTTATCTCCATTGCCATGTTTTCCTTCTTTTTATATAAATTTTTCTGAAAAATAAGAAAAAGAAAAAACTAGAAAATGGGGAAAAAAATATTTTATTGAGTTCATCTCATTTAAAGTTTCGATTGCGGGCAGACCCCATTGAGCTCGGAACCCATGGGTCCAGACCACCTTAGGTCCAGTCCCATTGAGTCTTTTAAGGATCGTCATAGATTTTGATTCAATATTTTGTCCTTTTCGCTCTACCTTGCTTGGTTTTTAAGATACTGGAAATTAAGGGCCCAAAAGGGTCTTTAGAATCTTAACGGGATAACTAAAAAACTATTAAAAGGAGGAATTAAGACGGTCGTGTAAAAAGCTACAAAAATGTATTTGTCATTTTTTTTTTTTTTTGGTTTCGGCAATATTTTCTGAGAAATGAGCATTTTTAAATTTTGGGGAGTGCCCAAATTTTTAGATTCAAATTGAGGAGTCCATACATTGAAAGAGGACCGAAGATTCTTTAGAGATTCTTAGAACCGGAAATGAACACTTTTTTGCTCTTTCTGGCTTAGTTTTTGAAATTTTTCCGTTTTTGAAACAGTTTTTTGAAAAAATAATTTTCCTTAAATTGCATAAAATTTACTAAACCTGAAGAAAAAACTTCATCAATTCTAAGAAGATAAATATGATGAACTAATTGGTTGCAAACTATGTCAAAGAAATTTCCAAATTTTTTTTTTTTTTAATTTAATTTTACTAAATTAAGAAAAAAAAAATGTTTTCCCAAAAATTAGTTAGGCCTTTGTTTGAGTGCAATAATACCGTTTTCGCGTTTGCTTTTTAAAGTCGTGTTGTAATTAAAACACTGTTTTATGAGTTTTTTCATATGTTTTTGATAGAAAGATCGGTGTTTTAGTTAAGCGAAAGCAAAGACTACAAAAGCTTTGCAAGTAAGATATCGCGGCAACTAAGACAAATGCTCCAAAAAGTCAATCGCAATTTTTTTCAACACTGATAAAATAAATTTGAGACGGTTTACCTAAAATGTTCCCCCGTTCTGTAAACAATCTTTTATGATCGTTTTGGCTGAAATCTGTTTGAAATCAGGGTAAAAGGGCTAAGTTTTTGTAGTTTGATATAAAATAAAACTTTTAAAAAAGTACTGTTTTTAATTGCAATGTACTGTTTTTTGAGACCAAATGTACTGTTATTCCCTATTTCAAATCTGGTAACCCTAGTTCCATCTTTGGTTTTTACGGAGCCAAATTTCCACCACTGTCCGTAATATTCGGCGGAATTCCCCCTTTTATTTCCTAACACTCCCTCTCACTCACACTTAATATGATGAATATGCCCCTTTCGGGTCAGTGTAACATAACAACATACAGCATGAGGTTGGTCAATGTTGGCAGAGTTCCCCCATCCCTAACCCTGATGCCCAATGGTTTTTAAGGATCATGTCCAACCACACCTAATCCGCCCATCACGGATGGCGTTTATAACAGGATTACTGTGGTAACCCGCTGCCTCAAAACCATTGTACATCGCTAATAGAAATTAATTTCTATAAATGGCAATTGCTGGTACTTATAAAGCTTTATCCCAAAACTGAGCGGCATTAATGAATTTTGAAGATTGTAGATTTTATGCATCTTTCAAAATTTCATTAATCAGAAATTGCATCACTTTTAAAAATTCACAATTTTGCATAATGCACAAGTTTCTTAACTAATTTGAGGGTGCTAAATCCAAATATGACATTTAATTTGGTCCATCGTCATTAGATTTCGCGTAAATTGCATATCTAGCATTAAGAAGGCAACTTTTTCAAACAAACTTTTAACGTAAAAATCTGATTGTATACCCACGTTAATGGACATAATTTATCCGGTTTTTATTGGGGATAGTATGAAACGTTAATTAACGTTGATTTTGTTAAATTCTAATAATAATTATAATTTTGAGATTTTTTGTTTTCAATTAAAATCTTTAAACCGCCATAACTTTCGCGCCGTTAGCTGAAAGTTCTTCACCCGAATAGATTTGAACTTACTAAATGCATGTTTATACGCGTACTAAACGATTTTGATGTGCCTTCAAAAAAAATTTTAATATTTTTTAAATCTTAAAATCAAAAGTTAAATGGAAATGTTCATATATGTAGTTAATTTCTGCAAATGTTAGATAAAAACCAGTTTTGAGTCAAAACTATCATTAAACATTTTCATATACATTAAACGAATAATAAGACAAATAGAAATACAAATTTACAAATTAAAGTGTGTACACGCAAAACAATTTAGTTAAATTATAAAGCCAATTTGATCAAAAACATATATTTGGAAATAAATGAAAAAAAATAATGATTATGATGATAAAAGTATAGTTGTTCACCAACATTCTCCCCCACTAAGAACGACAGTACTTAATTTGTTGAAACATCATTAGCTTTGGATAGCGATTCAGGATTTACTTCTTTGAAATTATTATTTGTTGGTAAAAATGGGATTTTAGATATTGGACGTTTAAGAGTCTTGCCATTTGAAAATAGGGTTACCACCCTAACACAACCATCTTTGCCGGGATGAATATCCTGAACACGAGCGAGATGCCATTCACCAGGAGGACACCGTTCATCAATAACTACGACTAAGTCTCCGATTTCAGCATTCTTTGTGATGTTTAACCATTTAGGTCTGGCTTTAAGACGACTTAACCATTCACCTGACCAACGGCGCCAAAAATGTTGTTTTAGTTTTTCCACAACTTTCCATCTGCTGAGACGATCAATATTAACGTCAAGTAAATCTTCCTCTGAAACGCATAATGTAGGCTCGCCAATCAAGAAATGTGCGGGAGTAAGGGCATTAGAATCAGATGGTTCTGAGTTCAGCGGGCAAAGTGGTCTGGAAGTAAGGCAACTCTCAATTTGTGACAAAAGCGTGGATAATTCTTCGTAAGTAAGTATGCAATTCAGCATTATTCTTTTTAAATGATGTTTTGTGGATTTTACGCCGGCCTTCCAAAGCCCACCAAAATGTGGTGAGGCTGGCGGAATAAAATGCCACGTCGTACCATTGGAAGCGAGCCGCTCTAGCATATCATTGGGAATTGAAGATTTATTTCGGTTGTAAAGAATATGAAGTTCCTTGTTTGCTCCAATGAAGTTTGTGCCACAGTCCAAATAGAGATCGGTGCACACACCACGACGAGCAACAAAACGTCGGAAGGCGGCCATAAAAGCTTCTGTTGATAAACTAGTAACTGCCACTAAATGTAAAGCTTTAGTTACCATGCAAATAAATAAACATATATATCCCTTGGCTGTTACTGTACTTTACCTCATCTGCAAGGTTTTACGTTGGCTGATCTCACTTTTCTCAATCTGGTGAAATAGATATACTACTTGGAGGTGATGTCTATGGGAACATTGTTCTACCAAAGCAACAAAAGTTCAATAATAGCGTTTTTTTGCAACTTACACATTTTGGGTGGATAGTTTCAGGTCCGACTGCAACTATATCATATACCAATAATATAAGTGTTAATATCTGTTCATTGGATCAACAGTTACGTGCATTTTGGGAACAGGAGGAACTTTTGGAGAAACGTATTTTAACGGAAGAGGAAGAATTATGTGAACAACATTTTAAGAAAACCACAGCTCGTGACTCTAGTGGTCGTTATATAGTTTCATTACCATTTAAATCGTTATTAAGAGGTCACTCTCTACCAATATTTAATCACACAGATTATAGTGCACTTTCTCGTTTAAAAAATGTTGAGGCAAAATGTAATTCAAATACTTCCTATGGCAAACTTTATAAGGATTTTATGGATGAGTATGAGAGTCTTGGGCTTATGATGAAGGTCGGTTCTTATCCGCGTGGTTTGGAAAGAAATGGTTTCTTTTTACCCCTTCACGGTGTTTTAAAAGAAAATAGTTCTACTACTAAGCTTAGATTTGTTTTTGATGGTAGTTGTAAACGAGCCTTGCAATCTTCTTTAAACGAGGAATTAGCTGCTGGTCCTGAATTACAAAACGACCTTCCGACAATTATTACTCGATGGTGACGTTTTAAAATTGGATTTCGCGCAGATCATGAGAAAATGTTTCGCCAAATTCGTGTAGTAGAAGAGCAACAGAAATATCAACAAATTT
Organism: Pegoplata infirma; assembly: GCA_963921195.1. Lineage (NCBI taxonomy): Eukaryota > Metazoa > Arthropoda > Insecta > Diptera > Anthomyiidae > Pegoplata > Pegoplata infirma. The sequence continues at coordinate 177,700,717 of OY992540.1, forward strand.
TGTGGAGAAATGAAAATGATATATGGTACAACTCCAGCCCCCTTTCTTTCAATAAGAGTTTTACAACAATTATCAATTGATGAGAAGTGCACTTTCCCTTTAGCAAGTAAAGTTCTCGATACTGATACTTACGTCGATGATGTGATTTCCGGCGCTGATAATTTACAAGAAGCCTTTGAATTACATACACAATTATGTAAAATGTTGAAAAGGGGGAGTTTCAATTTGAGAAAATGAACTGTCTCAGAATCTGAGACTTTTTCTATAGAAAAACTGTCTCAGAATCTGAGACTTTTTCTATAGAAAAACTGTCTCAGAATCTGAGACATTTTCTATAGAAAAACTGTGTCAGAATCTGAGACTTTTTCTATAGAAAAACTGTCTAAGAATCTGAGACTTTTTCTATAGAAAAACTGTCTCAGAATCTGAGACTTTTCTATAGAAAAACTGTCTCAGAATCTGAGACTTTTTCTATAGAAAAACTGTCTCAGAGTCTGAGACTTTTTCTATAGAAAAACTGTCTCCGAATCTAAGACTTTTTCTATAGAAAAACTGTCTCAGAATCTAAGACTTTTTTTTATAGAAAAACTGTCTCAGAATCTGAGACTTTTTCTATAGAAAAACTGTCTCAGAATCTGAGACTTTTTCTATAGAAAAACTGTCTCAGAATCTGAGACTTTTTCTGTAGAAAAACTGTCTCAGAATCTGAGACTTTTTCTATAGAAAAACTGTCTCAGAATCTGAGACTTTTTCTATAGAAAAACTGTCTCAGAATCTGAGACTTTTTCTATAGAAAAACTGTCTCAGAATCTGAGACTTTTTCTATAGAAAAACTGTCTCAGAATCTGAGACTTTTTCTATAGAAAAACTGTCTCAGAATCTGAGACTTTTTCTATAGAAAAACTGTCTCAGAATCTGAGACTTTTTCTATAGAAAAACTGTCTCAGAATCTGAGACTTTTTCTATAGAAAAACTGTCTCAGAATCTGAGACTTTTTCTATAGAAAAACTGTCTCAGAATCTGAGACTTTTTCTATAGAAAAACTGTCTCAGAATCTGAGACTTTTTCTATAGAAAAACTGTCTCAGAATCTGAGACTTTTTCTATAGAAAAACTGTCTCAGAATCTGAGACTTTTTCTATAGAAAAACTGTCTCAGAATCTGAGACTTTTTCTATAGAAAAACTGTCTCAGAATCTGAGACTTTTTCTATAGAAAAACTGTCTCAGAATCTGAGACTTTTTCTATAGAAAAACTGTCTCAGAATCTGAGACTTTTTCTATAGAAAAACTGTCTCAGAATCTGAGACTTTTTCTATAGAAAAACTGTCTCAGAATCTGAGACTTTTTCTATAGAAAAACTGTCTCAGAATCTGAGACTTTTTCTATAGAAAAACTGTCTCAGAATCTGAGACTTTTTCTATAGAAAAACTGTCTCAGAATCTGAGACTTTTTCTATAGAAAAACTGTCTCAGAATCTGAGACTTTTTCTATAGAAAAACTGTCTCAGAATCTGAGACTTTTTCTATAGAAAAACTGTCTCAGAATCTGAGACTTTTTCTATAGAAAAACTGTCTCAGAATCTGAGACTTTTTCTATAGAAAAACTGTCTCAGAATCTGAGACTTTTTCTATAGAAAAACTGTCTCAGAATCTGAGACTTTTTCTATAGAAAAACTGTTTCAGAATCTGAGACTTTTTCTATAGAAAAACTGTCTCAGAATCTGAGACTTTTTCTATAGAAAAACTGTCTCAGAATCTGAGACTTTTTCTATAGAAAAACTGTCTCAGAATCTGAGACTTTTTCTATAGAAAAACTGTCTCAGAATCTGAGACTTTTTCTATAGAAAAACTGTCTCAGAATCTGAGACTTTTTCTATAGAAAAACTGTCTCAGAATCTGAGACTTTTTCTATAGAAAAACTGTCTCAGAATCTGAGACTTTTTCTATAGAAAAACTGTCTCAGAATCTGAGACTTTTTCTATAGAAAAACTGTCTCAGAATCTGAGACTTTTTCTATAGAAAACTGTCTCAGAATCTGAGACTTTTTCTATAGAAAAACTGTCTCAGAATCTGAGACTTTTTCTATAGAAAAACTGTCTCAGAATCTGAGACTTTTTCTATAGAAAAACTGTCTCAGAATCTGAGACTTTTTCTATAGAAAAACTGTCTCAGAATCTGAGACTGTCTCAGAATCTGAGACTTTTTCTATAGAAAAACTGTCTCAGAATCTGAGACTTTTTCTATAGAAAAACTGTCTCAGAATCTGAGACTTTTTCTATAGAAAAACTGTCTCAGAATCTGAGACTTTTTCTATAGAAAAACTGTCTCAGAATCTGAGACTTTTTCTATAGAAAAACTGTCTCAGAATCTGAGACTATTTCTATAGAAAAACTGTCTCAGAATCTGAGACTTTTTCTATAGAAAAACTGTCTCAGAATCTGAGACTTTTTCTATAGAAAAACTGTCTCAGAATCTGAGACTTTTTCTATAGAAAAACTGTCTCAGAATCTGAGAATTTTTCTATAGAAAAACTGTCTCAGAATCTGAGACTTTTTCTATAGAAAAACTGTCTCAGAATCTGAGAATTTTTCTATAGAAAAACTGTGTCAGAATCTGAGACTTTTTCTATAGAAAAACTGTCTCAGAATCTGAGACTTTTTCTATAGAAAAACTGTCTCAGAATCTGAGACTTTTTCTATAGAAAAACTGTCTCAGAATCTGAGACTTTTTCTATAGAAAAACTGTCTCAGAATCTGAGACTTTTTCTATAGAAAAACTGTCTCAGAATCTGAGACTTTTTCTATAGAAAAACTGTCTCAGAATCTGAGACTTTTTCTATAGAAAACTGTCTCAGAATCTGAGACTTTTTCTATAGAAAAACTGTCTCAGAATCTGAGACTTTTTCTATAGAAAAACTGTCTCAGAATCTGAGACTTTTTCTATAGAAAAACTGTCTCAGAATCTGAGACTTTTTCTATAGAAAAACTGTCTCAGAATCTGAGACTTTTTCTATAGAAAAACTGTCTCAGAATCTGAGACTTTTTCTATAGAAAAACTGTCTCAGAATCTGAGACTTTTTCTATAGAAAAACTGTCTCAGAATCTGAGACTTTTTCTATAGAAAAACTGTCTCAGAATCTGAGACTTTTTCTATAGAAAAACTGTCTCAGAATCTGAGACTTTTTCTATAGAAAAACTGTCTCAGAATCTGAGACTTTTTCTATAGAAAAACTGTCTCAGAATCTGAGACTTTTTCTATAGAAAAACTGTCTCAGAATCTGAGACTTTTTCTATAGAAAAACTGTCTCAGAATCTGAGACTTTTTCTATAGAAAAACTGTCTCAGAATCTGAGACTTTTTCTATAGAAAAACTGTCTCAGAATCTGAGACTTTTTCTATAGAAAAACTGTCTCAGAATCTGAGACTTTTTCTATAGAAAAACTGTCTCAGAATCTGAGACTTTTTCTATAGAAAAACTGTCTCAGAATCTGAGACTTTTTCTATAGAAAAACTGTCTCAGAATCTGAGACTTTTTCTATAGAAAAACTGTCTCAGAATCTGAGACTTTTTCTATAGAAAAACTGTCTCAGAATCTGAGACTTTTTCTATAGAAAAACTGTCTCAGAATCTGAGACTTTTTCTATAGAAAAACTGTCTCAGAATCTGAGAATTTTTCTATAGAAAAACTGTGTCAGAATCTGAGACTTTTTCTATAGAAAAACTGTCTCAGAATCTGAGACTTTTTCTATAGAAAAACTGTCTCAGAATCTGAGACTTTTTCTATAGAAAAACTGTCTCAGAATCTGAGACTTTTTCTATAGAAAAACTGTCTCAGAATCTGAGACTTTTTCTATAGAAAAACTGTCTCAGAATCTGAGACTTTTTCTATAGAAAAACTGTCTCAGAATCTGAGACTTTTTCTATAGAAAAACTGTCTCAGAATCTGAGACTTTTTCTATAGAAAACTGTCTCAGAATCTGAGACTTTTTCTATAGAAAAACTGTCTCAGAATCTGAGACTTTTTCTATAGAAAAACTGTCTCAGAATCTGAGACTTTTTCTATAGAAAAACTGTCTCAGAATCTGAGACTTTTTCTATAGAAAAACTGTCTCAGAATCTGAGACTTTTTCTATAGAAAAACTGTCTCAGAATCTGAGACTTTTTCTATAGAAAAACTGTCTCAGAATCTGAGACTTTTTCTATAGAAAAACTGTCTCAGAATCTGAGATTTTTCTATAGAAAAACTGTCTCAGAATCTGAGACTTTTTCTATAGAAAAACTGTCTCAGAATCTGAGACTTTTTCTATAGAAAAACTGTCTCAGAATCTGAGACTTTTTCTATAGAAAAACTGTCTCAGAATCTGAGACTTTTTCTATAGAAAAACTGTCTCAGAATCTGAGACTTTTTCTATAGAAAAACTGTCTCAGAATCTGAGACTTTTTCTATAGAAAAACTGTCTCAGAATCTGAGACTTTTTCTATAGAAAAACTGTCTCAGAATCTGAGACTTTTTCTATAGAAAAACTGTCTCAGAATCTGAGACTTTTTCTATAGAAAAACTGTCTCAGAATCTGAGACTTTTTCTATAGAAAAACTGTCTCAGAATCTGAGACTTTTTCTATAGAAAAACTGTCTCAGAATCTGAGACTTTTTCTATAGAAAAACTGTCTCAGAATCTGAGACTTTTTCTATAGAAAAACTGTCTCAGAATCTGAGACTTTTTCTATAGAAAAACTGTCTCAGAATCTGAGACTTTTTCTATAGAAAAACTGTCTCAGAATCTGAGACTTTTTCTATAGAAAAACTGTCTCAGAATCTGAGACTTTTTCTATAGAAAAACTGTCTCAGAATCTGAGACTTTTTCTATAGAAAAACTGTCTCAGAATCTGAGACTTTTTCTATAGAAAAACTGTCTCAGAATCTGAGACTTTTTCTATAGAAAAACTGTCTCAGAATCTGAGACTTTTTCTATAGAAAAACTGTCTCAGAATATGAGAGGTGGTGATCGGTTAAATATTTACTAATTTGCTTATATACCAGACGTTCAAATACTTTAGATAGGTATGGTAGTATTGAGATAGGGCAAAACGTAATTCTAGTTTTCTAAACAGGAATGATCTTAGCATATTTCCAACAATCTGGAAAATGACTGGTGGTAATAATGGTGTTAAAAATGTGAGTGATGTAAACTAATAACCTAGGTAGAAGAAGTTTTAAGAATTTCGGGTGTATATGAGAGCCCCCGTTTACCGGGTAGACGAGTACCCGAGCTACCCGGGAATTATTAGAATGTATAGCAAATTTGAGCTACCCGCGTAGTTGAAATTAACTTTTTTTACGTTTAAAATCGTTATTAGAATGTATAGCAACTATTAAACTATTATTAGAATATATAGCAAAGATTTATTAATTTGAATAGCGAGATTGCAAGGAACAACCTCACATAATTTTATGTAAATCTAAATACAACTGTGGCTTCAGTATACAACAACCTGTCTCGGCTCGTTTACTTTCCATACAAATATGTGAAAAACTGTACAATTTTCAAGTTTGAAGTCATTATATGAAAAATTTTTAAAAATGACTTGTGAAAAAAATTACATGGTTGAAATAGGCTTTCAATTGTTATTACTTGTTTAAAATTTACTAAGGATCCGATGAAAATTGTGGCCTTGCTAAACTACTACCCGGCTAGTCCACTTTCCATAGAATACAATAGATACAAATATGTGAAAAACTGTACAATTTCCAAGTTTGAAGTCATTTTATGAAAAAATGTTCAAAGAGACTTGGTAAAAAAATTACATGGCTGGAATCGGCACATAATTGTGACTACTTGTTTAAAATTTCCAAAAAATCCGAAGAAAATTTTGGCCTGGCGAAATTACTACCCGACTACCCGTCTCGGCTAGTCCACTTAAAAAAAATTAAAAAAGTGCAAAAAAAAAACTAATGTTTTTACTAATAAGAATTGACTATATTCAAGGACAAAAAATTTCAAATTTTAGTGCAATCCGAAGAGTTTTGAGGCATTGCACTATGGTTCCAAATCAATTTTTTTTGGCATAAATTCCAAAAATGAAGCAAAGTCGTTAGTTTTGAATCTGAATTAAAAAAGTGCAAAAAAACTAATGTTTTTACAATTAGAATTGACTATATTCAAGGACAAAAAATTTCAAATTTTAGTGCAATCCGATGAGTTTTGAGGCATTGCACTATGGTTCCAAATCAATTTTTTTTGGCATAAATTCCAAAAATGAAGCAAAGTCGTTAGTTTTGAATCTGGAATGCTAAAAAAGCTCTTAATTTTCAAAAAAAAAATTTTTTTTGACTCCAAGTAATAATGGAACAGCATATATTTGATAGCAGTTCTTTAAAGGAAAAGTTATCAATACTTGACCTGATTATTATCAATCGACTATTTTGGAAAAAAGTGCTATAAAGGAAATTTTCCAAGCTTTAATTTAAGCTTGATTGCGTCCAGATTGAGCAAATATAAAAAGAGATACGAGGGTCGCACTGGAAAATGAAATTATTTGTAGATATTTTTTTGAAATTTTTTTAAAAATATTTCTAAGTTTTTCCCAAGTTTAAACATTAAAAATTTAAAAAAATATTCAATAATTTTTATTTAGTCATCACCTTGTTTTTCCAACCACCCAAACAAAAAATGAAATTTTTTAAATACAGTAGAAGAAATCAGCATTTTTTGACCTCCAACTCTATCGACCACCAATTTGATATAAACAAAGAAAATATTTTACTGTTTATTAATTTGAGTACTCCTAAGTGTATAGTGATAAGATTTTAGAATAATTAAAATTTTTCTTTGTTTACAAAAAATTGGTGGTCAAACAAGTTGGAGGTCAAAAAATGCGGATTTCTCCCACTGTATTTAAAAAATTTCATTTTTTGTTTGGGTTATTGGAAAAACTAACTGATAACTAAATAAAAATTATTGGATAATTTTTTAAATTTTTATTGTTTGAACTTGGGAAAAATCGACTTAGAATATTTTTAAAAAAATTTCAAAAAAACATATACAAATAATTTCAATTTCTAGTGTGACCCTCGTATCTCATTTAATATTTGCTCAATCTGGACGCTATCAAGCTTAAATTAAAGTTTGGAAAATTTCCTATATAGCACTTTTTTCAAAAATAGTCGATTGATAATAACCAGGTTTTAGTATTGATAACTTTTCCTTTAAAGAACTGCTTAAAATATATGCTGTTCCATTATTACTTTGAGTCACTGTATAGCTTATTCTGTTCCATATATAAATGTTTCCACCCGAGTAAAAATTTTCTGGTCTAATCATATATAATTTGATACAATCTTATATGAGTTAATATGCTTCCGTATAAATTTATATAAAATTGTATCTATCACTTTGATACGGTTGATCCACTTTATATGGTTAGATATTGCTCCATATATGATTAGATTCGTATTTTGGTTTTGCTCATCAAATTATATAAAAATTGATATTATAAGATCAATTTGATCCAATTAGATTTGACCAAATTCAGGATCAAATTGTATCAATTTTTATATTTTTTGATCTAAAGTAATACAATTAGATATTCTTTGATACAACCATTTTACGGATCAAATTAGATCTATTTAGTAAAATTAGAATAATATTTTTACTAGGGCAATTAAATGTTTCCAATTACCCCAAAAATGTTCTAAGTTTTTTAAGCAAAGTATAAGAAACTTTTAAAATGTTCCTAAACATTTCCTTGTTAGGGTTATGTATATCACCTATCTGGTTCGATGCGTACCCAAACATTTTTTTTTGTTTTAGAAAATTATATGTTTGGTGAATGTATCGTTGACCTGTGGTGTAACTCACCCAAACCAAAACACACCAAGATTTTTTATCCTTTTATGCAATTAGATCTAATTGGATCCAATGAAATATGGCAATGTCTGGTCAAAACTCGGATGAAATCGAATCATATTTTATACAAGTTGATCTTTTTTAATGCAAAAACATCCACCATTATTCGGATTAAATTGCGTAAAAATATATATTGTGTTATATATCATTATGTATTGCATCATATAAAAATTTTTACTCGGGATATCTAAAAATTCCCGACCTTATATGTCATATCTAATTTCTTATAGATCGGTATATAAATAGATAGGAATATGTATGTTATCATATTAAAAAATAAGGAAAAATACAATGCTATATATATACTTATATGTCCATATCAAAGTTCATGCATAACCATATATAAATATAAATAATTATATAATAGCATATATGATTATATCAGTTCTTTTTTACTCGGGCCGAGTAAAAAAGATTATATATATTCATTAGAGTGGCACTTAAAAATAAAATTTTCGAATTTCAAAATGCGCGGGTCGGAATATTGTGTAATTGCGTCTAAAAATGATTGTGTAAAAATTTCAGGAAAATCGAATAACTTTAACCCGTGCCGCTTTGAGGTCAAAATTTCGGGTTTTTGGGGAAAAAGGACGATGATTTGAAAAAAAAATAAAAAAAAGTTTTTATGAAATTAATTAAAATAATTTTTTTTTATTTAGCTTTTACTCAAAACTACTTGGAAAAAATTATGTCAACTTTGTATGACATCATTAACCCGTTAAAAATTTTAAGCTAAAAATTACCATGAATTTAGGGGGGTACTTCAAATGAGTATTTTCGATTTTTTAAAAATTTTATTAAACAAAATTTTTAAATTCAACATTCCTATACAAGTCACTTATAAAAACCATCCTAAAGATTAAATATTAAAAAAATTGGGGATATACACCGACTCAATTTTTTTTTGGAGCCGTTTGATTTTTGTGGATTTCAAGGAAATTAGAATTTTGTGTAAATTTTTTTTTATGAAAATCGATTTTCGAATAAACTGACCAAATTTAAATTTTTTGTTGCTTCTTTTGATCAAATTAATTCAGTTAAGAACTATTAACTTTATTAGACATCGTTAACCCATATTGGCAGGGGGCAAATGTGACCCAAGCAGCAAATTCAAAGTTTGTTTCTAGAATTTTAAGAATTTTATTGTTTCAAGATCATTTTGGTGGTCTATTACATACTAATTTATAGTGTCCGACCGAATATTTGGCTTCGGCATTGGCCAAAGAGCAGCACTCGGCCAGTATTCGGCTTCGCTACATTTTTGGCCAAATATGGCCTTATACCGAATAATTATATAAAACTTGTACGAACGTGTTAAAAAATGTTCTTGTGGAAAAAACAAACACTAAAAAAAAGTCTTGCACTCAAAAAAAAATTTTTACTCAAAACAGGTTTCACAATCGAAAAAATGTGCACTCAAAAAAAAAAATATTTTTACAAAAATTAATAAAAAAAAAACATTTATGGATTCGGTCAAAATATATTTAAATAGTAAAAACAAATAAAAAAGTTAAATTTGACCGAATCCATAAATGTTTTTTTTAGTAATTTTTGTAAAAATAATTTTTTTTTGAGTGCACATTTTTTCGAGTGTAAAACCTGTTTTGAGTAAATTTTTTTTTTTGAGTGCAAGACTTTTTTTTAGTGTTTGTTTTTTCCACAAAAACATTTTTTAACACGTTCGTACAAGTTTTATATAATTATTCGGTATAAGGCCATATTTGGCCAAAAATGTAGCGAAGCCGAATACTGGCCGAGTGCTGCTCTTTGGCCAATGCCGAAGCCAAATATTCGGTCGGACACTATAAATTAGTATGTAATAGACCACCAAAATGATCTTGAAACAATAAAATTCTTAAAATTCTAGAAACAAACTTTGAATTTGCTGCTTGGGTCACATTTGCCCCCTGCCAATATGGGTTAACGATGTCTAATAAAGTTAATAGTTCTTAACTGAATTAATTTGATCAAAAGAAGCAACAAAAAATTTAAATTTGGTCAGTTTATTCGAAAATCGATTTTCATAAAAAAAAATTTACACAAAATTCTAATTTCCTTGAAATCCACAAAAATCAAACGGCTCCAAAAAAAAATTGAGTCGGTGTATATCCCCAATTTTTTTAATATTTAATCTTTAGGATGTTTTTTATGAGTGACTTGTATAGAAACGTTGAATTTAAAAATTTTGTTTAATAAAATTTTTAAAAAATCGAAAATACTCATTTGAAGTACCCCCCTAAATTCATGGTAATTTTTAGCTTAAAATTTTTAACGGGTTAATGATGTCATACAAAGTTGACATAATTTTTTCCAAGTAGTTTTGAGTAAAAGCTAAATAAAAAAAAAATATTTTAATTAATTTCATAAACACTTTTTTTAATTTTTTTTTTTCAAATCATCGTCCTTTTTCCCCAAAAACCCGAAACTTTGACCTCAAAGCGGCACGGGTTAAAGTTATTCGATTTTCCTGAAATTTTTACACAATCGTTTTTAGGCGCAATTACACAATATTCCGACCCGCGCATTTTGAAATTCGAAAATTTAATTTTTAAGTGCCACTCTAATATTCATATAAAATTATATAAATCTTGATATATAAAACAGTGTGGTGACTGACTGATTGGCAATAACCATCGACCAGACCAAACCGCTAAAGCTAGAGACTTGAAATTTGGAATGTAGGTTCAGCTCCCGACAAAACCACCCACTAAGAAGGAATTTTTGGAAACTCCGATTCTAAGGGGGGAAAAAGGCGGAAAATAAGGCCGTTTGGGGGATTTTGTATCTTTTGAAATAATAGTCCTAGAAATTTGAAATTTGGATTCTAGGATCCTCTCGCGGAAATAAAATTTAAAAAAAGGTTTTTTGAAAATTCCGCCTCCAAGGGGGGAGGGGGGGGGAGGTTAAAATAGCGCAAATTAGTAAATTTTTTATCTTCTGAACAAATGGTCCCAGAAACTTGAAATTTGGACTCTAGGATAATCTCGCAGAAATAAAATTTTGAAAAAAATGTTTTTTGAAAATTCCGAAGGGGGTAAATAGGGCAATTTTGTATCTTCTGAACAAATGGTCCTACAAACTTGAAATTTTGAATATAGGATCCTCTCGCGGAAACCATTTTTTGCAAAATGTACTTTTTTGAAAATTTTGGTTTTAAGGAGGGCCAAAAGGGGGAAAATAGGGCAATTTGCTAAATTTTAAACTAATGGTCTTATAAACATGACATTTGGAATATAGGATTATTTCGCGGCAATAACATTCGAAAAAAAGTATTTTTTGAAAATTTCGCTCTAAAGGGGCGGAAAGGGGGAAAAGTAGGTCAATTTTGTATATGCTGAAGTAATGGTTTAGATACTTGAAATTTGGACTGTACGATCCTCTCGCGGAAATAATATTCTTAAAGAAGAACTTTTTTGAAAATTCCGCTTCTGAGGGGGAAAAAGGGGGAAAGTAGGGCAATTTTATATCTGCTGAACTAATGGTCTTAGATACTTAAAAATTGGACTGTACGATCCACCCGCGTTAATAACATGTGGAAAGGAATACTTTTTTAAAAATTCCTCTTTTAAGGTGGAAAAAGGGGGAAAGTAGGGCAATTTTGTATCTGCTGAACTAATGGCCCTAGATACTTGAAATTTGGACTGTACGGTCCTCTCGCGGAAATAACATTCTAAAAAAAGTACTTTTTGAAAATTCCGCTTCTAAGGGGAAAAAGAGGGAAAGTAGGTCAATTTTGTATCTGCTCAAATAATGGTTCTAGATACTTAAAATTTTAACTGTACGATCCTCTCGCGGAAATAACATTCTAAAGAAGAACTTTTTTGGAAATTCCACTTCTAAGGGGCGAAGCAGGGCAATTTTGTATCTGCTGAGCTAATGGTCTTAGATATTTGAAATTTGAACTGTATGATCCTCTCGCGGAAATAACATTATAAAAGAAGTACTTTTTGGAATATTCCGCTTCTTAGGGGGAAAGTAGGGAAATTTTGTATCTGCTGAGCTAATGGTCACAGATACTTGAAAATTGGACTGCACGATCCTCTCTCTTGAAAATAACATTCTGAAAGAAGTACACAGAAAAAATTTGAAACGAATTTCAATCAACAAAAACGCGGATTCAATCAATTTTTTGATTGAAATTCCTCCATTTAAAAAAATTGTTATACCAATCATCAAATTGTAGGTGATTGATTGAAAATTTTTTCAATCAAACATTTTTTCGATTTTGATCAAAACTTTGATCAATTTTTTGTTTAAAGTCAATCATAATAATGATTGATTTAACAAATGAATTGTAAGCTTATGACAAAACTATCAAAAAATTCATCTTTTTTGCTTTCCAATATGTTGCCAACAATAAAAAAAGTAAAGCCCGATTATTTTGCATATTTTTGAATTAATCTATTCAAATAAATTAAAGCGAAAAAAATCTAGTATGTTGAAAATTTGTAACAAAAAATAGCAAACATTTTAATGAAAACATTGATTGACTCATTTAATTTTTGTTGATCAATACATTTAATTGAAAATTTTTAGCCAATAATTTTTTGTGTGTACTTTTTTGAAAATTCCGCTTTCAAGGGGGAGAAGGGGAAGGTAGGGCAATTTTGTATTAGCTGAACTAATGGTCCTAGATACGTGAAATTTGGACTGAACGATCTTCTCGCGGTAATAACATTCTAAAGGAAGTACTTTTTTAAAATTTTAGGGGGAAAAGGGGGAAAGTAGGGCAAGATACTTGAAATTTGTAGTGTACGATCCTTTCGCGGAAATAACATTCTTAAAAAATAACTTTTTTAAAAATTCCTCTTCTATGGGCGAAAAAGGGGGAAGTAGGGCCATTTGGGGGATTTTGTATCATTGAACTAATAGTCCTAGAAACTTGAAAATTTGGACACTACCCAGCAGAAATAAATCGAGATTTTGGCGACACAGCATCTATTTATAGCATACCGAAGCGCATCCAAAGAGCGCTCTTAAGGATGCAGTAAAAGTAAGGGGAAAAAAGTTTAATTTTTTGTTAAGATTTTTTATGTAAAACTTACAATTTAAAATTATTTTTTGATAAAATTTCACACTTGCTTTCCTTTTTAATATTTTTAACACTTTTTGAATAAAAAAGTTTGAGTTTTGGACGAAGACAGATGATTTCACTGCATCATTATTGCGCATTTATCAGCGCTGCAAAGAGTGCTTCAATCATAACATCTTTAACACATTTTGAATGATGATAAATAGGCTAACCAAAAAACAGCAAATGCTTTTTTGTTATTTCAAAGAATAAACCGATTTGGATTAAACACAGTCTGATAACGAAAAAACACAAAAATTAAAATACATTTGTTTTAACTTTTTTTGCATATTTTTTCATTTATTGGTATGTTTTTATCTAATTTTTAAATTTTTTTCTCTTTCTTACAACTTTTTTCTTGTAATTTATCTAGATTATTATTTTTTTTTTAATCAAAAAAATGTTGCTCAAATTTTTACAAATACATATCGTCGAACAATATTCAATAAATGCCAACTCGAAAAAGCTTACTGTTCAGGAGAGCTAAAAAACTAGTTATTTCGCGTATTATTGCAAAAATAAACAATGTACCTTCCATAAGATGGTTTAAATATTCTAAATAATTTTTACCTATGCAAAAATTTTCATATTTTGCACTTGTTTGCGTATTTTTCAGAGATGGCATTTATTACTATATCAAAAAACAAATATTTTTTTAGAGTTGGCATATTTTGTCGGAAAATAAAAAAACATTTTTTTGTGGAAAAATTTTTAAATTTTTTTTTTTTTGTTTTTGTTATCCTTAGTACGGAAATTGCAAAAACTAAAAAAAAAATTAAAAATCTTTGCATATTTTTAAAAGTTACTAGCTCCGAAAGCCTTTTAATCTCAGGGTGGTCAACTTTGGCACTCTGTAACTCACGCTGTATTGCAATAGGGTCACTCCAAACCAGTTATTTTGAAAGCTTATATCATTGACGTTATTTGCCCCATTCATAATGTTTCAATCTGATAAATAGTTTGAAAGTTACATAAATATAAGCAATTTTTTTTTTGCAAACAGTATTTACCGATATTTTTAAAATGGCAATATCTCGAGAACCAGTCATTAGATATCAAAATCTTTACAAGATTCGTGTTTAGCATGGCAAATGCAATAAGATATGTGGTCTAATTTTTTTTAAAAATTTTGGAAATTTACAATGGGAGTTGGCATTTATTTCCACCAAGAAAATATGTACTTTGAGTTAGCAGAATAACAAAAATGGATGTAAAACGACAACAAATTATTTTTTTGCTCTGAAATTTTTATGGCAGATAGGTATTACATAGGGGAGCTATTTGCCATCGGAAACTCATTTCCGTCAAATTTGAGTTGGCATATTTTGAATATAGGTTCACGATATGTATTTCAAAAAAATGTTTGCAGATTTTAAAATATTTTTCAGTATTTTTAAAAACAATTTTTGACTACACAATTTCCACTTTAATTTAAAATAATACAAATTATATTACGAAAAACTTACAATCATATTTTAGAAACTTAAATTATATTTATAAAATTTCCAATTTTATTTCAAAAATTTCCAATTATTTTTCAGAAATTTTCATTTATAACTCAAAAATTTACAATTATATTTCAAAAATTTTCCAATTATATTTCCCAAATTTCTATTTCAGAAACTTCCACTTATATTTCAGAAATTTCCATTTATATTACAAAAATTTCCAATTGTATTTAAGAAATTTACATTTGTATTTCCAAAATTTTCTAAATACTTTTCAGAAAATTCCATTTGTATTTTAAAAATTTCCATTTTGATTTCAAAATTTTCAATTTTTTTTTTATTCTGCTTAAATCAGCTCTGAAAAGATACATGAATTCACTGCATCTTTATAGCGCTTAATCAGCGCTATAAAAGTATGCTTTAATCAGCGCTCTAAAGACACGTGATTTCAGTGCATCTTAAGAGCGCTTTTTCTGTGTATCCAACTAGCGCTCTAAAGTGGGACATCGCCTTAGAGAATCATGCATGAATTCAGCACGTTTGGAAGCGCTACTTGACTCGGGATTCCTTTCCAAAAGCTGCTGCTAGTTCAGCAAAATTTCTGCGGAAAAAAAATCGAAAAAAATATTTTTTGGAAATTCCGCCTCCAAGGTTGGGAAAATAGGGCAAATTGGTACATTTTTTATCTTCTGAACAAATGGTCCCAGAAATTTAAAATATATATATATAAAATTTATACTAGGATCCTCTAGCGGAATTAACATTCGGAAAACAAAATTTTTTAAAAATTCCGCCTACATGGGTGGAAAGGGGAAAATATGGCAAATTGGTAAGTTTTTTATCATCTGAACAAATGGTCCCAGAAACTTAAATTTTGTTTTGTAGGATCCTCTCGCGGAAATGACATTCTGAAAAAATATTTTTTGAAAAATTCCGCCTCCAAGGTGGGAAAGGGGGAAATAGGGAAAATCGGTACATTACACTGTGCTACAGTGAAAAAATACTTCTGATGTGACATAGTATAAGTTGTTTGTATTGTCGAGTAGATCACAAAAATGCCCATTAAACTTGCCAGAAACCCTCAAATTTTAGAGTTATTGTCAAAAAACGTTATTTTGGGACTTTTCTCACTTAACCTTGTGTAATTCAGAAAATTTTCAACCGATTTTAAATTTTTAAACTGTTTTGGATAGAAAAAGGATAGGGCTTTCCATGTGTGTGAATTGGTCAATACGTAAAAGAAATATATCTACTGATTTTTTCTATAAAATCAAATTTTTTTGTTATTTTTTGAAATTTTTCGAGTTTATCGATTTTTTTCTGCTATATTTCGTTTAACAACCTTTATATTTATAAGCGTTTTTTCAAAGAAAATTTAATTCTTAATACGATAAGCTTTATCCTGAAAAAATTGGATAATAATTGACAGAGTTGTGATAATTTTTCTAAAAAAGAAAATTAAGATTTTGCCGTTCAGATAACTCCCCACGCAGAAATTACGACTCTTCTAAAAATACAATACCATTATAACATTGGATATACAAAAATACGACTTTAAAATTTAATACCTTGAAAACAAAAAATTCCAATACCATTACAACATTGGATTTTTAAAGAACCAACGTTACATAAGAGTTTAAAATTATAATCCGAAAAGGTTTACTATAGTAAACTTTTACAAAATTTCTGATTTTAATTTATTTAATTATTTCTTTATACCTTTTTTACCAATCGAAAATATTTTTTTGTGTAAAAATGCCACTGCATTTTTTTTTTTTTTTTTCATTATGAAATGTGCAAGGTGAATAAGGGTTCTATAGTCGAAAAGTCGATTAATTGACTTTTTGTATAAAAAAATCAAAATGGTCTTTTTCTTTCGACTTTTTAGTTTTGTCACTTGGTGGCAGATGAAAAAAAATCTTCTCAAAAAATTTACCAAAAGAAAATACCAAAAAACGCAAAAAAATCGAAAAATCTATTTTTTTTTTTGACAAAAAATGTAAAATAAAAAAATTTAAAAAGCTTACGTTTAATTCTCTACAAACTGAAAAACAGATCCCAAATCGATCCACCCGTTTGATCTGTATTTAAGTTTGTTTAAAAAGCTGCAACTTTTTTGTTTCTGACTATAACTTTAAAATTTGAGGGTGTCTGGAAAGTTTGATGGGCATTTTTGTGATCTTTTCGACAAGACCTACAACCTTAACTACCTCATTTTAAAAGTATACTAGATTTTGTGTTTTTTGTAGCACAGTGTTATTTATCTTCTAAACAAATGGTTCCAGAAACTTGAAATTTGACCTCTAGATCATCTCGCGGAATAAAACATTTTGAAAAAAATAATGTTTTGAAAATTCCATTTATTATAGGGGGGTTGGAGGGGAAAATAGGGCAACTTTGTATCTTCTGCACTAATGGTCCCACAAATTTTAAGTTATGAATATAGGATCCTATCGCGGAAATAATTATTTGAAAAATGTACTTTTTTGAAAATTTTGGTTTTAAGGAGGGTAAAAAGGGGGAAAATAGAGCAATTTGATAAATTTGAAACTAATGGTCTTAGAAACATGACATTTGGAATATAGGATTATCTCGCGGAAATAAAATACTTTTTAAAATTCCGCTTTTAAGGAAAAAAAGGGGGAGAGTAGTTAAATTTTGTATTTGCTGAACAAATAGTCCTAGATACGTGAAAATTGGACTGCACGATCCTCTAGCGCAGGCACGGATCCACGGGGGAGGAAAAAAAGGAAAAATTGAGAATTTTCCTAAATATAGGAATAATTTGCGAATTTTTATATGGGAAAAATATTAGATTTTTTTCGGATTGTTAGAATTTTATATGAAAAAAGTCTCGGGAATCTTAATAGGAAAAATCTAACAATTTTTCTAAAATAAAATATTAGAGAATTTTTTTATAGGAAAAGTCTGAGAATTTTTCTTTAGAAAAAATTTGAGAATTTTCTATTTCTGATAATTCTTCTTTCAAAAAAATCTGAGAAGATATGTAAAAAGTAACGAGAAAAAGAAAATGAAATAATAAGAAAATTTTTTCTATCAAAAATGCTCAAGAATCTCAAAATGTTTCTATAGGAAGAATTTTTTTAAATCTTAGATTTAAAAAAAGTCTCGGAATCTTTAAATTTTTTTAGGAAAATCAGGAAAATTTTCTGAAGGGAAAATTTGGGAACTTTTCTATAGAAAACATTTATTAGAATCTTAGACTTTTTCTATAGCCAAAAAACGCAGAATCTGTGACTTGTTTATAGATAAAAGGTTTCGGAATCAGAGTTTTTTTAAATATTTCAGAATCAAGAACATTTTCTTTAGGACAAATGTCACAGATTCTGAGATATCTCAGAATCTGAAATTATTTCTATTTGAAATATGTCTCAGAATCTAAGACATTTTACTAATACAAGATGAAATCTTTGGCTAAGATAAAAAAATCTCTGAATTTTTCGATAGGAAAAACCTTAGAGGTTTTCTATGGGGAAAAATGTCACTAAATCTAATTGAAAAATTTTTAGAGTCCGACCGAAACCAGTTTTCGAGGCCGAACCGAAACCGAACCGAATATTCGGCCGAAAAAGTAATATTCGGCCGAAACCGAACCGAAACTTAAAAAAAGTCATCGCCTGCCATGAATAAAATTATTAAAAAGTTGTTAAAGATAAATATACAGCATAAAATGTTTTTAAACCATATGAATTGTTGTATTTTTGAAAAAAAATATATGTTTTTTTAAAAAACTTACAAAAAAATTGTATATTTCGTTTGTAGATTAGGAGAAAATAATTTTTGAACTGAAACAGTCTTACATTTATTGCATAAACTTGTTACATTTTCTTCAATTGAACTGAAACAAGTGTAATGAAATACGAAATCAAAAAATTTAGCGACTTTTTTACATGTTTTTTAAAATACCAAAAAGTTTCGGTTTCGGCTAATATTCGGCCAAAATTTTGCCGAATACCGAATAGAGGCCGAAACCCCATTATTCGGCCGAAACCGAGACCGAAACCGAATATTGGGTCGGACTCTAAAAATTTTTCTAAAAATACGAATTTTTTGGTGGGAAAATTGCCTAGTGTCTAGGGTTGCCAGACGTCCCGCATTTGGCGGGATTGTCCCGCTTTTCATAACCGATTCCCGCGTCCCGCGCGGGATTCCATATTCCCGCTTTTTTTGCTATTTTTGTTTACCAACAACTGTTTTTTACTTTTAAAGACAAACAATAAGTTTTTAAAAGGCTTATTTGTAAGCTTTTGTAAAATTTGTTTTACCTTGCCGCCCAAATGATGTGGATTTAGAACCTTTTTAAGGAAAAAATAACAAAAAAGTTAACAATCTTAGTGTTTGTTTGGAAACAAAAAATATTTTTCAAAAAATGTTCGCCAAAAGTTGCACAATATAGAGTACATTCCGGGAAAAATATTTATAAAATTTCCATGGAGTGATTCTGGTCCAGCACTCAAAAAAAAAACCACGTAAAATCCCAAGAAAAACTTGTAACTTTTTTTTGTTTGCTACCTCCTATTTGAAAAAAATTCCTAGTAATTTTACAAGATTTTTACAAAAAAAAATGTGAGTTAGTTGTTGTTGCAAAATTTTTTGGACGACATGGCCATTATTTTTGGGTATTTTAACAATTTTCTTTAAATTAATATAAATTATCAAAAATGTAATATTACCCAAATATCAAAATGTTGAATTTATAAAATGTCATAGCACCCAAAAAAATAATCATAAAACTCACCAATATTGTTTTTTAACACAATATTTTAAAGTTTTTATGCGTAGCCGGCCTTCGTCCGGGCTTAGGCAATACAAAATCCATGCCTTAAACCCACCCTCTCCGCAAAGTAAAATTGTCTAGGGTAGCAGGCCTTTGCGCTATCAAATTTGTTATGCCTCAAAAAGACATGATAACCAAAATAGCTTTGGTTTGCAGAGAGGGTGGGTTTAATGCATGGAGTATGTAATTCCTAAGTCCAGTCGAAGGCCGGCTACGCAGAAAACCTTTATTACAAAAAAAAAAAACAAATCATAGAAGTCGTAATTTCGACATTTCGCCCAAAAAAATATTTTGGATTTTTTGACAATTTTGTTTTGGGAGAAATATGTATATGTCGCAGTTTGGGCGATATGACATTTATGTACGGCGTTTCGTAATTTTACTAGATTTTTTGCTACCTCCTATTTTACGAGAATTCCTAGTAAGTTTACAAGCTTTTTACCAAGATTTTTATACAAGATTTTTACTAATAAAATTGTAAATTTACAGTTTCATGGCGCAATTAAAATTACAAGGAATTCTCGTGAATTTACTAGATTTTATTTGTAAAATTATCTTGAAAATTTGTAAAATTAAAAAAAAAAAATGCATAATTACTAGAAAAAAATTTAAATTTCGATTTGTTAAAAAAATAGGAAACTGTCAAATATTGGTAAAATGGGATTACGAAACTTTTCCTAATAATTTGACAAAGTTATTTTTTGTGTGTAAAATTTACTTTAGCTAAATTTGTCTCTAAAGCAGCGCGAAAGAGATCTAATTTTTTGAAAAAACAAACACATTTTTTCTATTTCAAAATGCACTAGAGGCTGGTAGTCTCTATTTAAAATAATAAAACTCGTAACTTGCCGTTAAATTTTTCAATATAAAAATATTTTTGTCCCGCGAAAGTTTTTAAAATCCCGCCATTTTTGTAATTTTCGGGAGTTTGTCCCGCATTTTCGAAATAAAATTTTGGCAACCCTACTAGTGTCTGAGCATTTTCTATGTTTATCAGAATATACAAATTTCTCAATAGCAAGAATTTTATAATTTCTTAAAATTTTTCTGTAGCAAAATGGCTCAAAACCTCAGAATTTTTCTATTGGAATAATGTCCCAGACTCATGAGCTTTGTCTTTAAGAAAATGACTCTGAAAAAATTTGAAATCAGGAAACTTTTTTGAATTAAATATGTATGTATGTCGCAAATTTTATGTATTTTCTAATGAACATTTTTTAAGGAGACATTTTTTCAAATATCAAAAATTTTCTTAAATTGTAAAACCTTTTTTATAGGAATAAATTTTTAAAAATAGGAAATCTTTCTACAGAAAAAAAAAAATCATAATAAACAATAGAAAAACACTAAAAAAACCTAATGATTCAAATCCGACCTGAAATCCCCCCCCCCCCCCCCAAACTCAAGAGCTGGATCCGCACCTGCTCTAGCGGAAATAACATTATGAAAAAGTACTTTTTTGAAAATTTCACTTTCAAGGGGAAAAAGGGAAGGTAGGCCAATTCTGTATCTGCTGAACTAATTGTCCTAGATACTTGAAATTTGAACGGTACACTGATAGAAATTTGTACATGACAATAATGAAATTCTACATTAATGTTATGAAAAATGACGTTAAAAAGGAACCTATGTAGAGTTTCATTGAATTAATGAAATAGGTTTCATAAAATCTAACTGCAAGAACAAATTTCATTAAATTAATGAAAATTGTTCATACAAAATATAAATTGTATTTTATGAATATTTTTCATTACTTTAATGGAAAAAGTATTTAATTCTTATTAAATACTTTCATTGAATAAATCCTACTTTTTATTTTTAAAATGAAATACTTTCATTGAATAAATGATACTTCTATTTTTAAAATACATGTATGAAATTGTAAAGAATTTTTTATAAAATTAAATATAATAAAAAATGGTTTTCACTTAATTTCTCGCACAAAATGTTACTCCAACCTTAAATTGTAATACATTATTAAAACCAGCGCGAATTTACTAAAATTAATAATTTATTTTTTATTTCAAATTTCATAAAAAAGTCTGAAAAAATCACAAAATAACCAAGTTAAAAAAAAACACTTTCACATAATTTTTATTTTATCTATAGATTTTACTCAGTTTTCTCAAACAAAATTTTGCTATAACCTTAACTTTCAATACAAAAGTACAACCACGAAATAATTTACAACAACGCGAGTTTAATAAATACTTAATCAATAACATTTCATTTTAAATTTTGTATAAAAATTCTAAAAAAAATCAAAAATTATTCTTCTTCTTCTTAATGAAACTATGAAATCTAATGAATCAAAATTAATGAAAACCTTGCACAATATGTATGAAATTTCATTCAGCGCATGAAATATTTCATTGCTGTAATGAAACAACTTTAATGAATTCCATTCATTACTGATATGAAGCGTTTTTCTATCAGTGTATCCTCCTCCTCTCCCGAAAATAACATTCTGAAAGAAGTACTTTTTTGAAAAATCTGCTTCTATGGGGGAAAAAGTGGAAAGTAGGGCAATTTTGAAATTTGAATCCTCTCGCGGAAATAACATTCTAAAGAAAGTACTTTTTTTAAAATTCCGCTTCTACGGGGGAAAAAGGGGGAAAGTATTGCAATTTTGTATCTTCTGAACTAATGGTCCTAGATACTTGAAATTTGGACTATACGATCCTCTCGCGGAAAAAACATTCTAAAAGAAGTATTTTTTAAAAAATTCCGTTTTAAAGGGGGAAAGTAAGGCAATTTTGTATCTGTTGAACTAATGGTCCTATATACTTGAAGTTTGAACCGTACGATCCACAGTGTTGCGTCTTCATGTAAAGAGTGGCCATAAATATATATTAAGTCAAGACAAAATAAAGCTTCTTTACTTTATTTTGTCTTGACTTAATATATTGTTATTGCAATCATTTTATATTTTAATTATTGTTTTATTATTATTGCTATTTTACTGCTTTTTTTTATTTATTTATTGTACTAATTAATTATGTCAATCTTTATGTAATACCAGTTGAACTATAAAAGAATTTATTCTTATTGTTCTAATAATGAAAAAACTAAATAAATCTAAATCTAAATAAAAGGAGTTAAGTTAAAGCGTTACAATTTGGAACACTTGTTAAGATTGATAAGATCAAGAAAAAATTTGATTTTGGTAAATATCCGCCCAAGGATTCGTATCCTTCCCATACATCCTGAAATTAAAATATGGCATAAAATAAAAACTAAAACTTCAATCTTCATGTTATTTATTGTAGTTATTACCCATAATGCCATTAATTATTCTACAAATTTTTGTCCAATTCGGAGCAAGGATACGCCTAGCTCAAAAAGTCTTTTTAAAATTACGTTCAGAAAAAGGGTAAAAATTTAAGTTATTTCATGAAATTTTAAAAATCCAACTGTTATAATATGCCCAATGTATTTACCAAAATTTGTGCAAATCGAAACAAGGATACGCCCTCCTCGAAAATGTCCCTTTTTAAAAAAGTCAAGAAAAAGTGTAAAATTTAAATTCCTTCATGAATTTTTGCATCCGCAACACTTAGAATATACCTCAAATCTTAATCAAATAAAAAAATTTAAGCAAGGATGTAATTCATAAATTAAAAATGTCCTTAAAAAAATTAAAAAAAAGTTTAAAAAATCCTTCGTAAATCCATGAAATTCTGTTCTGATATTGTTGAATATACCTTATTTTAGTATACTTAATTGAAGCAAGGATTTTCCTTAACCTATACTTAGGATATTCTTAGCGAATAAATATCCTTTTTATAAAGACTTGAGAAAATTCAGGAACACCCTTTGTCCTTAAAATTTTTTCAATAATTCTCAACACTTTTGGCACGTAGTATTTACAATACGTTTAATATTGTTTTAGGTTTGATCAGGGATATGCCTATATCAAAAAGACCTTTATAAAATAAGCAAGTCAAAATATAATACAACGTACTTCCTCAACAAAATCTTACTAAATAAAAGTCTGCATCCGTTAGTGTACAACTTGTGTCTAGCCAAGCATCTAATTTGTGTCAGGCCTGGATGACAAATAATGGTTCTTGGACCAATTTAAATAAAATTTAAAATTTATCCGACCGATTCTTTTTGCATTCCGATTTATTATATGTGTTCCATAACTATTTTTCACAAAACATTTCAAATTATCAAGGACAACTGCTGAATATGGGTGTTTTACTTTAAGCCATTCAGTAAAAATTTACAAATTTATATTCGGGTTCCCAAAAAAAAAAAAAAAATGATTAAAAAAAAAAGTGGAAAAACGTAGACGAGTTCTTTTGTTATTTTTAATCTACATACTTATACCAATATTTTCTGCAAAGAACTAAGCGCGCCAATGAGGGCCACAAAAGTAGCTGACTATCAAATATGAAGTTTGCAAAATAAATTAGGATTTTCTTTGGAACTCACTTTATAGCAGCGTTACTTGCCATATGATTAACTTATGTCAACCAAAACAGCATTATCATTTAAGCACCATATCTAACTTAAAACTGCATTAACCAAAAGGTCGAATTTTAAATGCAATATAATTATTTAACCGTTACAAGTACATGTGGATTTCAAAGATTTTAAAGCCACAATATGAGTTTTTTAAAAAATTTCAATTTTAGAGACATGTAACTTAATAACCAGGGAAACCAAAAATATGCTCTAAAAAACACGTTTTATACGCTTAAAAAATGCTCTTAAAAACGAAAAATATGCTCTAAAAATATGCTCTTAAAAAAATTATGTATCCTTTTTTGCGGTGTTTTTTTACAATTTGTTAGAGAATAGACCCAAAAAATACCGTTATGTGGGGTAGTTAGAGGGTTAATATGTTTTACAAAAATATTTGCATTAATACACCCTACACTCAGGTCTAAAGAAAACATACCGATATGAAGCATGAACAGGCGAAAGGGGAATCAATCGTCAAAACAACGTAATTTTAGAAAATCACACAAAAATTAAAAAAAATTTAAAATTAGTGTTGTTATAAAAAAAATTGAAAAAATGCTCTAAAAATTTAAAAAAATGCTCTAAAAATTTAAAAAAATGCTCTGAAAATTATATAAAATGCTTTAAAAATTTAAAAAAATGCTCTAAAAATTTAAAAAAATGCTCTAAAAAGTGAAAAAATGCTCTTAAAATTGAAAATATGCTCTAAAAATATGCTCTAATGCTAAAATATGCTCTTAAACATAAAATATGCTAAAATATGCTATTAAGGCTAAAATATGCAAAAATATGCTCTAACAAATCGATGCCAGATTTCTTAAAATCTTCTAAAACGGATAAGTACCTTATCCATTCATCAATACAATGCGCAGGAAAAAACATGATACTGCATATTTTTTTGGTTTCCCTGTTAATAACTATTAAAGATATCTATAAACTGTTTTGGATTTGTTTTATTTAGGATGTTTTCTTAAAATTAAATTCATATAACCTGAAGTTTTAAGACATTTAGTTTGACCATTTATGGCCAAGGTCACAACACTGTGCGATCCTCTCTCGGAAATAACATTCTGGAAGATAAACTTTTTTTTGAAAATTCTGCTTCTAAGGGGGAAAAATAGGGAAAGTAGGGCAATTTTGTATCTGCTGTATTAATGGTCCTAGATACTTAAAATTTGGACTGCACGATCCTTTCGCGGAAATAACATTCTAAAATAAGTACTTTTATGAAATTTCTGCTTCTAAGGGGGAACAGGGAGAAAGTAGGGCCATTTTGTATTTGATGAACTAATAGTCCTAGATACATAAAATTTGGGCTGAATGATCCACACGCAGAGAAAAAATATGGTTGCGACATGATCACGGCAACTATGGTATGATCCCTAAAGCCAGATATGATTGCAGCAATCAAGTTATCGTTTTATAAATTGTATTTAAACATTTATATGGTTGCTTTAAACATTTAATAGTTGCTTTAATCATGATAAAATGATTGCTACTTCCAAAAGTGCAATATGGTTGTTGTAAAAATGTTATAGTTAATTATATTCTCGACACACCAAAAAATTCAACATAATATGATTATAACAATCATTAGTTAATCACAACAAAATGAAAATTGATGATACATAAAATTGTCAAGTTTATTCATAAGTTTAATCTTTGCCAGCAAGCAGTTAGTCACAAAGACGCCACTTACAATAAGTTCTTCAAAAAATTTAGTCAAATTGTGTTAAAAAATTGTATCAACGCAGAAGGAAGCGATATAAAAAATCTAATTTATATATTTAATTTATTGTGCGGACTTTATTACTAAAAACTTTCCACTTTAAATAAAAACTTCTAATCGAAAATATAAAATTGATTTTTTGTGCCTGTGTGTTTACTGAATATGTTCAATGTTGGCTGACAATAATGTTATCGTTGATGAAATTTTTTTAGAAAAATACCACAAGTTTATTGCACATTTTTGTTGTAAAATGCAGGTTGTCTCCAAATTGAACAAACATTAATAAAATCGTTTCATCTTATATATAAATAACAATTCAAAAATCAATTATGTTTTTGGAAGAAAATAATAAAGAATCTCTATAAACGAGTTCTATTTCAACATAATATATTTTTTCATTTAAAAAAAAAATAAGAAATATTAAATTAGAATCATACTACAATAATTATAAAACATGTAGGCCATTATTGTCGCAATCATTTTATGAATTATATTCCCTGTTGCCTTCAATCATATAAACATTGTTGCTACAATCATAATCCCAATCATAATATGACGCTCTTAAATTATGATCACCTCAACCATGTTTTTTTTCTGCGTGCACTCGCAGAAATTACATTTTGGGAAAATAGTAAAATTTGGTACATATTGTTCCTTATGCACTAATGTTCCTTGAAACTTAAAGAACTGTTGAACTGTAAGATCCTTTCGCGAAAATAACATTCTGAGAAGAGGTTTTTTTAAGTTCCGCTTTTCAGGAGGGAGGGGGATAAGGCAATTTGGTACATTTTGTATCGTATGAACTAATAATCCTAAAAACTTCAAATTTGAACTATAGGATCCTCTCGCCGAAATAATTTTCTAAAATAAGTACTTTTTGATAAACTTCGCTGCTAAAGGGGTAAAAAGGGTGGAAATAGAACAATTTGTAACATTTTGTATCTTTTAAACCAGCGGTTACCAACCTATGGTACGCGTACCACTAGGGGGTACGCGAAACTGTCAGCGGGGGTACGCAACATTTTAGTAATTTGGACATTCGTTTTAGATTAACCTTTCAATGCTTCAATGCAAAGTTTTCCATAACGTCAGGTTTTTAAGAAAGTTGAGGTCCAAGTTCACAAAAAACGTATTTTTGTGCAATTTAGAGAGCATTTTTTTGCGATATTTTGAGATCTGACCACTTGTTTTCGATTAACCTTTCGATGCTGATTCCGAATATGGTTCCTAATTTTTTTTATGATTTTTCTATGTTTTTGAGAAAATGTATGTGAAAGTTCTCAAAAAACGTGTTTTTGGGCATTTTTGAGACAGGTTGTGATATAGTGAAAATTTGGGTACCATTTTGTTAAGCTCAAAATGCCCTTTCATGGTATATACGAGGGAGTTTCATTCAAAAAATGACGGAATTGTTGATCTGCCCTTGTATTAAAAAAAAAAACATTTAAAAAAATTCAAAAACATTATATTTGATGTGCTTTTGGAACTTTTTTAAGAGTTCAAAAAACGTCCGTTGTTTAAATTTTTGGTGTAGAAACGACTGGTGAAATAAGATTTGCAATATTTTCAGCTGTTTTGCTCTGCAGAAAAATCAGCTCAAAATCCGCGTTTTCAGATGCATTGAGCCACCCCAAGGAGCGAAAATTTTTCAAAAAAAACACCATTGTTTTGATCTCCCCTAAATCCTTCAGAAAAATTATAATACTTGCAGATCAAAAATTTCAAAATAAACTCTAATATTTATGTGAGAAGCTTTTTGAACGAAAACAAAAACCTCGTTAGGGGGTACGCGGCTGACAAAATTTAAAATTAGGGGTACGCGAGCCAAAAAGGTTGGTAACCGCTGTTTTAAACCAATGATCCTAGAAACTTCAAATTTGTACTGTAGGATCCTCTCGCGGAAAAAAACATTATGAACTCCAGTTTTTAAAATTCTCATTTTAAGAGGAAAAATGGCGCACTTTTCATACTTTCGGAAATAATGGCAACTCAATATTTAGCATTAGGATCTTCCAGCAGAAAAATTACTTTTTCACTAAAATTTTATACACAGCCTGTAGATGAGACATGGACTTATAACATGGACTTGAACTAATTTTATTAATTATATGCTGTGTTTTTCAATAAGTGGACTTTTTTTCTGATTAATCTTATTTTTTTTTTAAAATATACTTTAACATACCAAAACAAATTTTGAATACATTTTCCATAATCTACTCTTAATTAGCAATTATAATCCGAAAAAATAATAAAAAATTCTAGAAAATGAAAAAAGATACAAATAAATCAAAACTAATCCAAAATGGACTTATTAAATCCTATAATTTAGTTGGATTTATTTATATCTTTTTTCGTTTTTCAAATTTTTTTATTATTTTTTTCGGATTATAATTGCCTAATTGTCGCAGATTATGAAAAAAAAGATTCCAATTTCGTTTTGACATGTTAAAATATTTTTTTAAACTAAATCTGAAAATAAATCCACTTATTGAAGAACACAGCATATATTTTTTTTTAAAGTGGTTAAAAAGTATTAAAAATTTATTTTTTCAACAGAGTATTTGGTTACCCTGGAAACATAATTTGTTACTTTAAATCTACTCAAAATATAATTTTTTAAAGGTCGAAACAAAAAAATTTTTAAGTTTAATTAAAAATTAATGAGAATTTGAAGTTATAAAGTTGTTTTTTTTTGTTAAGCCAACCGGTAACGAATTAAATCGAAAACAAATTAAAATTTATAAACTACTTTAAATTAATCAATTTCAGTACAAACTTCTTCTAAATAGCTCAGATTTTCATTTTCCAGAAGTTGTTTAGCTTCTTCCTCTAATTCGATAGCGTTTGATTTCCATTTTTGTCGAATACTGGACATTAGAGTGTCCCTTATTTTGGAAATGTTGGAAATCTTGAGACGGTACCCGCTCATTTTTTTCCTTTTGACTTAAAAATAACTCAGGAAAAATTTTACGCCCCTAGGACCACGCCTTCCCTACGCGACGGGGCCTTAAAGAGCGGGGCCTAAAAAATCATTTTTCCATACAAACCAAAAAAATTTTTTTTTGATTTTTAATTTTTTTGTTATTAATTATTATATTACTTGGTTTGCTTATTCACGACAAAAAATTTGATTTTAAAGGGATAAGTCTTTCAGCGCTAAAAAATTTTTCGCAAAAAAAAAATTTGGGCGGCCGGGGTCCTACAGTAAAAAATTTTTAAAAAATATTTTTTTTTAGTTTTGACCAGCAACGGTTTTAGCTGCTATGTTGCTTTAAATGATATATATTCCAAAAAAAAAATTATTCATATCTGTGACATCTTTATCTTTTTCGAAAAAAAAAATTTTGAGCCGTAGGAATCCTACGGTAAAAAATTTTTAAAAAATATTTTTTTTTAGTTTTGAAAAGCAATGGTTTTAGTTTTTATGTTGTTTTTAATGATATATATTCCAAAAAAAATATTATTCATATTTGTGACATTTTTATCGTGTATCGAAAAAAATCATCAATGCATTTTTTACCCTTTTTTAGAACACGATTAAGATGTCACAGATACAAAAAATATTTTTTTATGAATATATATCATTTAAAGCAACATAGCAGCTAAAACCGTTGCTGGTCAAAACTAAAAAAAAATATTTTTTAAAAATTTTTTACTGTAGGACCCCGGCGGCTCAAAATTTTTTTTTGCGAAAAATTTTTTAGCGCTGAAAGACTTATCCCACCAAAATCAAATTTTTTGTTGTGAATAAGCAAACCAAGTAATATAATAAATAATAATAAAAAAATTAAAAATCAAAAAAAAAATTTTTTGGTTTGTATGGAAAAATGATTTTTTAGGCCCCGCTCTTTAAGGGCCCGTCGCGTAGGGAAGGCGTGGTCCTAGGGGCGTAAAATTTTTCCTGAGTTATTTTTAAGTCAAAAGGAAAAAAATGAGCGGGTACCGTCTCAAGATTTCCAACATTTCCAAAATAAGGGACACTCTACTGGACATATATTACGTCTGATGTGCACAACAAAATAGTAATAAGATCTTCATTAGAACTGCATCTGGACATTTTTCTTGTATTATGCTCGCGAATGAATAGTCTTCGTTTCTTTTTTCTTTCAATTGTAGAATTATTTTTTTAGAAGACAAAATCGGCTACAGCAAAAACTTCTGTACCGATTTTGATGATTTTTTTTTGATTTGTAGATTATTAAACTCTCTTTTTTTATCTAATTTTTTATCTAATTATGTTTTTATGAAAGCAGAAAAGTAAATTTTTTCAACAAAAATTTTTCAAAAATGTAACGTGACGTTACAAATAATAGTATACTTATTTAAATATAAGAAAGTACTTTTTCCTATACCGGTGACCAACTACTTTTCCCTTTACCTAATATCATTAAACTATCAAACAAATGGTATTGAGTCATAATTCTCATTTGGTGTATAAAACTGTAGACATATAATGTCAAAGTTGTATCAACCAAAGCAACGAGAAACCAGTTGGAGTTCGTGTATACTTCGTAGAATATACGAAGTATAACCGTAAGCCGACCAGATTCTTGTTCGCAATTTCGACCTAAGTCGAAGTTGGTATGTAGTTACTAGTTTGTACCGTATTTCCAGTAAATATTTTCCGAACCGTATTTATCCAGTATACCTCGTTTATATTTCCCGAAACCTGACTTGTAAAGTACTTTTTGTTAATATTTCCCGAACCTGATTTATCCAGTTTTTCCTGCTTCCCGAACCTGATTTATCCAGTATGTTCTGTTAATATTGCCCGAACCCGTATTTCCAGTTAATATTTCTCCGAACCTGAATTATCCAGTATTCCCTGTTAGTAGTACCCGAACCGTATCCTACCCGTATATATACGAAATCTCTCGTTTATTTCGTATTTAGTTTATATACGAAGTCTTTTGATTACTTCATTATTTAGTTTATATACGAAGTCTTTTGATTACTTCGTTACTATTTTATATACGAAATCTTTTGTTTATTTCGTTCGTAGTTTATTTACGAAGTCTTTTGATTACTTCGTTAATAGTTTGTTTACGAAATCCTTTGATTAATTCGTGTGTAGTTTATATACGAAATCTTTTGCTTATTTCGTTCGTAGTTTATTTACGAAGTCTTTTGATTGCTTCGTTAATAGTTTGTTTACGAAATCCTTTGATTATTTCGTTTGTAGTTTATAACGAAATCTTTTGCTTATTTCGTTTGTAGTTTATTTACGAAGTCTTTTGATTACTTCGTTAATAGTTTGTATACGAAATCCTTTGTTTATTTCGTTTGTAGTTTATAACGAAATCTTTTGTTTATTTCGTTTGTAGTTTATTTACGAAGTCTTTTGATTACTTCGTTAATAGTTTGTATACGAAATCCTTTGTTTATTTCGTTTGTAGTTTATAACGAAATCTTTTGCTTATTTCGTTCGTAGTTTATTCACGAAGTCTTTTGATTACTTCGTTAATAGTTTGTATACGAAATCCTTTGTTTATTTCGTTTGTAGTTTATAACGAAATCTTTTGCTTATTTCGTTTGTAGTTTTGACACGAAATCTTTTGCATATTTCGTTCGTAGTTTTTTTTCACGAAGTCTTTTGGTTACTTCGTTACTATTTTATATACGAAATCTTTTGCTTATTTCGTTCGTAGTTTATTTACGAAGTCCTTTGATTACTTCGTTAATAGGTTGTTTACGAAATCCTTTGATTATTTCGTTTGTAGTTTATAACGAAATCTTTTGTTTATTTCGTTTGTAGTTTATTTACGAAGTCTTCTGATTACTTCGTTAATAGTTTGTATACGAAATCCTTTGTTTATTTCGTTTGTAGTTTATAACGAAATCTTTTGCTTATTTCGTTTGTAGTTTTGACACGAAATCTTTTGCATATTTCGTTCGTAGTTTATTCACGAAGTCTTTTGATTACTTCGTTAATAATTTGTATACGAAATCCTTTGTTTATTTCGTTTGTAGTTTATAACGAAATCTTTTGCTTATTTCGTTCGTAGTTTATTCACGAAGTCTTTTGATTACTTCGTTAATAGTTTGTATACGAAATCCTTTGTTTATTTCGTTTGTAGTTTATAACGAAATCTTGTGCTTATTTCGTTCGTAGTTTATTCAAGAAGTCTTTTTGATTACTTCGTTAGTATTTTATATACGAAATCTTTTGCTTATTTCGTTCGTAGTTTATTCACGAAGTCTTTTGATTACTTCTTTACTATTTTATATACGAAATCTTTTGCTTATTTCGTTCGTAGTTTATTTACGAAGTCTTTTGATTACTTCGTTAATATTTTATTTACGAAATCCTTTGTTAGACACGAAATCTTTGGCTTATTTCGTTCGTAGTTTATTTACGAAGTCTTTTGATTACTTCGTTAATAGTTACATACGAAATCCTTTGTTTATTTCGTTTGTAATTTAGACTCGAAATCTTTTGCTTATTTCGTTCGTAGGTTATTTACGAAGTCTTTTGATTACTTCGTTAATAGTTTGTATACGAAATCCTTTGTTTATTTCGTTTGTAGTTTAGACACGAAATCTTTTGCTTATTTCGTTCTTAGTTTATTTACGAAGTCTTTTGATTACTTCGTTAATATTTGGTATACGAAATCTTTTGTTTATTTCGTTTGTAGTTTATAACGAAATCTTTTGCTTATTTCGTTCGTAGTTTATTTACGAAGTCACTTAATTACTTCGTTAATATTTTCTTACATCCAAACCTTTTCCTCTTGTTAAATGTCCTCCTAAATACATTGTGTGTACTACGTAAGATCGCTCTTCATAGCCCTCTTACTGATTCAAAGGAAGCAAACCTTTGCCGATCCTGGACAAACTAAGTTTACCCCAGCTGGAAAATAAAATTGCATCACAAAAAATGGCCAATTTAATAATCTACAAATAAAAAAAATCATCAAGCTCGGTTCAGTAAGTTTTGCTGTGCAACTGCCGCCAATTTTGTCTTTTAAAAAAATAATTTTTCAATTGAGTGGCAACACTAGCAATTCTTGTTGACCAAATTTTGTGTTACAAAATTTTAAAAATATTATCTTTCAAATAAAAAAACAGATTAAAAAAATATTTTGTATTTATATTTTTATAGCTGTTTGAAAATGGCTCACGTTAAGACTGTTTTTTTCCTTTAAAACCCTTAAGCCATTATACCTGAAATTACTCAGGAATCTGAGGTGCAATTTTTGTCGCCGCATTCGTTTGCAGCATCCGTTGATCCACAATTAATTCTTTAAACTGGCAATTAAATAAATTTTGAACCTATTCCGGAACTTTTTTCATCCACAAAAATTTATCCTAAAGCGGTAAAATATAGACCAACCCCAATTATTTTTACCCCCCAATATTTCTTCCCAACATAAAATTTACTCATTGAGAAAAAATCAAAAAAAGTAAAAAAACGAAAAGTAGTAAAAGTAGTAAAAATATATTTATCATTCAATTTTTTTTAATTTATTTATTAATAAAAAAATTCTTTTGGACAATCACCAAAACTTTATGCATTTAGACAAGA
Organism: Pegoplata infirma; assembly: GCA_963921195.1. Classification (NCBI taxonomy): domain Eukaryota; kingdom Metazoa; phylum Arthropoda; class Insecta; order Diptera; family Anthomyiidae; genus Pegoplata; species Pegoplata infirma. Next base: position 177,733,665 of record OY992540.1, read on the forward strand.
TCAAGGAGTTTTGACAATTTGAGGATAATATAACTTTCCAAAAAATTTAATTATGGACCTTCCTTATATATATAAACCCCAGGATATCCAAAAATCTTTGAAAGAATTTTACGCTTTAGTATATTAAAACACATCTGATTTTTTCTTTAAGAAGTATTTTAAAAGCCTTTAAAAAAATACTCTTAGAATCTGAGGATTTTTTCTCATTATCTTGGGACTGTCCTAAAAAAAATCTTTAATACAAACGTATAAAAATCATTAAAAAAATTGTCTTTTTCTGGAGTTGTTTTAATTTTTAAAAGTTGAACTTTTTTCCCAACTGATCCGATTTTATACATCTCCGAACTGAACTTATCGAAAATGTCTTAGATTCTGGTACATCTTTTCTATAGAAAAAGTGTCCGTTTCCGAGACATTTTTACTAAAGAAAAAATCTTATATCTCTGATATTTTTTTCTATAGATAAAGTCTACGTTTCTGAGACATTTTTTTGAATAGAAAAAACTTATATTCAAGAATTTTTTTTATAGAAATAGTCTCAGATTCTGAGAGATTTTTTCTGTATAAACGTCTCAGATTCTGAGAAATTTTTTCTAAAAAAAAAGTTTCAGGTTCTGCGAGATTTTTCGATAGAAAAAGTCACAGGTTTTGAGAATTTTTTTTATACAAAAAGTCGCAGATTCTGATATCCTAATCCACTTTTTCTATATAAAAAGTCTCAGTTTCTGAGACATTTTTTCTATAGAAGATGTCTCAGATTCTGAGACATTTTTTAAATAGAAAAAGTCTCAGACTCTGAGATATTTTTCTATGAAAAAAGTATTAGATTCCGCGACATTTTTTTCTATAGAAAAAGTCTTAGATTCAGAGACTTGTTTTTTAGAAAATGTCTCGGATTCCGAGACATTTTTCCTAAAAAAGAAGACTATAGAAGTTCTATAGAAAAGTCTCAGATTCTGAGACATTTTTTTATTCAAAGGTTTCCGAGACATTTTTTCTATATCTCAGATTCTGAGACATTTTTATACAGAAAAAGTCTCAGACTCTGAGACATTTTTTCTATAGAAAAAGTCTCAGATTCCCAGACATTTTTCCTGTAGAAAAAGTCTCAGATTCTGAGACATTTTTTTTCTAGAAGAAGTCTCAGATTCTGAGAGAATTTTTCTATAGATTTTTTTCTGTACAAATTTTTTTTAGGTAGAAAAAGTCTCAGATTCTGAGACATTTTTTTTACAGAAAATGTTTCAGATTCTAATACATTTTTTCTATAGAAAAAGTCTCAGATTCTAAGACATTTTTTATATGGAAAAAGTCTCAGACTCTGAGACAGTTTTTCTATAGAAAAAGTCTCAGATTTTGAGAAATTTTTTATTTAGATAAAGTCTCGGACTCTGAGACATTTTTATTTAGAAGAAGTCTCAGGTTCTGAGAAATATTTTCTTTAGAAAAAATCTCAGATTCTTCCCTATTATTAGGTCCTAGACCGAAATGTGGATGCGTAACACACGGAAAAACAAAGAAAAGATGCGTTACACACAAAAAAGCTTGGAACTTTTTCGAATTTTCCTACCAAGGGATGATGTTAAGCATGTTTTAAGTACATGTACGCATATTTGTTTAGATTTTTTTGTTGTTAGTTCATCTTGAATTGAATTTGCACATAAATTTTGCTTTTTTTTATTTTTTTGTTTTAAAATATTTTTTTGTAAATAAATACAAAAATTTGTCAATAATTTTTTTGACATAATTTCGATACTTACGCATTGAAATTTTGCCGGTAAATTGTAGTAAAAATAAAGCAAAAGAGAAATAAATTTTCTCTTAAATTGATTACTACATTTACTATTTTTATGTGTACTCGAACGGTTTTTGAGCAAAAGTAGTAAATTGAGTAAAAAATAGTAAATTGTAGTAGGTAAACAAACAAAGCTATACCTACACCCAAAAAAATAACTAGTGTTAAACAGTCTAATGTGACTTAGGTAAATTTTTTTTATATTGAGTTCAAGAAATTGCTCAAGTTTTGACTAAATTGTATGTGACATTTATTTTGTAAAATAGCATTGTATACAATATCAAATTTAACCTACACAAACTTGAATCTTTTACCTAAGTTTTTTTTTATAAATATAAATAAATTTAATTCAATAAAGTCGACAAATTAATGCCACATTGTAAGCAACATATTGACAACACATTGTCTTTAATTTTTTATAAAAAACATGAGGAAGTAATTTTTTTCATTAATTAAAAAGGTAAGCAAAACGAATGTGTTTATATATTTGCTAAACGTATATTAACCAAAATATTAACTTTCAGTTGCAGACGGTGCACAGTGCCACATTTGGCCAATCTAGCACGACAAAAATCAAAAAAAAAAAGTTCCCCGATTTTCATGATATGTTTGTATGTATTATAGAACATTCCTAATAGCACGGAAATAATCATATAAGATCGATAATTCTGTTCGTTACTAACAGGTGGGTGCATAAAGTTGCATCTTGTAAAATCCTGTAACTTGTGTACATTATTTCGCATAAATTAAATCGAGTTTAAAGTGTTGTAACTTTTGAACAAAAAAAGATATTTATCCACTCTTTTGTGGTAATTTTAAAGGATATTTAAATCCTTTAAGTCATATCTTTTCTTTTTTTTAAAACAAATTTTTCTATTTTTTATTAAATTTTTAACAAAATAAATATTTTTGAAAAGAAAATTATATATTTCTTTTTTTTGATGGAATAGAACTTTTGTGTTTGGTCCGTATTGGTCGCCGGACTTTTTCAGATATATTGACCAATATCCATAGTATTTATTTCAACGGCTAACTTTTGCGACCGTCTGCGACGCCGCCTACAGTGGGGCGATATGTAAAACTTGTTTTTACATATTTTTTAAACATATTTTAAAAAAGTGGGCGTGGCAGTTGTCCGACCGCCCCCTTTTTTTGTGATATTATTTCTACAGTCATTGAGAGTATATATACCAAATTCAAAGAAATTTTAACCAAAATTACAAATTTTAAAAAAAGTGGGCGTGGCCCGTAACCGGCCTCCCACATTTTTTATAATGTTGTTTTCGAAGTCAAAACGAACATTTATACCGAATTTCAAGTCAATATAATTAAAATTGGATTTTTGTCGTCCTAGATTGGCCAAATGTGGCACTGTGCGGTGGTGGTTTATCAGAACATTTGCGGCATCCGCCACACACTTTAAATCGGAACTTTTAGACAGTTTACATTTTAAGGAACGGGATACAAAACAAATTTAAGAGAACCCAATCATGCCTCAAGTGTTTCAGCAGAGGTAAAAGTTTAATATATAAAAAACAATTAAAAAACCCTAGACCTTGGTCACAGACTAATACAGACTCGACATAAGTGACAGATGTCAAAAAAGTTTTCCTTAACCATATGGTTAATATTTTAAAATTATTCTACGAATTAGGTTAGAAAGAGAAAACTGATATAACGCGCTATAAGAAAAATGGATGCCAGATCGGGTTTTGTTGTTTCACTCACTCCTAAATCGTAGAAAGTGTTGCCATGTTAGCGTAAAACGGACTAAAAACCGCTGTGTTTTCTCCTAAAATCGCTTAGTTTTTCCCCATTTTTTCTTATTAAACTCTACTGTCGAGTCTGTATTTAGTCTGTGCCTTGGTCTCACAATCTGGTACATTCTACAGAAAAATTGTCTCAGAATTAAAAAATTGTTCTAAAGAAAAATTGTCTTAGAATCTGAGATTTTTTCTATAGAAAAATTGTCTCAGAACCTGAGCCTTTTTTGTAGAAAAATTTTTACAGAATTTAAAATTTGTTCTGTAGAAAAATTGTCTGAGAATCTGAGATTTTTTCTATAAATTTTTTTTCAGAATTTGAAACTTTTATAGAAAAATTGTCTCAAAATGCAAGACTTTTTCTTTTGAAAAAATGTCTCAGAATTCGAGAATTTTTCTATAGAAAAAATTTCACAAAATTATAGAATTTTTGAACAAGTGTCAAAGAATCTGACAATTTTTCTATCGAAAAAATATCTTAGGATTTGAAACTTTTTTCTATAGAAAAAAAAACGTCTCAGAAACTTAAAAATTTTCTATAGAAAAAATGGACGGAGTCAGAACATTTTTCTATAAAAAATTTTCACAAAACATTTAAAAATTTCTCAAAAACAATTGTTCTATAGAAAATTTCTCAGACAATTCTATAGAAAATTTCTCAGACAATTTTCTATAGAAAGTTTCCCAAAAACAATTGTTCTATAGAAAATTTCTCAGACAATTTTTCTCTAGAAAATTTCCCAGAAAAAATTACTCAAGGAAAATTTGTCTATAGAAAATTTCACAAAGACACTTTTTCTATAGAAAATTTGTCAAAGTCAATTCTTCTATAGAAAATAACTCTAAGGACAAGTTTTCTATAAAAAAAAAAATTCTGAAAGACAATTTTTCTTTAGAAAATTTTTTGAAAGACAATTTTTCTATAGAAATTTTCAAGCAATTTTTCCATAGAAAATATCACTAAAAGCAATTTTTTTATAAAAAATTTCTCAAAGACAATTTTTCTATAAAAATTTCTCCTACAATTTTTCTATAGAAAATATCTACAAAGACAGCTTTCTAAAGAAAAATTGTTTTTGCAAAATTTTTTAAAGAGTAATTTTCTATAGAAAAATTGTCTTTGAAAAAGTTTCTATAGAAATATTGTCTTTCAAAAATGTTCTATACAAGAATTGCCTTTCAGAAATTTTCTATAAAAAAATTGTATTTGAAAAATTTTCTAAAGAAAAATTGTCTTTCAGAAAGTTTTTATAGAAAAATTGTCTTCAAGAAATTTTCTATTGAAGAATAATCTTTAAGAAATTTTCAGTAAAAAAATTGTCTTTGGGAAAGTTTCTATAGAAAAATTGTATTTCAAAAATTTTCTATAGAAGTATTGCCTTTCAGAAAATTTCTATAGAAAAATTGTCTTTCAGAAATTTTCTAAAGAAGAATTGTATTTCTATAGAAAAATTGACTTTCAGAAATTTTCTGTAGAAACATTTTCTGTCAGACATTTTCTATAGAAGAATTGTCTTTCAGAATTTTTCTATAGAAGAATTGTCTTTGAGAAATTTTCTATAGAAAAATATTCTCTCAGAAAAATTGTCTTTGAGAAATTTTCTACAGAATAATTGTCTTTGAGAATTTTTCTATGGAAAATTGTCTTTCAAAAATTTTCTATAGAAAAATTTCTCTCAGAAATTTTCTATAGAAAAATTGTCTTTGAGAAATTTTCTATAGAATAATTGTCTTTGAGAACTTTTCTATGGAAAATTGTCTTTCAAAAATTTTCTATAAAAAAAAATTTCTCTCAAAAATTTTCTAAAGAAAAATTGTCTTTGAGAAATTTTCTATTGAATAATTGTCTTTCAAAATTTTTCTATAGGAAAATTCTATAGAAAAATTGTCTTTGAGAAATTTTCTATAGAATAATTAACTTTGAGAATTTTTCTATGGAAAGTTGTCTTCCAGAACTTTTCTATAGAAAAATTGAAAGATTTTCTTTCAAAAATTTTCTTTAGAAAACCTGTCTTTCAAAAATTTCATATAGAAAAATTGTGTTCGAGAAAGTTTCCATAGAAAGATTGTCTTTAAAAAAGTTCCTGTAGAAAAATTCTCTTTGAGACCTATTCTATAGGAAAATTGTTTTTGAGAAATTTTCTATAGAAAACCTGTCTTTCAGAAATTTTTTATAGAAAAATTATCTGTTAGAAATTTTCTATAAAAAATCTCTCTTTTAGAAATTTTCTACAGAAAAATTGTCTTTGAGAAATTTTATATAGAAAATTTTTTTTTAAGGGGGCTCCCATAGGCTAGTTGGTAGCGTGCTAGCCTTGCAACCTGGAGGTCGTGGGTTCGATTCCCACCAGAACCCTTGGTTTTTTTCGCTACAACGAGACGACGGTCATTGTTACCAGTTCTCGGTTAGGTTGAATTTATTAAAAAAAAATGAGTTGTAAATAAAAAGAAAGAATAAATAAAAATAATTGATCATGTGAAACAAAACTATTATAGAAAATTTTTCTTCCAAAAATTTTCTATAGAAAAATTGCCTTTCAGAAATTTTCTATAGAAGAATTGTCTTTAAAAAAGATTCTGTAGAAAAATTGTCTTTGAAAAATATTCTATAGAAAAATTGTCTTTGAGAAATTTTCTATAAAAAAATTGCTTTTCAGAAATTTTCTATGGAAAAATTATATTTGTTAAATTTTCTATAGAAAAATTATCTTTAAACAATTTTCTATTAAAGAATTGTCTTTGAGAAATTTTCTATTAAAGAATTATCTTTGAGAAATTTTCTATAGAAAAATTGTATTTGAGAAATTTTCTATAAAAAAATTTGATATAAAAAAAATTATCTTTCAGAAATTTTCTATAGAAAAATATTCTTCCAAAAATTTTCTATCGAAAAATTATCTTTTAGAAATTTTCTATAGAAGTATTGTCGTTTAGAAAGTTTCTATAGAAAAATTGTCTTTCAGAAATTTTCTATAGAAGAATTGTCTTTGAGAAAATTTCTATAAAAAAATTGTCTCTTAAGAAATTTTCTATAGAAAAATTGCCTTTCAGAAATTTTCTGTAGAAAAATTGTCTCAGAAATTTTCTATAAAAAAATTGTCTTTGAGAAATTTTCTATAGAAAAATTGTCTTTGAGACAGTTTCTATTAAAGAATTGTCTTTGAGAAACTTTCTATAGAAAAATTGTCTTTGAGAAAATTTCTATAAAAAAATTGTCTTTAAGAAATTTTCTATAGAAGAATTGTCTTTCAGAAATTTTCTGTAGAAAAATTGTCTCTCAGAAATTTTTTATAAAAAAATTGTCTTTGAGAAATTTTCTATAGAAAAATTGTCTTTGAGACAGTTTCTATAGAAGAATTGTCTTTGAGAAATTTTCTATAGAAAAATTGCCTGTTAGAAATTTTCTATAGAAAACCTGTCTTTTAGAAATTTTTTATAGAAAGATTGTCTATTAGAAATTTTCTATAGAAAATCTCTCTTTTAGAAATTTTATATAGAAAAATTGCCTTTGAGAAAGTTTCTACACCCAAAAAAATAACTAGTGTTAAACAGTCTAATGTGACTTAGGTAAATTTTTTTTATATTGAGTTCAAGAAATTGCTCAAGTTTTAACTAAATTGTATATGACATTTATTTTGTAAAATAGCGTTGTTTACAATATTAAATTTAACATACACAAACTTGAATCTTTTACCTAAGTTTTTTTTTATAAATATAAATAAATTTAATTCGATAAAGTCGACATATTAATGCCACATTGTAAACAACAAATTGACAACAAATTGTCTTTAATTTTTTATAAAATATATGTATGTATGAGGAACTAATTTAATTAATTAATTAATTAAAAAGGTAAGCAAAATAATGTGTTTATATATTTGATAAACGTATATTAACCAAAATATTAACTTTCAGTTGCAGACGGTGGTGGTTTATCCGAACATTTGCGGCATCCGCCACGCAACTTGTAAAAATACATTACTTGGAATCTCCACCCAATGTAGGCTGTTTAAATTTTAAGGAACTCCACAAAAAAACATAAAACAATTGGTCTCCGGTTCGCAGTGTTGGTCAATAGTAGACACAAAAGCAGATCCAGAAAATGACTTGAGGTTTTTGATTGCAGAATCCGGTTAGTGATAATTCAGCATCTACAGAAAAAATTCTTTAGAAAAATAGTCTCACAATATGGTACTTCTATAGACCAATTGTCTCAGAATCTGAAAATTGTTCTAAAGAAAAATTGTCTTAGAATCTATGATTTTTTCTATTGAAAAATTGTATCAGAACCTGAGACTTTTTCTGTAGAAAAATTGTCACAGAATCTAAAATTTGTTCTGTAGAAAAATTGTGTCAGAATCTGAGTTTTTTTCTATAGGAAAATTGTTTAAGAATTTACGACTTTTTTATAGAAAAATTGTCTCAAAATGCAAGACTTTTTCTATAGAAAAAATTTCTCAGAAATAGAGAATTTTTCTATAGAAAAAAATTCTCAGAATTACAGAATTTTTTCTATAGTAAATTTCTGAAAGACAATTTTTCTTTAGAATATTTTTTGAAAGACAATTTTTTTATAAAAAAATTTTCAAGCAATATTTCCATAGAAAATATCTCTAAAAACAATTTTTGTATAAAAATTTCTCAAGGACAATTTTTCTATAGAAAATTTCTGAAAGACAATTCTTCTATAGAAAATTTCTTAAAGACAAGTTTTCTATAAAAATTTTTTTAAATACAATTTTTTATAAAAAATTTCTCATACAATTTTTCTATAGAAAATATGTATTAAGACAATTTTTCTTTAAAAATTTCTCAAAGTCAATTTTTCCATAGAAAATTTCTTAAAGACAATTTTTCTCTAGAAATGTCTGAAAGACAATTTTTCTACAGAAAATTTCTGAAAGACAATTTTTCTATACATACTTTCTAAAAAAACAAAAAAATATCTAAAGAAAAGTTGTTTTTACGAAATTTTTTACAGAATAATTTTCTATAGAAAAACTGTCTTTTCTATAGAAAAATTATCTTTAAGAAATTTTCTTTACAAAAATTGTCTTTGAAAAAGTTTCTATTAAAAATTGTCTTTCAAAAATTTTCTATAGAAAAAAATGCCTTTAAGACATTTTCTATAGAAAAATTGTATTGGAAAAATTTTCTATTTAAAAATGCCTTTAAGACATTTTCTATAGAAAAATTGTATTTAAAAAATTTTCTATTTAAAAATTGTCTTTGACAAAGTTTTTATAGAAAAATTGTCTTTAAGAAATTTTCTATAGAAAAATTGTCTTTCAGAAATTTTCTAAAGAAAAATTGACTTTCAGAAATGTTCTATAAAAAAATTGTCCTTGAGAAATTTTCTATAAAAATTTTTTATGAAAATTTTTTCAAAAATTTTCTACAGAAAAATTTTCTTTAAGAAATTTTCTCTGAAAACCTGTCTTTCAGAAATTTTCTATAGAAACATTTTCTTTCAGAAATTTTCTGTAAAAAAATTGTCTCTCAGAAAAATTTTTTTTTCAGAAATTTTCTATAGAAAACCTGTCTTTTAGAAATTTTATATAGAAAAATTGTTTTTCAGAAATTTTCTGCAGAAAAATTGTCTCTCAGCATTTTTCTTTAAAAAATTGTCTTTGAGAAAGTTTCTATAGATTTTTTTTTTTTTTTAATTTCTATTAAAAAATTATCTTTGAGAAGTTTTCTATATAAAAATTATATTTGGAAAATTTTCTATAGAAAAATTATCTTTAAAAAAGTTTCTATTGAAGAATTGTCTTTGAGAAATTTTCTGTAGAAAAATTGTCCTTGGGAATTGTCTTTGAGAATTTTTCTATGGAAAATTATTTTTCAAAAATATTCTCTAGAAAAATTTCTCTCAGAAATTTTCTATAGAAATATTGTCTAAGAAATTTTCTATAGAATAATTGTCTTTGAGAATTTTTCTGTGAAAATTGCCTTTCAGAAGTATTCTATGGAAAAATTGTGTTTGAGAAAGTTTCCATAGAAAGATTGTCTTTCAGAAATTTTCTACAGAAAACCTGTCTTTCAGAAATTTTATATAGAAAAACTGTCTTTGAAAAAGTTTCTGTAGAAAAATTGTCTTTGAGAAATATTTTATAGAAAAATTGTCTTTGAGAAATATTCTATAGAAAAATTGTCTTTCAGAAAATTTCTATAAAAAATTTTCTATAGAAAAATTGTTGTTCAAAAATTTTCTATAGAAAAATTAACTTTCAAAATTTTTTTTAGAAAAATTGTCTTTCAGAAATTTTCTATAGAAAAATTGTCTTCCAGAAATTTTCTATCGAAAAATTTTCTATAGAAGAATTGTCTTTCAGAAAATTTCTACAGAAAAATTGCCTTTCAGAAATTTTCTATGAAAAATTATCTTTGTGAAATTTTCTATAGAAAAATTATCTTTTTTAATTGGTTTAAAACCAATTTTCTATAGAAAAATTGGTTTTAAAACATTTTCTATTAAAGAATTGTCTTTGAGGAATTTTCTGTAGAATAATTGTCTTTGGGAAATTTTCTATAGAAAAATTATGTTTAAAAAATTTTCTATTAAAGAATTATCTTTGAGAAATTTTTTATAGAAAAATTGTCTTTGAGAAATTTTTTATAGAAATTTTTTTTAAAAATTGGCTTGAAAAAGTTTTCTATAGAAAAATTGTCGTCAAAAACTTTCTATAGAAAAATTATCTTTCAGAAATTTTCTATAGAAAAATTATCTTTCAGAAATTGGCGTTCAGAAAGTTTCTATAGAAAAACTGTCTTTCAGGAATTTGCTATAGAAGAATTGTTTTTTAGAAAATTTCTATAGAAAATTTTACTTTAAGAAATTTTCTATAGGAGTATTTTCTTTCAGAAATTTTCTGTAGAAAAATTATTTCTCAGAAATTTTCTATAAAAAAATTGTCTTTGAAAAATTTTCTATAGAAAAATTGTCTATTAAAAATTTTCTATAGAAGAATTGTCTTTGAGAAATTTTTTAAAAAAATTGTCTGTTAAAAATTTTCTATAGTAAATCTGTCTTTTAGAAATTTTTTATAGAAAAATAGTCTTTCAGAAATTTTCTATAGAAGAATTGTCTTTCAGAAAGTTTCTATAGAAAAATTGTCTGTCAGAAATTTTCTAAAGAAGAATTGTCTTTTTATTTCTATAGAAAAATTGTCTTTGAGAAAGTTTCTATAGAAAAATTTAATTGTCACTGATCATGCTAAGTATGTATTTTAAGCTTGTTAGTATTTATATTTTATTATAAAATTGTCATTTATATTAAAAAAAATATTAAAAATAAATGAAATTAAAATTTATAATATTGAGCATTTTGTATGGAAGGGGATATATAAAACTATTAAATCAACCTAAAAAAAATACGTTATTTGACCAATCAAACTGTACCATTTATTTAAATATATTGGCTAAATAAACAAAATTAAATTTGAAATAATGCTTAAATGCATTTTGTAAGTTTACCTAAGTTGATTCGGGTAATATGCAAAGAAACTTTTCAAGTTGGATTCCTGCGAAAAATCTTAGGTAAATTATACGCTAAAATTAAATAATCTCACAATTGTTTTTTTTTTGGGTGTATAGAAAATTGTTCTTCCTGAAATTTACGATTATGTTGAAGGCAAGTCTTTAAATCAAAAGTATATATTTTAAGCTTATTAATATTTATATTTTATTATAAAAATGTCCTTTTTATTAAAAAAATTATTAAAAATAAATCTAATTAAAATTTATAATATTGAGCATTTTGTATGGAAGGGGATATATATAAAATTATTAAATCAACCTAAAAAAATACGTCATTTAACCAATCAAACTGTACCATTTATTTAAATATATTGGCTAAATAAACAAAACTAAATTTGAAATAATGCTTAGTTGCATTTTGTAAGTTTACCTAAGTTGTTTCGGCTAATAAGCAAAGAAACTTTTCAAGTTGGATTCCTGCGAAAAAACTTACAAGGGAAGTATCTCAACCCTTATGAAGCGATTTGCCTGAAACTTAAAATATACATAAAAGAGACGATTTTAAGGTTGGGGTGTCTCGGCTTATCGGCCATATCAGTGATTCAAAATTTCGTTGTCCCCTTATGAAACAATGTGGACCTCTGGGAAAATTTCGGTAACTCCCGAACTAATAGGAATATCTTCTAGAGCAAAAATACGGGTCGACTTAAATTTAATAAAGATTATTTCATATTCATATGAACATCGTAGGTCAATGGCTTCATATAATTACCCACCAAAATTTACACATTTTCATGAAAAAAGTTTTGAACGAAGCCAAACTTTTACAAGGTTATGCCACCGTGGGATAGGCATTAAAAAAACCTTTCTTCTCATATGTAAACATCATATAGTTTCTTCGAAAGAAATGGCTGACAAATCCAAAAAACGATTTTTTCGCCATTTTTGGACCCATGTTTTGAACCCCTAAATCCGCGATATGGCCGATAAGCCGAGACACCCCAACCTTAGAATTGTCTCTTTTATATATATTTTACGTTTCAGGCAAATCGGTTCATAAGGGTTGAGATACTTCCCTTGTTAGGTAAATTGTACCCTAAAATTTTATAATTCCACAATTGTTTTTTTTTGGGTGTACACTAGAGTGGCAGCTATTTTGCAAAACTTCGAATTTCAAGGAGTGCACCCCTAATTATTTACATTCGGCCTAAAAATGCTATGCTAAAAATTTCAGCCAAATCGGACAACGTTAACACGAGGCGCATCGAGGTCAAAGGTCAAACACACTAAAATAGCCATATTTTGATGAAAAACATTGAATAAATGGTGTTGTTTTTTGAATATATTGTTAAAAAGTGGTACACAAGTTGCTTTTAGTAAAAGAAGATATATTAAAATTTTTTGGGTTTTCAAAAATTAACCCTTGTAAGCCTTTCGGGGTCAAAATGACCCAATTTTTACAAAATTACCCCCAAAACACGAAAATCAACCCCAATTTTAAAATTTGATCGAAGTAAACCAATGGAAAACGAAATTTATATTCTATTCTATCATAAATACTACGATATGAAATACTGTCTTTCTAGGATGTCATTAACCCGTTTCATGGTAAGGCCAAAAATGTGCATTATATTTGGCGTGGTTCTCAAAACTGATATTTTGATTTTTTCAAAATTTTCTTAAACAAATTTAAGAAAAATGCTGAAAAAACCACAGAATCTTATAAAATATATATTAAAATACACTCTAATCAATTTTCATGTAAATTTACCCTGTTTATAGTAGGTAACTTGTCTCCTACTATAAACAGTGTACAAATACACGTTGTGTTTAAAGCAGAGACCAAATATAACAGTTATATGTGTCTTTTTGTTTTAAAAAAATCATGAAACGAATGTTGTCCAAACTTAGTATTTTATATATGAAAACACTTCTAAAGATGTCCCGTGTTAAAATTTGCAATAACATTTATATTTTTGATTTTTTCAATAACAGTAAAAAATAACAGTTATTAAAAACTTTTTGTTCAAACAATCTAAAATAACTTTTATTTTATATTTATTTTATTAAATACATAACTGTTAAAACAGTTATTTTTAAAAAAATCAATCAAAGTTTATATATTTAAATCAATGATTGAAGTATTAGATGTCAATAGGATTCTTCTGCATGCGTTTATTGTTGTTTTATTTTAATAACTCGAGTTTTTTAAGGCTCAAAGGGTTTTTAATAACAGTTATAAAAAATAATAGTTTTTTATTTCTGTTATTTTGAACAGATATTTATATAAATCATTTCAAACTGTTATTTTTAATTTTTATTTGAAAAAATATTTTTGAACAGTTAAATTTGAGTTTTTTCAATAAATCTCATAACTGTTATGGTCCCTGGTTTAAAGTGATAGACACAAAGAATGTAAACGTACATATTCATGTGTCTACAAAATGTTTCGGAACAAAAAATGTTTCAATAAATTTTACGGTGTTTGTGTGTAAACATAAATTTTAATTTAGTAAACTTAAAATAGAAAGGCCTGAAAATACAAGAAAATTATGTGCATTTACATTGAAAATGCTTTTTATAAAACAACCCTAAATCTTTAAAATTCAAATGTTAAAAAACAAGAAATTTATTTTTAAATGATGTTTTATTAAAAAATAAAAATTTTAATAAATACTTAAAACAAACTTAAAATTTCATAAAAACGCTAAAACTCCATACAAAAGTTTAGATTAAACAAATAAACAATTAAATTACCAATGTTGCTGAAAGAATTTTATCTTTTAACTAACGTTTGCTTAGATCTAACAACTTTTCCATAAAAAATTTCCGAGTCCCAAAATTTTTCTATAGAAAAGTGTTTCATAATTCGAGAATTATGAAATTTAAACATTTTTTAATCTCAAAAATGTGTCAAATTTTGAGTATTTTTCTTTAGAAAAAGTTTTTCAAAATCTGAGAATTTTTCTATAGAAAAAATGTCTCAGAATCTGAGAATTTTTCTATATTAAAAAAAAGTTTTAGAATCAGAGAATTTGTCGACAGAGAAAATGATTCAGATTCTAAGAATTTTTCTATAGACAAATTATAGGAGAATTTTCTCAGATTCTGAGACTTTTTTATATAGAAAAATTCTCAGATTCTGAGACATTTTTTCCGCAGAAAGTTCTCAGATTCTGAAACATTTTTTCTATAGAAAAACCTCTTAGATTCTGACACATTTTTCTATAAAAAAATTCTCGTATTCTGGTACATTTTTTCTACAGAAAAATTCTCAAATTTTGAGACATTTTTTTTTATAGAAACATTTTTTCTATAGAGGAATTCTCAGATTCTGAGACAATTTTTCTATAGAAAAATTCTCAAATTTTGAAAAAATGTCTCGGAATTTGAGACAAAATATCTCAGAATTTTTTATGGAAAAAATGTCTAAGAATCTGAAAATTTTTCTGTAGAAAAAATTTCTAAGAATCTGAGAATTTTTGTAAAGAAAAATGTCTCAGAATCTGAGAATTTTTCTATAGAAAAAATGCCTCAGAATCTGAGAATTTTTCTATAGAAGAAATGTCTCAGAATCTGAGAATTTTTCTATAGAAAAAATGTCTCAGAATTTGAAAATTTTACTGTAGAAAAAATTTCTAAGAATCTCAGAATTTTTGTAAAGAAAAATATCTCAGAATCTGAGAATTTTTCTATAGAAAAAATGTCTCAGAATCTGAGAATTTTTCTATAAAAAAAATGTCTCAGAATCTGAGAATTTTTCTATAGAAAAAATGTCTTAGAATCTGAGAATTTTTCTATAGAAAAGATGTCTCAGAATCTGAGAATTTTTCTATAGAAAAAATGTCTCAGAATCACAGAATTTTTCTATAGAAAAAATGTCTCAGAATCTGAGAATTTTTCTATAGAGAAAATGTCTCAGAATCTGAGAATTTTTCTATAGAAAAAATGTCTCAAAATCTGAGAATTTTTCTATAGAAAAAATGTCTCAGAATCTGAGAACCTGAGAATTTTTTCTATAGAAAAAATGTCTCAGAATCTGAGAATTTTTCTATAGAAAAAATGACTCAGAATCTGAGACTTTTTCTATAGAAAAAATGTCTCAGAATCTGAGAATTTTTCTATAGAAAAAATGTCTCAGAATCTGAGAATTTTTCTCAGAATCTGATTATTTTTCTATAGAAAAAATGTCTCAGAATCTGAGAATTTTTCTATAGAAAAAATGTCAAGGAAAAAAAATTAGATAAAATTAAATGGCGATATGAAACCGTTTACCGGATTTTAAATTTTTTTAGATATTCGAATTCAGCGCATCAAAATAAATATGACGTATCGCAGGACTTTTTTAAAATCTTCGAAAATCTAAAGCTTATTGCGCCTGGATTAACTATTGATCGGGTTCACATTTCTGCGACAAAAGTTTTCAATAAAATTTTGACTGGATCCTGCAGAAAATCAAAAGTGCCATGGTCTACCATTTGTTGGCTGTGTTTTCCCCAAATTTCTATAAACAACATGAAAAATAAATCAGTTTTAGAATTTAGATAAAAATATTAGTGAAAAAAATTTACCATTTTCGAGGGATACCAATTTTTGTTAAAAGCATTGCACCAGTTTTATCTCTTTTTTATGGAACTCCAAAAACCTCCAGAATTTCATTGGTTTTTTAATATTTTGTCCGTTTTTATTCGTCTTTATGTTATTTTTAAAATTATTTGATATTTTGTTTTTTATTTTAATAAAAGTTTTGACAATTTCCATAATACTATGTTAAATTATGTACGATTACATATTTTGTGTCTGAAATTAATTTTACATAGAAAAATTGTATATTTAAAGTGAAACTGCTTATTATTTTATAAACATGTTTCACAACACACAATGTACTACACTTTGTGTGTATCTTTTACAAATTAAACACAACGTGTTTACATTTGAGTGTATAAAAAAATTTTGGTGGATATCCCTCGGATAGTTTGGCGGGGGCATCGATTTAAACTCAGCGGATTTCGAGGAAAATTACTTTTTTTGGTCACAATTTACTCAATATGGAAAAATTTGGTAAGTATTTTAAAATTTCACAAAGTTAGGGCCATAAATTACACAGCCCGACAAAATTAAAAAAGATTTTTGCTTCTTTGAATTTATCAACTGATTCTAGTTAATTTGGGTGCGCTGAATTAAAATCTGTAATCAGTTTGTCTCTATCAGCTCTAGTTTTCATGATATAGCTTTTTTATACCCTCCACTTATGACTTCCAATTATGACAGTCAGTTTTTTCAAAAAAAAAATTTTCATCAAAATTTCTTATTTACAGTTAAATTAACCGAATTCATCAAAAAAGCACATCTTAAGCGAACCGGTTTGATACCTATAAGTTGACTGGAAGGTAAAATATACTTTTCAAACGAAAAAAATATTTGAATTAAAAAAAATTTTGGGTAAATAATTTTTTTCCGGAAAAAATTTTTTTTTGGTAACTACCATAACTGTAAATAAGAAATTTTGATGAATTTTTAGGTCATAATTGGAGGTCATAAGTGGAGGTCATAAGTGGAGGGTATAAAAAAGCTATATCATGAAAACTAGAGCTGATAGAGACAAACTGATTACAGATTTAAATTCAGCGCACCCAAAGTAACTAAAATCAGTTGATAAATTCAAAGAAGCAAATTGAGTGTTGGACTGTGTTATTAAAAACAATGTAAGTCTTTAACCCTAAAAGTTTTAGGAAAATGTAATAATATTAACCCGGTTTTTATTCGGGTAAAAGGTCAAATTTATTTTATTTATTTTCATTTTAATAAAAACTAACCAAGCCCTCTGGGCCATATATGGTTAGCAAGCAAACAATACTTAAACAACAAGTCTAACAATTCATTTTTTATATGTATTAAATTTAATCTAAAAAGTTAATGTTAATGTTAATGGCCCCCCATCCAAACAAATATTTTTACATTTTACCATTCACAAATATGGTGAAGTCCAGTCAGCAAGAAATAAGAACAAAAAAAAAACAAACAATTTCTAGCCTAAATGATTTAAAATTGACTTATTGTAAGCCTTGCAAGAAAGAGAAAACATTTTATACTCAAGAGACAATTTATTCCACACTCTTGACAATCTAACAATAAAGGAATGTTCATAAAAATTTGAAGAAATTTTGTTGATAATAAGTTGCTTATTGCGATCAGATCTAGAAAATATGAACTTTTTAACTAAGAATGTTAAAGTTTGTGTTACAATCGTTTTATAGAATAAAGATAATAGTTTATAAGTAACATAATTCTGAAAAGAACACCCTAAAAATGTTAATACGCTAGGAGAAATATGTTCCCTCCTCGGTTTATTATAAACATATCTAACAACTCTATTAACAGAATATTCAATTCTCTTCAAATTACCAGAATTAGTGCCAGTATAGATCTGAATACCATAATTTATAACCGACATCAAAAGTGCATGTGCAATTCTATACTTGACATGTAAGGGCAAGAACAGATTAAGTGCATATAACCTTCTTAGAGTAAAACAAATTCTAGAATTGACCCTATTAATATGTGATTCAAAACTAAGTTGACCATCGATTATAATACCAAGCACTCTTAAGGAATCCACAAAATTAATTACCCCTCCATATAAGAAAATGTTCAACTCAAAAACATCATTTGAATGCGGACAAATTGAAAGTGCTTTAGTTTTTGTGGTGTTTATCAAAAAGCAGTTATCATTCATCCATCTTTCAATATTACGCAAAGTGAAATTAGAAGTAGCTTCTAAAACAGAGCTTCTCACTAACTTTTGCTTTGCGACCCCTTTTCAATATTTCAAAATTTTCGCGACCCCCTAAACATGAAAAAAATTATTAACGTGAACTTTGACCTCAGTTTTTTTCAAAAACCTGAAGTAATGGAAAATTTTGGAAACCAAATTCAGAAGCAGCGTTGAAAGATTAATCGAAACCGTGTGGTCAGATCCCAGATGCATACCGAAAATTTCAATTAAAAAACGTCTAAAGAATAAAAGAAAAACCACAATTATTGTGAACTTTGACCTTAATTTTCTCAAAAACTTGGAAATCAAGTCCCGAACTACGGCATTTATATCCAAACTTACTATCTTCATCGATTTTTTATTTGCGAAAATAAAAGAAAAACACCAGTTAAACCTGATCAGAAATGAAGAAATGTTTACCAAGAAAGCATTTAAAGTCCAATTTGGAGTAATGATTGTTCTTATTTCAAAATTATGTACCAATGTTTGGTATTGATCGAAATTTTATTTGATCACGACTCTAGATCCGTTATTCGGATCCAGATTTGGAATCAGCATTAAAAATTAAATCGAAAAAAGTGGTCAGATCCCAGGCGTATCCGAAAATTTCACAAACAAAGCTCTTCAAATGCACAAGAATACGTTTTTGTGAACTTTGCCTTTAATTTTCTAAAAAAACTAACGTTGTAGAAAAATTTGTAACCCAGATTCGGAATCAGCATCGAAAAGTCAATAGAAAACGAACTGTCAGATCCCAGACTCAGCCAAAACACTTCACAAATAAGTGTTGGGCATCCCGATTAACAAAATTAACAACAGTGATTACAGAAGAACCTTAAGTGATGGAAAAAAATTTTTGTGTTTAATAAAAGTATTTGTATATTTTAACGACACAACAATAAAACATGTGTGTTTAAATTTACCAAAATTTAAGGTTTTGACAAATTTTTTCGCGACCCCCTAAGGGGTCGCGACCCACCGTTTGAGAACCATTGTTCTAAAACATCAATAAAATCACGATCACAACTGAAGACCAGCTGTATATCATCAGCAAACAAAAAAGGTTTGCAATAACTTGTACACCCAAAAAAATAACTAGTGTTAAACAGTCTAATGTGACTTAGGTAAATTTTTTTTATATTGAGTTCAAGAAATTGCTCAAGTCTTGACTAAATTGTGTATGACATTTATTTTGTAAAATAGCATTGTTTACAATATTAAATTTAACCTACACAAACTTGAATATTTTACCTAAGTTTGTTTTTATAAATATAAATAAATTTAATTCGATAATGTCGACATATTAATGCCACATTGTAAACAACACATTGTCCTTAATTTTTTACAAAAAATATGAGGAAGTAATTTATTTTATTAATAAAAAAGGTAAGCAAAAAGAATGTGTTTATATATTTGCTAAACGTATATGTATTAACCAAAATATTAACTTTCAGTTGCAGACGGTGGTGGTTTATCAGAACATTTGCGGCATCCGCCAAACCGAGGTAAAAGTTTGATATATAAAAAAAACAATTGATAAATCCTAGAACTTGGTCTCCGGTTCGCAGTGTTGGTTCAATGGTGGGCACCAAAGCAGATCCGGACACTGATTTGACGTGAGACTTTATTGAAATTATGCAATTGTTTTTTTTTTTACATTTAATTTTTTTAGGTTCTCAATTTGTGGCAGAAATGATGTGGTCCTACATAGCAGATGGTGCTGTTCCTTGAAGTTACAACAACAAAAGTAAATAATTATAATTGTAGTTTAGAATAGTAGTTTAGAATTTGAAGACTGTATCGTAGAATTCGTTGGGTTAGTGGTAATTCAGTATCTACACCCACCACACAAAATCTAACGACTCAAAAAGATACCGATTGTGGTTTATTAATAGTTTCTGTAAAAAAAATTTTAGAACAATAGTCTCACAATCTGGTACTTTCTATAGAAAAATTGTCTCAGAATTTGAAAATTGTTCTAAAGAAAAATTGCCTTAGAATCAGGGATTTTTTCTATAGAAAAATTGTCTCAAAACCTGAGACTTTTTCTGTAGAAAAATTGTTACAGAATCTAAAATTTGTTCTGTAGAAAAATTGTCTCAGAATCTGAGATTTTTTCTATAACAAAATTGTTTCAGAAACTTTTTTATAGAAAAATTGTCTCAAAATGCAAGACTTTTTCTATAGAAAAAATGTCTCAGAATTAGAGAATTTTTTATAGAAAAAATTTCTCAGAATCACAGAATTTATCTATGGAACAAATGTCAAAGAATCTAACAATTTTTTAATCGAAAAAATATCTTAGGATTTGAAATTTTTTTCTATAGAAAAAAACATCTTAGAAACTTAAAAATTTTCTATAGAAAAAATAGACGGAGTCTAAACATTTTTCTAAAAAAAATTTTCTCAAAACATTTTAAAATTTCTTAAAAACAATGTTCTATAGAAAATTTCTCAGATAATTTTCTATAGAAAGTTTCCCAAAAACAATTGTTCTATAGAAAATTTCTCAGACAATTTTTCTCTGGAAAATTTCCCAGAAAAAATTTCTCAAAGAAAATTTGCCCATAAAAAATTTCACAAAGACACTTTTTCTATAGAAAATTTTTCAAAGTCAATTTTTCTATAGAAAATAAATCTAAAGATAAGTTTTCTGTAAAAAAAATCCCATAGTCAATTTTTCTATAGAAAATTTTTGAAAGATGGTTTTTCTACAGTTAATTTCTGAAAGACAATTTTTCTTTAGAAATTTTTTTTAAGGACAATTTTCGTATAGAAAGTTTTTCAAGCAATTTTTCCATAGAAAATATCTCTAAAAGCAATTTTTTTATAAAAAAATTCTTGACAATTTTTCTATAAAAAAAAATTTCACATACAATTTTTCTATAGTAAATATCTATAAAGACAATTTTCTAAAGAAAAATTGTTTTTGCAAAATTTTTTAAAGAATAATTTTCTATAGAAATTTGTCTTTGAGAAAGTTTCTATAGAAAAATTTTCTTTATATAAATTGTCTTTGGAAGTTTCTATAGAAAAATTGTGTTTCAAAAATTTTCTATGCAAGAATTGCCTTTCAGAAATTTTCTATAAAAAAATTGTATTTGAAAAATTTGTTATAGAAAAATTGTCTTTGAAAAAGTTTTTATAGAAATATTGTCTTCCAGAAATTTTCTATAGAAGAATTATCTTTAAGAAATTTTCTGTAGAAAAATTGTCTTCGGGAAAGTTTCTACTATAAAAAATAAAATTTAAACACTTTTCTATAGAAGTATTGCCTTTCAGAAAATTTCTATAGAAAAATTGTCTTTCACAAAATTTTCTAAAGAAAAATTATATTTCTATAGAAAACTTGACTTTCAGAAATTTTTTATAGAAAAATTTTGTTGTCAGAAATTTTCTATAGAAGAATTGTCTATCAGAATTTTTCTATAGAAGAATTGTCTTTGAGAAATTTTCTATAGAAAAATATTCTCTCAGAAAAATTGTGTTTTCTATGAAAAATTGTCTTTCAAAAATTTTCTATAAAAAAAATTTCTCTCAGAAATTTTCTATAGAAAAATTGTCTTTGAGAAATTTTCTATAAAATAATTGTCTTTGAAAATTTTTCTATGGGAAAATTCTACAGAAAAATTGTTTTTGAGAAATTTTCTATAGAATAATTAACTTTGAGAATTTTTCTTTGGAAAGTTGTCTTTCAGAAGTTTTCTATAGAAAAATTGTGTTTGAGAAAGTTTCCATAGAAAGATTGTCTCTCAGAAATTTTCTTTAGAAAACCTGTCTTTCAAAAATTTTATATAGAAAAATTTTTTTTGAAAAAGATTCTGTAGAAAAATTGTCTTTGAAAAAGTTTCTGTAGAAAAATTGTCTTTGAGAAATATTCTATAGAAAAATTATCTTTGAGAAATTTTCTATAGAAAATCTGTCTTTCAGAAATTTTTTATAGAAAAATTGTCTTTTAGAAATTTTCTATAGAAAATCTCTCTTTTATAAATTTTCTACAGAAAAATTGTCTTTAAGAAATTTTCTATAGAAAATTTTTCTTCCAGAAATTTTCTATAAAAAAATTGTCTTTCAGAAATTTTCTATAAAAGAATTGTCTTTAAAAAGATTCTGTAGAAAAATTGTCTTTGAAAAAGTTTCTATAGAAAATTTGTCTTTGAGAAATATTCTATAGAAAAATTGTCTTTGAGAAATTTTCTATAAAAAAATTGCCTTTCAGAAATTTTCTATGGAAAACTTATCTTTGTTAAATTTTCTATAGAAAAATTATCTGTAAAAAAATTTCTAGTAAAGAATTGTCTTTGAGAAATTTTCTATTAAAGAATTATCTTTGAGAAATTTTCTATAGGAAAATTGTCTTAAAAAAAATTTCGATAGAAAAATTGTCGTTTAAAAATTTGATATAAAAAAAATATCTTTCAGAAATTTTCTATAGAAAAATATTCTCCCAGAAATTTTCTATCGAAAAATTATATTTCAGAAATTTTCTATATTGTCTTAGAGAAAATTTCTATAGAAAAATTGTCTTTCAGAAATTTTCTAAAGAAGAACTGTATTTCTATAGAAAAATTGTCTTCCGGAAATTTTCTATAGAAGAATTGTCTTTAAAAAAGATTGTGTAGAAAAATTGTCTTTGAGAAATATTCTATAGAAAAATTGTCTTTGAGAAATTTTCTATAAAAAAATTGCCTTTCATATTTCTATGGAAAAATTATCTTTGTTAAATTTTCTATAGAAAAATTATCTTCAAAAAATTTTCTAGTAAAGAAATGTCTTTGAGAAATTTTCTATTAAAGAATTATCTTTAAGAAATTTTCTATAGGAAAATTGTCTTTCAAAATTTTCTACAAAAAAATTGTCTTTAAAAAATTTTAGATAGAAAAATATCTTTCAGAAATTTTCTATAGAAAAATATTCTTCCAGAAATTTTCTATCAAAAAATTATCTTTCAGAAATTTTCTATAGAAGTATAGTCTTTTAGAAAATTTCTATAAAAAAATTGTCTTTCAGAAATTTTCTATAGAAGAATAGTCTTTGAGAAAATTTCTACGAAAAAATTGTCTTTAAGAAATTTTCTATAGAAAAATTTTTTGTAGAAAAATTGTCTCTCAGAAATTTTCTATAAAAAATTAGTCTTTGAGAAATTTTCTATAGAAAAATTGTCTTTGAGACAGTTATTAAAGAAGATTTGTCTTTGAGAAATTTTCTATAGAAAAATTGCCTGTTAGAAATTTTCTCTAGAAAACCTGTCTTTTTTCTTCCAGAAATTTTCTATAGAAAAATTGAAGAATTGTCTTTCAGAAAGTTTCTATAGAAAATCTGTCTATCAGAAATTTTCTATAGAAGAATTGTCTTTGAGAAATGTTCTATAGAAAAATTGTCTTTGACAAAGTTTTTACAGAAAAATTTTCGATAAGAAAGTTTCTATAGAAAAATTTGGTTGTCACTGATCATGTTGAATACAACGATTCTACGATTATGTTGAAGGGAAGTCTTTAAATCAAAAGTATGTATTTTAAGCTTATTAGTATTTATATTTTATTATAAAATTGTCCTTTTTATTAAAAAAATTATTAAAAATAAATCTAATTAAAATTTGTAATATTGAGCATTTTGTATGGAAGGGGATATATAAAATTATTTAATCAACCTAAAAAAATACGTCATTTAACCAATCAAACTGTACCATTTATTTAAATATATTGGATAAATAAACAAAACTAAATTTGAAATAATGCTTAGTTGCATTTTGTAAGTTTACCTAAGTTGTTTCAGCTAATAAGCAAAGAAACTTTTCAAGTTGGATTCCTGCGAAAAAACTTAGGTAAATTGTACCCTAAAATTTTATAATTACACAATTGTTTTTTTTTGGGTGTATCAATAGTATCAGCAAAGTCATTCAAGTATAAAATGAACAGTAACGGTCCCAAAACAGAGCCCTGAGGCACACCAGAACTCACAGCTCCAACAAATGAACTCTCCTTGTTTAGATTAACAAACTGAGTACGATCAGTCAAAAAAAAAAAAATTTGGGATATTTAGAGTTTTTTTAGAAAAAGGCACCTAAATATGAAATGTTTATTGCGATTTTTTATAAAACTTGGTATAATTATTGTATGAGTTCAGAAAAATAACTATTTGATTTTTAAATTAACCCATAAATGCACATGGGGTCAAAATGGCCCAGCATGTAGGTCCTACACCCTATTTCTACTTTCTAAGGGTTCTCCCATACAAAATTATTTTTTATGTTAAAATGTCCTTTGAAACTTTAAGGTCCTTTTAAAAGGACACTGGATCACCAAATTAAAAACTGTTAACGTTGTTTTGCTTCAATGGAGGCTCCAGTTTCACGTTTATATAGTATTGTTCATTCATGTGTTTAAAAGTTGATTTTTGTTTTCCGGTGTTATCATTATTTTTGAACAGCTCTCACGGCTGTAGCTCGCTGGTATTACAATGAGGTATAGAAATGTGGGGGAGAGTCCAGATTACAAGAGAGTATTCAGTTTTTTTGATGCAATTTGATGCTAAGGACTTATGCTCTATAAAGTAGGAGATTTTCGGGAAATTTGGACATTTAAAAAAAAAAAATATAAATAGTTCTAAGAGTCGTAGAGCTTAATGCTTTATACAACTACATAATAGGTAATGAGTTAAACTACGATACAAAATTTATTCTGCAAAAAAAAATCTTAAAAAGCATTTAAACTTTAAACATTGACTAAGAAATTCACAATTTAGCCAAAAACTGAGAAAGTGCATTTTGGACCACCCTGTTCGTAGTGAAATAGTTGAAATACAGTTGAAATTTTTTGGCTCCCGAGGTTAACTACTATTTACTTTCATATGAATTTAATAAGTTCCCTGCAAAAAAAGGCATTACCACTTCCTAGTGGAGTGCTTTAAAACTATAACAAATGTAATGAAATACAACAAAAATAACAAAAAACACAAGACAAAAACACACAAACATTATTTTCTACTCCAGAATTCATAGTTATTCAGTTCATAACTCATTACCTTCCGCGACACTCCCATACAAATGTAAGTAGATATTCAGAAGATAAGAAGTACTCCGGGAAGTAGTTGGAAGTTGTTTGAAAACTCGGAGTACTTCTTATCTACTGAATATCTACTTACATTTGTATGGGAGTGTCGCGAAAGGTAATGAGTTAAGAGCTGAATATCAACTTTTTATGGAGTAGAAAAGAATGCCTTTGCGCTTTTTCCTTGTGTTTTTTGTTATTTTTGTTGTATTTCATTACATTTGTTATAGTTTTATAGCACTCCAAATAGAAGTACTCCGCACATTTTTTGCTGGGGCTTAAAATCGGAGAACATAAAAAAAAATATTTTGGCCGCCTTCTCAAAATATGAACCACAGTGCAGCGTTTGCGAAGACTAAAAATATTTTTCCATTATCTACCTACCCTGCAAAAAAAGTCATTACCACTTCCTAGTGGAGTGCTTCAAAACTATAACAAATGTAATGAAATACAACAAAAATAACAAAAACCACAAGAAAAAAACACAAACATTCTTTTCTACTCCAGAATTCATAGTTATTCAGTTCTTAACTCATTGCCTTCCGCGACACTCCCATACAAATGTAAGTAGATATTCAGTAGATAAGAAGTACTCCGGGAAGTAGTTGGAAGTTGTTTGAAAACTCGGAGTACCTCTTATCTACTGAATATCTACTTACATTTGTATGGGAGTGTCGCGAAAGGTAATGAGTTAAGAGCTTTTTATGGAGTAGAAAAGAATGCCTTTGCGTTTTTTCCTTGTGTTTTATGTTATTTTTGTTGTATTTCATTACATTTGTTATAGTTTTAAAGCACTCCAAATAGAAGTACTCCGCACATTTTTTGCTGGGCTAAGATTTCCAAAATTTTTAGCCACTTTTAACAAAAATCAGCAGGAATTTTTTAAAAAATGTTCCCATTAAGTTCGCATAATTTCCTAATATTTGAGCAGGATTTGGTAAAAAATTCGGACATGATTTTTTTCGAAAAACTTAATTTTTCTAACTTTGACCGCTGGTATGAAAGTACACTTGCAACATTTTTTATAAATTTTCTAACAATCAGCTCTTCATTAGCCATCGTTTGGAAAGTAACCCGACACCAAATTTCAAAGTATTATTTTCGGAAAGCTCTTTTCAAACCAAAATTAAAAAATTATTAATATCACATATGATTACATATATGAACATTAGAGTGTCCCTTATTTTGGAAATGTTGGAAATGTTGAGACGGTACCCGCTCATTTTTTTCCTTTTGACTTAAAAATAACTGAGGAAAAATTTTACGCCCCTACGACCACGCCTTCCCTACGCGACGGGGCCTTAAAGAGCGGGGCCTAAAAAATCATTTTTCCATACAAACCAAAAAATTTTTCCTGAGTTATTTTTAAGTCAAATGGAAAAAAATTCGCGGGTACCGTCTCAACATTTCCAACATTTCCAAAATAAGGGACACTCTAATGAACATATATATGGGGCATTCTATGTCAAATCGGACACTTTGAAAACATTTTTTTTTAGATTTTCCCAATTTGTTTACAGTTTTTAGTACCCTTCGAAAACTCCTTCGCGGTAAATTTTCAGATTTTTTTGATGACCCGTTCAAAAGATATCGAATTTTTAAAAATTGGTAGTTTGTTCCTTTACTCAAACTTCTATTACTCATAACTTTTTCAACAATGGTCCAAATTTGAATTTTTTTTTTTTTCAAAATTTTTGTTTTTTTATGTACTTTTTGAAAAAAAAAAAAAATCCGCTTTTTTGCAATTTTTTTAACAACAACTATTTTTTACTTTTAAAGCTTAAGTTTTTAAAAGTCTTATTTGTAAGCTTTTGTAAATTTTGCCGCCTAAATGATGTGGATTTAGAACCTTTTTAAGAAAAATATAAAGGCCTATTCACACCTGAGGTGAAATCTCGTTCGAACGAGATTTCGATCATATGCATCATTTTATACACAACCATATGATCGAAATCTTGTTCGAACGAGATTTCACCTCAGGTGCGAATTGGGTATAACAAAAAAGTTTACAATCTTAGTGTTTGTTTGAAAAAAAAATATTTTTAAAAAAATGTACGCCACAAGTTGCACAATATAGAGTACATTCCGGGAAAAATATTTATAAAATTCCCATGGCGTAATTCTGGCGCAGCGTTGTATCTTCAAAATGGAAATGTGTGTACTAAAATTTACTTTTAAAATTTAGTCTCTAAAGCTCCGCGAAAAAAATGTTTTTGAAAAACAAAAACATTTTTTTTATTTCAAAATGCACTAAAGGTTGGTAGTCTCTATTTAAAACAATAAAACTCGACAACATGCTGCTAAATTTTTCAGTTTTGTTTATAAAAATATTTTTGTCCCGCGAAAATTATTAAAATCCCGCCATTTTTGTAATTTTTGGGAGTTTGTCCCGCATTTTCGAAATAAAATTCTGGTAACCCTAATTTTGGGCCTTACAATAATGACATACCAGAACATGGATTTTCTGCAAACAAAAATAAAAAACATAATATTATTAGTACACCCAAAAAAAAAAAACAATTGTGGAATTAAAAAATTTTAGGGTACAATTTACCTAAGTTTTTTTCGCAGGAATCCAACTTGAAAAGTTTCTTTGCTTATTAGCCGAAACAACTTAGGTAAGCTTACAAAATGCAACTAACAATAAGCATTATTTCAAATTTAGTTTTGTTTATTTAGCCAATATATTTAAATAAATGGTATAGTTTGATTGGTTAAATGACGTATTTTTTCAGGGTTGATTATAACTACTAATAGTAGTCATAAATAGTACCATATTCACTATTTCTATAGCAACTTTACTTAAAATATTAAAGGGGATCATATTTAATTAGTTTAAATACTTAAAATATGTTACTGAAAAAATATTTGAGCATCCTACTATAGTTAAAACTCATATGAACCCATAGTATATTTACTTAAAATATGCTGCTTAAATAAAATAGCAAGTAAACACATATTGCTGTTTGTTGAATATATTCAGTTTCAGTAACTTAGAATTGCAATATTGTTTGCAATTTTAAGTTTCGTTTACTTAGAATATTAAGTGTGTTTACTATAGTTCGTGTTCTTCATATATTTCCAGTTTACTATATTTTTAAGTAAGTTGTTGCATATTTTTTATTTTACTTTTACTTATTAGAAAAAATAAAAACACAAGAAGGAACATTTTTTTTTTAATGCGAATTAATATGGCATAATGAAATCAGTTTGTATTTCATTGTATTTTGAATGTGTGTGTGTTAAAAATTAATATTGGATATAGGGTTTTTACTATAAAATTTATAGAAAAAGTTAAATAAGTATTAAATGTATATAAAAAATCCAATTTCAATTGAAATTCAGAAAATATTATTTGATATTTAAAGCTTTTAAGTTTATGGATCTTATATAAATAATAATTGAATTTTCTCAAATACATGAGTATATTGCATTTTTAGCTTATTCAAAAGAGCTATTGCGACACACAAACATATTTAAATTTATATAAAAGCTTTTTTAAATTGTTGTTTTAAAGAGCTGGTCTTCAAAAGTCAAATTATTTTTTTAGCATGATACAGTGCAATCTCGCTCAACGCAACATATAGAAGATTTCGCGTTGCGATAACTGAGGTTGTTGCGATAAACGAGTCACAATTTTTTAGGGCGCTAATTATCTTTATGGTTTTAATTGAAAAAACAAATTTTACAAGGATGGGTACCAATTCGATAAAAGAATTGGTATTGGTATTGGTTTTTAAAATTATATTAGTATTGGTATAGGTATTGGTTTTCATTTTTTGTTGAATTGGTATAGGTTTCGGTATTGGTTTTGAATTATTTAGGTATTGGGTATTGGTATTGGTTTTAGCCTCGAATCGGTATCGGTTTTTAATAAGTATTGGTATTTATCTTATATCGGTTTTGGTATTTACATGCAAAAGGTTTTGTCGTTAATATTAATTAATTTTTTTTGTCCGCCCCACAGTGCACACTGGGGCGAGATGGTAGGTTTTTTGGTCAAAAGTCTCTACAGGTCGTAAATGTTAACCGATTTTTTTGAAATTCAGAATATAAGCCTATATTAAGGTAATAAATAAGTGCCTTGAAAGTTTTTGAAATCGGACCTACAAGGAAACTATTTCAGGGTGACACTTCATTTTTAATAAAATTTACAGATGTTTGAGGGTGTTGTGGCTTAGTGGTTAGCGCGTTGGACTACTAGCCAGCAAGCCTGGGTTCGATTCTCAGCGCAGGCAAAAAACAACATTTTTTTCAGATATTTATTAGTTTCTATTCATGACTAATATCTATCGCAGCACCCTCCTTCGTTGATAAATAGCACTAAAAACGTCAACGAAGTAAAATAATAAAATAATGGCTATAAACCCAGCTTCAAAAATAGTTCACCAGATCAATAACAGATGGCGATGCAACAACTGTACTCAAAATTATCAACACGCGCAATTACAGTGTTGCCATACTGAAGCCCTTCTATCTTTCAAATCTTTCATCTCTCTTCTATCCCCTTTCCGAAAGAAGCTCACGGTTACATTAGTAATTGATAGGCAGCATTGCCTGAGTGTTGCTTCTTTTAAAAAAAATAAAAAAATGTATTTGAATTAGAGATGGTCTGTGATCCCGAAAATTGCGTGACTCAAAAAACCACGTGATTCATGCGTGAGCGATTTTTATTTAAATTACGTGATTATAGAGTGATTTTCATTTAAAATAAGTACTATATTAGGGTAATAAATAAGTGACTTGAAACTTTTTGAAATCGGACCTACAAGGAAACTATTTCAGGGTGGACACTTCATTTTTAACAAAATTTACAGATGTTATAGATGAATCAAATGAAGAGACACTTGCCTTTTGTTTAAGTATTTGAATTGGAGATGGTCTCTGGTCCCGTGATTCACGCGTGAGCGTGAGTGATTTTCATTTAAATCATTTGGTTATAGAGTGATTTTCATTTAAGTCAAGTGACTATATTAAGGTAATAAATAAGTGCCTTGAAACTTTTTGGATTCAGACCTACAAGGAAACTTTTTCAAGAGTGGACACTGGGGCGTTTCATCAAAAACTTTTTTTTGGATTTTTGCTACTCTTGAAGCGGAATATGAATTCTTATGGCCTAAAAGATTTTTGAGATTTTTTTAAGATTTTTGGCGGGCCGTGATCAACTCGCTCAAATCGATTTTATGCTAAAAATGAGGTTATAAAACATAATTTTTTATTTTTTTTTTGTTATGGTGCCTTGATTTTACAAAAGTGGATAAATTACTTCAAAATATTGCTAGCCTCCCAAAAAAAATATTCGCGGTAAAAATGATGAGGTCAAAGGTCAATAATTTGATCTTAAAAGTAAATATTTTGAATTTTCCAACTTCAAAGCTCAATAACTTAAGAAATATGCAACGTAGGTTCGTGATGTTGACACCGTGTAATAGATATTTTAAATACCTTTCATTTAAATCCAAAATGACGTCTGTCATTTTAGTAGAAGTATTATGAAAATTAAAAAAACTAACTTAACCCATTTTTTTTCTTACATTTCACATGAGCTTAACCAACAAGTACATATGTTAGTATCTTATTAATCGGTAGAATGTCTGAGAATAGATAACTTATCACTTATATATATGCGTTATGTGGTCCTATACCGATATTTCGATGTGTTACACACGGAATGCCAAAGTGAGTTTACAAAGAATGAGAATGACTTTCAAAACTTACTAATTAATGTTGATAATAATAGAAAAATTATACCTAATGTTTAGAGATGCCCCTAAACTAATGACCCTCACTGTACCCATATTGAAATGATCGTGGCTGTAATTATCTTAATCTCCTTTTCTCTTTCACTAATCCGTTTGTTTACGATTAAGATAATTCTGTTGTTGTTGTTGTCACACACAATTATTAGAAACTGACCCTTTGCTAATAATAATTGAGTTGACAACGGACACTCAAGTTTTTACATTACAAACGAGAAGAACAAAACTTACAAACTTACAAATCAATTCGAACATAAATTACAAAAACAACAAACAGTGAAAACTAACAACAACCAAACATATAAATTGTGAAAAATACTAACAAAAACAATTGTACATTTACTTTAAAAAACATTACAAAACAATTTACATACAAATAAACCTAAATTTAAAATTAAAAATAAAAAGAGTGTTTTTTTTATTTGGACCCAAAAACAAAAAAAGGTTTGTCCCTAAACATTTGGTCCTTAGCGAACCGGATAAAGTGAACGTGTAAAAATTTAGCGCGAAAACCTTTTAAACAAAAAGTGCCAGAAAAATAAAAATTAGACTCTTAAAAACAAATTTTAAATTTTATTAACTTTGAAAGTTAGTTTAAAATAATTTAAATTTCCTGTGTGAAAGTTCATTTATAAATACTAAAAACTCCTACAAAGTCAAATAAAACTTTTATAAAAAACAGACACTAAATTATTGAACACAATAATTCTAAACATACAGTGTACATTAGAGGTGTCCTTAAAAACGAAAATCATCTTTTTACACCTGGTAGGGTCCTAAATTGTTCTTTAGTATCTAAAAATGAGTGAGCCAAAATTTGGGGACAATCGGCTAAAAATAACTCGTGCCGAAAATGGATTGAAGTTTTGGGGCATTCTTATATGAAAGAAAAACCCTTTTTTTGTCGTTTTTGGTAAAATGTTGGTATTTGTTATTTTTTGTTAATTTTTTTGTGAAACAATACGAAAATGGTACTAAATTACCTTTCTAAAAAGACTAATAAAATTAAATTCGGATAAAAAACAAACATTTTACGCATACATGCCCCAGACCATTGTATGGGTTTTAAAGCCAGAATTTCAAAATTTTCAAAATTTTTAGGCAAAAAAATAAAAAAAAATTAGTTTTACTTTATGATCATATTGAGAACATGTTTACGATTAAAAATAGCAGATATGGTAGTCAAGATTTTTTTTTATTTTTCGCCGGTAGTGATAAAATTTCCGCGGATTCCAAATAAAATGCGTTTTTTCACAATAATTTAGCAAATATGGAGAAATTTTTTCTTTATTGTACGGAACGAAGCGTAAAATGTAAATTCTATAACTTTTGAGAAACCGGATATATACAGATATCTTGTTTTATATAAATATGTAATGTCCCAAATTTGACATTTCACCTCGATGAAAAGGGGTAAAGGATGCCCTATTTCTCTAAAAATTTACAGAATTTATGTTTTACACTTGGTATAGTACAATACAAAACTTTTTTTTCCATATTTGATAAATTACCATAGAAAAACACATTTTCTTTGAAATCCGCGGAAGTTATATCACTACCCACGCCAAATTAAAAAAAAGCTAGACTACTATATTTGTTAGTTTTTATCTATAACATGTATTTAATTATATTATAAAGTAAAATTTATTTTTTTGTATTTTTTTGCCTAGAAATTTTGAACATTTTCAAATTTTGGCTTTAAAAAGCATGCAATGGTCTGGGGCATGTATGCATAAAATGCTTATTTTTTATCCGATTTTAATTTTTTTACCCTTTTTGGAAAGGTAATTTAGTACCATTTTCATATTATTTAACAAAAAAATTAACAAAAAATAACATATACAAATAATTTTCAAAAAACTAGAAAAAACGTGTTTTTTTATCACATAAGAGTGTCCCAAAACTTCAATCCATTTTCGGCACGAGTTATTTTTATCCGATTGTACCCAAATTTTGGCTCACTCATTTTTAGATACTAAACTACAATTTAGGACCCTACCACGTATTCAAAAGTGATTTTGAAAAATTACCTTAGTCGTAAGGACACCTTTAGTGTACATGTTACAAACAGTGGGTAATAAAAAGTTTAAATTAAATTGAACAATTTCAAAAACATTTAAAAATTATATATTTTTACAAAAAATACGACCCTATAAATTTGATCCTGAAAAAAGAAGTGCTAATAAATTTTGTGAAACCAAAAAACTGTAACAAAAATTAAGAAAATAAAATTATTTACAAAAACAATAAATTTTCTTAAATATTTAAAATTGCAATAACCTTGAAGAATACCAAAAATTCTAACGGTATTGCAACAAAAAAAAAAATATTCAACATATAACAAGACCATCAACATCATTAAATATACCAACAACTCCACAACAAAAGCAGCATCAGACCCAAACGCAGTCAACAGCAGCAGCGACAGCGAAGAGACACAACATCACACACCATACAGAATATACCCAAGTAAGTGTTAAATGAAATTTAATGCAAAAAATTGATCAAGACACATTGGGCAAATTCATCAATAATTTGGCCTTTACAAGTAAAATCCAAGAATTTGGTACCCTCGTTTTGTGTTTGTACCATCACTATAATTTTTTGCATTTGCTGTGTCTCAGTAGTAGAGTTGCCAGACTGTGCATTTTGGAAACTTACCGGGGAAAAATATTTGACCCAAATTTTGAAAATTTTGGACTCATTTTCGATCGACTCTCGATCCAACTTTCGTTTTTTGCTGTTATTAGACTACAGAGTTGCCATATCAACAATTTTTAAATCAATTTTCGGGGAAAATCATATTAACCAATTTTGAAAATATTTTTAACAAATATTTTGAGACCCTTAATATTATTTCGTATCATTGGCGTGTTACACCGCAGAGTTGCCACATCTACGCTTTTTTGCAGCCTTTCTGGGGAAAGATAAATCTCCAAAATTTCCAAACACTTTTGGATATTTTTGTTTTACGACACACTTTTATCAAAAGCTGTAACTTTTTCGACCCTTCTTTACATCTCTCGTGTTTGACCCATTGATTTTATCCAAAAAATCCTTCATAATGTCCCTTAAGAAGTTTCAAAATTGCGCCATCGAGTTGCAAGAATTTGAAAACTCTCATGCCGAAAGCAGCGCCGAAGACAATATTCACGCACTAGAAGTCCTTCGCGTGGAACTAAACTCACTTTGGACCCAAGTAAAGAAGGCATATGAGGATTGCAGGGATAAAGAAGATGTAGAAGACGAAATTCCAATTGACACATTGCAAATTAGGGCTGAATACAAAAAAACATTGACAGCTTACAAAAAATGCATATCGTCAATTAATGCTGAAATTTGCACATTATCTGAACCCCCACCAACTCTACAAAAATCAGAGCGTCAGTCAATTACCGATAATGATAGCGTTTCTTTTCTAAGATTGCCACCCTGCGACACAGACACTTTTTACGGGGATTATAAGTCATGGCCCAGTTTTAGGGATTTATTTACCGCTATTTATAGAAACAATCCCAGACTGAGTAATGTTGAAAAACTATTCCACTTGACCCATAAAACGGCCGGCGAAGCCAGGGAAATCATTTCTCATGTGCCTTTGACAAATGACGGGTTTATACTTGCATGGAAAAATCTCGTGTGGACCGATATGAAAATACATGGATACAAGTCACTGAACAGTATAAGATTATACTCGACTTACCCACAGTTTCGATGGATTCTGGCGCCTCAGTTAAAAAATTACAACAAACAATTAACGACTCTCAGCAGACCCTTCGTAATTTAGGCATCGACACTAAAACATGGGAATCATTTCTTATACACATATGTTCTCAAAAACTTCCAACGTCCCTTGTTCAGGAGTTCGAAGACTCTCGTGAAGATTGTTCCACAATTCCTAAGTGGCACACATTTGATAAATTCTTGACACACAAGTTTAAGACCCTGGAATCAGTCGCCAATATAAAAACAAAATGTAGTCAGTTGGAAACCGATCAATCATTTCCAATTGCCACTCACCCGAAAACTAATGATTTTAAAAATAATCCACCAAGTTCTACAAATGGTAATCGTAACGAAGTGCATTACAGCTGCCAGCTGTGTACTGACCAACATTCGCTACGATTTTGCCCCAAATTCATTGAAAGTAGCGTCAATGACCGAATAAATCTTGTTAAACGTACAAACTCATGCTACAACTGCCTTTTTACCAATCATGGTGTCAAGGACTGTAAAAGCAAATTCAATTGTAGACTCTGCAACCAAAGACACAATACTTTGTTGCATACGGGAGCCAATGCCCAGTCTTTGAATTACGCTCAGGAAAGTGCTGAGGTACTTCCAAGTACAAGTGCCGCATAATTTTTTTAGGTTGATTAAATAATTTTATATATCCCCTTCCATACAAAATGCTCAATATTATAAATTTTAATTTGATTTATTTTTAATAATTTTTTTTTAATAAAAAGGACAATTTTATAATAAAATATATATATTAATAAGCTTAAAATACATACTTTTGATTTAAAGACTTGCCTTCAACATAATAGATTCTACTATTTATTCAACATGAACAGTGACAACCAAATTTTCTATAGAAACTTTCTTATCGACAGTTTTTCTATAGAAACTTTGTCAAAGACAATTTTTCTATAGAACATTTCTCAAAGACAATTCTTCTATAGAAAATTTCTGATAGACAAATTTTCTATAGAAACTTTCTGAAAGACAATTCTTCAATTTTTCTATAGAAAATTTCTGGAAGAAAAATTTTCTATAGAAACTTTCTCAAAGACAATTTTTCTATAGAAAATTTCTAACAGACAATTTTTCTATAAAAAATTTCTGAAAGACAGGTTTTCTATAGAAAATTTCTAACAGGCAATTTTTCGATAGAAAATTTCTCAAAGACAATTCTTCTATAGAAACTGTCTCAAAGACAAGTTTTCTATAGAAAATTTCTCAAAGACAATTTTTTTATAGAAAATTTCTGGGGGACAATTTTTCTACAAAAAATTTCTGAAAGACAATTCTTCTATAGCAAATTTCTTAAAGACAATTTTTTTATACAAATTTTCTCAAAGACAATTCTTCTATACAAAATTTCTGAAAGATAATTTTTCTATAGAAATTTTCTAAAAGACAATTTTTCTGTAGAAAATTTCTAAAAGAGAGATTTTCTATAGAAAATTTCTAACAGACAATTTTTCTATAAAAAATTTCTGAAAGACAGGTTTTCTATAGAAAATTTCTCAAAGATAATTTTTCTATAGAATATTTCTCAAAGACAATTTTTCTACAGAAACTTTTTCAAATACAATTTTTCTACAGAATCTTTTTCAAAGACAATTTTTCTATATAAAATTTTTGAAAGACAGGTTTTCTAAAGAAAATTTCTGAGAGACAATCTTTCTATGGAAACATTCTCAAACACAATTTTTCTATAGAAAACTTCTGAAAGACAACTTTCCATAAAAAAATTCTCTAAGTTAATTATTCTATAGAAAATTTCTCAAAAACAATTTTTCTATAGAATTTTCCCATAGAAAATTTTTCAAAGACAATTATTTGATAGAAAATTTCTCAAAGACAATTTTTCTATAGAAAATTTCTGAGAGAAATTTTTTTTTATAGAAAATTTTTGAAAGCCAATTTTTCATAGAAAACACAATTTTTCTGAGAGAATATTTTTCTATAGAAAATTTCTCAAAGGCAATTCTTCTATAGAAAAATTCTGATAGACAATTCTTCTATAGAAAATTTCTGACAGAAAATTTTTCTATAGAAAATTTCTGAAAGTCAATTTTTCTATAGAAATACAATTCTTCTTTAGAAAATTTCTGAAAGAAGATTTTTCTATAGAAATTTTCTGGAAGGCAATACTTCTATAGAAAATTGTTTAAATACAAGTTTTCTATAGAAACTTTCCCAAAGACAATTTTTCTACAGAAAATTTCTTAAAGATAATTCTTCTATAGAAAATTTCTGGAAGACAATTTTTCTATAAAAACTTTTTCAAAGAAAATTTTTCTATAACAAATTTTTTAAATACAATTTTTTTATAAAAAATTTCTGAAAGCCAATTCTTGTATAGAAAATTTTTGAAAGACAATTTATATAAAGCATGCGCGGGTAAAAGGGGGGGGGGGGGAAGGGGAAATTTCCTCCCCTTATAAAACAATGTGGACCTTCGGGAAAATTTCGATAACTCCCAAACTAACAGGAATATCCTCTAGAGCAAAAATACGTATCGACTTAAATTTAATAAAGATTATTTCGTATTCATATGGACCTACGATGTCTATGTCTTCATATAAATACCCCCCAAATTTACACATTTTCGTAAAAAAAGTATTTAACGAGCCGAATTTTTACAAGGTGGTGCCACCGTTGGATAGGTATTAAAAAAACCTTTCTTCTCATATGTAAACATCATTTTTTGACCCATGTTTTGAACCCCTTAATCCCCGATATAGCCGATAAGCCGAGACACGCCAACCTTAGAATTGTCCCTATTATATATATTTTACGTGTCATGCAAATCGGTTCATATGGGTTGAGATACTTCCCTTGTTAGAATATGGTTTTTTTTTTTTGTATAGAAAAATGTTACAAGATCTTTATTTGGTTTGCATTAAACATTTTTGTCTACTGCATAGGAATAATATATTAAAATCTTTAAAATATATGTAGTCTACGTTTGAAAAACTATTTTGGAAAACTTTTTCAGAATGTCTTAGAATCGGTCACAGAATCTGAGACTTTTTCCATAGAAAAAGGTACAAAAAACTCTAAAATTTTTCACATCCTCAAACATTTGCTTTTTCGGATTTTTGTAGAAGAATTCCCAAATTCTAAAAGTCTCAGAATCTGGGACTTTTTCTACTGAAGAAAGGTATCAAAATTTGAGACTTATTTATAGGAAAAAAGGTCGCAGAATCTGGGACTTTTTCTATAGGAAAAAGGTCTCAGATTCTCTGAATTTGAGACTTACTTTAATGGAAAAGGTCTCAAAATCTGAATCTTTTTTAAAAAGAAAAAGGTATTAAAGTCTGAAAAAATAGTCTCAGAAGTTGAAACTTACTCAATTAAAAGAAGGTCGCAGAATCTGTGACTTTTTCTATTGGAAAAAGGTCTTAGAATCTAAGACTCTTTTTATAGGAATAAGGTCTCAGAATTTCAAAATTTTAGACTTATTATATAGGTAAAATTTCTCAGACTCTGACACTTTTTCTTTAGAAAAAGTGTCTTTTTTTATATCAGAAAAAGGTTTTAGAATCTAAAACTTTTTCAATAGGAAAAACGTCTCAGAATCTCAGACTTTTTCTATGGAAAATGGTCTTTGAATCAGAATGTTATTCTTTTTCTGACGGAAAAAGTTCTTACAATCTGAGACTGTTTATAAAGGAAAAATTTTTCAGAATCTGTCACTTTTTATTTAGGGGAAAAAGTGCCAGAATTTTTGACTTTTTTTGTTTAAGAAAAAGCTCTCAGAATCTGAAACATTTTCTATGGGAAAAAGGTCTGAAAGTCTGAGACTTTTTCCTTAGGAATAAGGTATCAGAATCTAACACTTTTTCTATAAAAAAAAGGTCTGAGAATCTGAGATTTTTTCTATAGGAAATAGGTCTGAGAGTTTCTCTATAGAAAAAGGTTTCAGAATCGGAAATTTTATTTCGAACAAATCTAATAATCTGTGACCTGTTCCACAGGAGAAATATCTCAAAAATGTTGAAATATCAGAATTTTTCTATAGTAACATTTCTCAGAATCTGAGACTTTTTCTGTGGAAAAAGTTCTTAGAATCCAAAAATTATTCTATACGAAAAAAGTCTTAGATTCTGAGACATATTTCGTAAAGAAGAAGTCTTAGATTCTGAGACATTGGTTCTATAAAAATAATTTTTTCATCCTCTGATATTTTCTATGTAGGAAGGATTTTTTCTATTGAAAAATTCTCAGATTTAGAAAAAGCAAAAAAAAAATTATCTAAACGATCATGAAAAACAAACGATCCTTCGGCAAAAACTAATAAATTTTATGATTTTATAGCTGTCCCATCACTTTTTTTTGCAAATGAAACGTATCCCTGTTTTTGCTCGTCCGACAAAGCATTACGATTTTTTTTCTTTGAAGTAAAAAAAAAATTCCCCCCCCCCCAAAGCCAAAAGCTGTACCCGTTACTGTATAAAGAAAATTTTTCTATAGAAACTTTCTCAAAATTTTTCTATAGAAAATTATTCTTTAAAAAATTTTGCAAAAACAATTTTTATTTAGAAAATTGTCTTTATAGATATTTACTATAGAAAAATTGTATGAGAAATTTTTTTATAGAAAAATTGTCTTTGAGAAATTTTTTATAAAAAAATTGCTTTTACAGATATTTTCTATGGAAAAATTGCTTGAAAAACTTTCTATACAAAAATTGTCCTTAAAAAAATTTCCAAAGAAAAATTGTCTTTCAGAAATTTACTATAGAAAAACCATATTTCAAAAATTTTCTATAGAAAAATTGACTATGAGAATTTTTTTATAGAAAACTTGTCTTTAGATTTATTTTCTATAGAAAAATTGACTTTGACAAATTTTCTATAGAAAAAGTGTCTTTGTGAAATTTTCTATAGGCAAATTTTCTTTGAGAAATTTTTTCTGGGAAATTTTCCAGAGAAAAATTGTCTGAGAAATTTTCTATAGAACAATTGTTTTTGGGAGACTTTCTATAGAAAATTGTCTGAGAAATTTTCTATAGAACATTGTTTTTGAGAAATTTTAAAATGTTTTGAGAAAATTTTTTATAGAAAAATGTTCAGACTCCGTCTATTTTTTCTATAGAAAATTTTTAAGTTTCTAAGATGTTTTTTTCTATAGGAAAAATTTCAAATCCTAAGATATTTTTTCGATAAAAAAAATTGTCAGATTCTTTGACATTTGTTCCATAGATATATTCTGTAATTCTGAGAAATTTTTTCTATAAAAAATTCTCTACTTCTGAGACATTTTTTCTATAGAAAAAGTCTTGCATTTTGAGACAATTTTTCTATAAAAAAGTTTCAAATTCTGAAACAATTTTTTTATAGAAAAAATCTAAGATTCGCAGACAATTTTTCTACAGAACAAATTTTAAATTCTGTAACAATTTTTTTACAGAAAAAGTCTCAGGTTCTGAGACATTTTTTCGATAGAAAAAATCCCAGATTCTAATGCAATTTTTCTTTAGAACAATTTTCAAATTCTGAGACAATTTTTCTGTAGAAAGTACCAGATTGTGAGACTATTGTTCAAAATTTTTTTTTTTTTACAGAAACTATTAATAAACCACAATCGGTATCTTTTTGAGTCGTTAGATTTTGTGTGGTGGGTGTAGATGCTGAATTACCACTAACCCAACGAATTCTACGATACAGTCTTCAAATTCTAAACTACTATTCTAAAAAACAATTATTTACTTTTGTTGTTGTAACTTCACCAAATGTCTTTACGTCAATTGAATTAAAAAAGAACAGCACCATCTGCTATGTAGACCACATAACTTCACATTCTGCCACAAATTGAGAACCAAAAAAAAAATTAAATGTAAAAGAAAACAATTGCATAATTTCAATAAAGTCTCACTCGTATGATAATCATTTTCACCCAAGAATGGATCTGCACATGTGGAATATGAACGTCAAATCGGTGTCCGGATCTGCTTTGGTGCCCACCATTGAACCAACACTGCGAATCGGAGACCAAGTTCTAAGATTTTTCAATTGTTTTTTTATATATCAAACTTTTACCTCGGCTGGAACACTTGAGTCATGATTAAAATTTGATGTGTCTACATTAGGCGGCGATTCCAAGTAATATCTTAGAAGTTCCAATTTAAAGTGTGGCGGATACCGCAAATGTTCTGATAAACCACCACCGTCTGCAACTGAAAGTTAATATTTTGGTTAATATACGTTTAGCAAATATATAAACACATTCTTCTTGCTTACCTTTTTAATTAATAAAATAAATTACTTCCTCATATTTTTTGTAAAAAATTAAAGACAATGTGTTGTTTACAATGTGGCATTAATATGTCGACATTATCGAATTAAATTTATTTATATTTATAAAAACAAACTTAGGTAAAATATTCAAGTTTGTGTAGGTTAAATTTAATATTGTAAACAATGCTATTTTACAAAATAAATGTCATACACAATTTAGTCAAAACTTGAGCAATTTCTTGAACTCAATATAAAAAAAAATTACCTAAGTCACATTAGACTGTTTAACACTAGTTATTTTTTTGGGTGTGGGGATGAGATTTCCATGCAAATGCATGTTTTTTGTAGATAGCCTAAAAACGGTATCGACCAATTATCTTTCCGAATCAAGAAATTTCCGTTAAAATGGTATCGATTTGTTTTTGCATATTTTTGCATATTTTGGTAAAAATGCATATTTTTGCATATTTTGATTTTAAATGCATATTTTGTGCATATTTATAACTTTTAAGTGCATATTTTTGCATATTTTCACATAAATTAGCAAAAACACAAATTGAAATTATTTTTTTTTTTTTTTTTTATTTATTTATTTATTTATTTATTTATTTATTTATTTATTTATTTATTTATTTATTTATTTATTTATTTATTTATTTATTTATTTATTTATTTATTTATTTATTTATTTATTTATTTATTTATTTATTTATTTATTTATTTATTTATTTATTTATTTATTTATTTATTTATTTATTTATTTATTTATTTATTTATTTATTTATTTATTTATTTATTTATTTATTTATTTATTTATTTATTTATTTATTTATTTATTTATTTATTTATTTATTTATTTATTTATTTATTTATTTATTTATTTATTTATTTATTTATTTATTTATTTATTTATTTATTTATTTATTTATTTATTTATTTATTTATTTATTTATTTATTTATTTATTTATTTATTTATTTATTTATTTATTTATTTATTTATTTATTTATTTATTTATTTATTTATTTATTTATTTATTTATTTATTTATTTATTTATTTATTTATTTATTTATTTATTTATTTATTTATTTATTTATTTATTTATTTATTTATTTATTTATTTATTTATTTATTTATTTATTTATTTATTTATTTATTTATTTATTTATTTATTTATTTATTTATTTATTTATTTATTTATTTATTTATTTATTTATTTATTTATTTATTTATTTATTTATTTATTTATTTATTTATTTATTTATTTATTTATTTATTTATTTATTTATTTATTTATTTAT
The DNA here is from genome assembly GCA_963921195.1 of Pegoplata infirma. NCBI lineage: Eukaryota > Metazoa > Arthropoda > Insecta > Diptera > Anthomyiidae > Pegoplata > Pegoplata infirma. The sequence continues at coordinate 177,775,560 of OY992540.1, forward strand.
TTATTTATTTATTTATTTATTTATTTATTTATTTATTTATTTATTTATTTATTTATTTATTTATTTATTTATTTATTTATTTATTTATTTATTTATTTATTTATTTATTTATTTATTTATTTATTTATTTATTTATTTATTTATTTATTTATTTATTTATTTATTTATTTATTTATTTATTTATTTATTTATTTATTTATTTATTTATTTATTTATTTATTTATTTATTTATTTATTTATTTATTTATTTATTTATTTATTTATTTATTTATTTATTTATTTATTTATTTATTTATTTATTTATTTATTTATTTATTTATTTATTTATTTATTTATTTATTTATTTATTTATTTATTTATTTATTTATTTATTTATTTATTTATTTATTTATTTATTTATTTATTTATTTATTTATTTATTTATTTATTTATTTATTTATTTATTTATTTATTTATTTATTTATTTATTTATTTATTTATTTATTTATTTATTTATTTATTTATTTATTTATTTATTTATTTATTTATTTATTTATTTATTTATTTATTTATTTATTTATTTATTTATTTATTTATTTATTTATTTATTTATTTATTTATTTATTTATTTATTTATTTATTTATTTATTTATTTATTTATTTATTTATTTATTTATTTATTTATTTATTTATTTATTTATTTATTTATTTATTTATTTATTTATTTATTTATTTATTTATTTATTTATTTATTTATTTATTTATTTATTTATTTATTTATTTATTTATTTATTTATTTATTTATTTATTTATTTATTTATTTATTTATTTATTTATTTATTTATTTATTTATTTATTTATTTATTTATTTATTTATTTATTTATTTATTTATTTATTTATTTCATTGGCATTTCTATGCTACAAGATAAATCTTATAATTACAGCACAGAACTTAAGGCGCTAAAAGAGTTAATTTGTTACATATATTTAATATTAAACTCACAAAAGAAATTATTAAAAAAGAGAATTAAAAATATAAAAATATGAAAATATGATATATTCTAATCTCAAACATAAATTTAATTAATTAAATATTACCCAGCAAAATTTTCTGTTCCTAATAATCGGTTAAAGAACGCGTCAAATTACTCTGCAACCGGTTCTACTTCACATTCCAGAGTCAATAGAGGTATTCAGAGTCTTATTGCCACCCCTGGCAATGAAGCAAAAGAGCACTTCTTTCAAAAAATACATTTTTTTGAAAAGTAATTTTGAAAAGTGCTCCTTTACCACCAGTCTCATGGCTGGCAAACAAGACTCTGAATACCACTAATGATTATTGTTTGAAATTGTCCCGAAAGCAATCGTTTTTTAGAGCAAATAGTTTTTTTGAAAAATAATTTCATATAGAAAATGTTGTTGTGATAACCGCAAAATATATTCAAGAATCTATTAAACCAGGAATTTGTTCCAAAAAATTTTCCTGGTTGAGAATGAAAGATTTTTAATGTTTTTCCTATAGTAAAATCATTAGATTACTATGATTTTTTTCAAGGAAAAATTCTGATGATTGCAAAAGTTAATGATTATTAGTCAAAATTCTCAGATTCTTTCTTCCAATAACTTTTGTCTATAAAAAACCCCTTAGAATTTAGAAACTTTTTTAAATCAAAGAAGTTAAAATCTTTTCCTGAAGTTAAAACCCTAAGATTCGGTGAAGTTTTTATTACTGACAAAAACATCAGATTCATATAAAAACTTTTTTGAATAATTCAGACTATTTTTCAATGGGAAAAACTATTAGATCTAATATAATATCTACAGGGCTATCTACGCCAATGTATATCCTGCTATTTTAATAGAATTTCGTGTTTTTTCTTGGTTAACAAAAATAAATTGATATTAAAGCAGCGTGTATGTTAATTATTTAATTGCTTATCATATTTAGTTAACTTATTTTATATTCAGTTTCATTTCGTTCTTTTAATTATCATATTTGTTTTCATTCTTTTAAATTTCTGAGACACTGTAGAATTTTCAATGTTCATTTGATTTAAATATTTTTTGATTTTATTTGTTTGGACTTTGTAAACAAAATAATTGTATAAAAGGAGAAATATTTTCAAATTAATTTCAATTAGCTTTCTGACTTCAAATAAGAAACTTTGATCGGTCTTCGGATACGAACGGGTTTTCTAAATAAAAAGTCCTTAAAGCAATTAGTTAAAAGTGTTTTATTTAAATTCGATGACAACATACAACCTTTGGAACAAGGTTGTTTCAGTGGCTCCCAACGTAATAATTTCGAATCCTGGTGCAAGTGGAAGAAATCAAGAGGACCAAGGAAATATTCAAGACGCTAGTGACAGTGAGGAATTCGAATCTAGTGAAAAGATGGCGACTTTTTCAACGGAACAATTCCAACAAATTCTGGCTGCAATTGGCAGTAGTAATGTGAGGCACAGTTCATTTACTCAGTGTGCCGCACGTTTTAGAGGACAACGTGATGCTTCATCTGTAGAAGAGTTTGTAGCAGCCATTACAGTGTTCAAAGATATTGAGAAAATATCTGATACTGATGCTCTACGTGGCATGCCGTTGCTATTGGAGGACTATGCAGCGTCATGGTGGATGGGTGTAAAGGACACGGTACGTACATTCGATGAGGCCATCAACTTAATTCGCACCACATTTTCGCCTCCTATCCCTGATTGGCGAATTTTTAACACAATTTTTGAAAACAAGCAACAGAAAACAGAACCAAGCGACAACTTTATTTGCCGGAAACGGTTATTATTTGCTCAGCTCAAGTCAAAAGTATCTGAGGAGGTTCAAATCAATATGCTGTATGGTATGCTAAGTATCAAAATCCGTGAGAAGGTGGGACGTGAAAGCATTACGACGTTCCAAGAGCTAATATCTAAATGTCGGGAAGCTGAAGAATGTATGATGGAAATAAAACCAGCAGCTATCCATGATTCCAAAGATGAGTACACTGTCCTTCGCTGTGGATTTTGTCGATTAAAAGGTCACACAGCAGAATCTTGTTTTAAAAAACCACAGAACCAACAACAAGTGTCATATACATACCAACAACAACGGGAAAATTCACATCAGGTTCAATTACCTTCAGTAAATCAACAGTTAAAGCCTATATTTTCGTGCTATGGTTGCGGGGCTCCTGGAGTATATAGGGCAAACTGCACCACCTGCATTTCTCATACAAAGGAAAGGCCACAGCAGTTAGCATTCAATACCGTGACAACAAAAATAATTGGGCATAGCCTACCTACGGCACACATAGAAATGTTTGGGTTAAATGGAGAAGCCATATTTGACAGTGGAGCAAAAACCAGCGTGGCCAGCGAAAGCTTAAAGAAAATTCTAACCAAGAATGGTTGTGTGTTCCAGGATGTGTTGGCACAAGTTACCCTCGCTGATGGGTCAGTATCTAATACTATGGTGATGGCCACAACTTGTGATGTGGTGATTGGCAATAGGCTTCGAAAGATTCGCATGATCTACTTACGCAATTCTACAAATAACCGCACGCTATTGGGTACCGATTTTCTAGAACAATCAGGAATCGTACTCAACATGGGCCAAAAATGCTGGTATTTTGATGACGATCCGAAGACGAAATTTGAATTCACAAATTACATGAACGTTCCTATACTCGAAATGAATCTGGAGCACCATGAAGAACTGCCAAATAAAAAAGTTGAAAAGAAAATTTCTAGTTTCATCAAGTTTGTGGAAGGTAACAAAGCTAGTAAACTTCTGCACGAAAAGCCAAATTTAGTGGATCCAATGATAAACGGATATTTTCCTGATGGCATCGCAACCCCTCAACAGCCGAAAATGGGAACTGGAAAGCAGGATGTGGAGGACAAAACTTTTTTAACAATACTTTCAATGGATGTAATCTGTTTAAAAGAAGCTGGTGAGCCTACAGAAGCTACACGCTTGGCAACACACCGAATACACACGAAAGATCGGGATCCAATTAAAATTGATCCGTATCGTTTATCAACCACTAGTAAAACCAATGCCAATAAATATGCACTTGGGGCAGTTTTGCGCCAGGGGGAGAGTACAGGTAAACATCCAGTAAAATATGTTAGGATACAAAGGCCCAAAGTGGATCGTAAATACTTAACTATTGAACGAGACGCCCTTAATAGTTTTCCTGATACCTCACCGGGACGTTTTCGGTATCAGAGGGGGAGAATAAAGCAGCGTGTATGTTAATTATTTAATTGCTTATCATATTTAGTTAACTTATTTTATATTCAGTTTCATTTCGTTCTTTTAATTATCATATTTGTTTTCATTCTTTTAAATTTCTGAGACACTGTAGAATTTTCAATGTTCATTTGATTTAAATATTTTTTGATTTTATTTGTTTGGACTTTGTAAACAAAATAATTGTATAAAAGGAGAAATATTTTCAAATTAATTTCAATTAGCTTTCTGACTTCAAATAAGAAACTTTGATCGGTCTTCGGATACGAACGGGTTTTCTAAATAAAAAGTCCTTAAAGCAATTAGTTAAAAGTGTTTTATTTAAATTCGATGACAACATACAACCTTTGGAACAAGGTTGTTTCAATATTTATTTTTTAATTTTTTTGACACGTAATTTTTTTTTTGAAATTCCTGAGAACCAAAATGTTATGAAACTTTGATTGCAGAGAACAAGCTTCACAATAATTTTCACTTAACATGTTCTGAATAATTAAAGTATGGTTACTGAAGAACCTGTTCTAGAACAAGTGTTGTCAGAATCGGTTCCTGGGTATAATTGTACCAACTTTTGCAACCCTTATTCCACCATTGTGAATCTAGCTTAATGCAGAAAATGTCAAAAATTATGACTACTAAAAAAGCACATCACATATAACATTTGTAAAAATTAACCATACCATATTCTTTATTAATTTATTTGTTTTTATATATTTCAGTTCCAACATATTTGTCACCAATTGAAACACATTGCTCAAATATTGATTATTTCCCTCAAATGGATGACGAGAAAGCTTTTAGCGAAGACTCAACTTCCAGATTACATTTAGCACGTTCCTGTGTAGCAATGTTTATATTAAGGTAATGTCAAAAAACGAAAATTATCTTAAGATTTTAAACCACACTGAGGGGAAAAAACATATTTAAATCAAAAATGCCCATATATTCAATAAATGCCAACTCTAAAAAGCTTACTTTTCAGAAGAGCTAAAAAACTAGTTATTTCGCATATTATTGTAAAAATAAACAATGTACCTTCCATAAGATGGTTTAAATATTCTAAATAATTTTTACCTATGCCAAAAATTTCATATTTTGCACTTGTTTGCGTATTTTTCAGAGATGGCATTTATTACTGTATTAAAAAACAAAAAAGAGTTGGCATATTTTGTCGGAAAATAAAAATAATTTTTTTTTTTTAAATTTTTTATTAATTTTTATTTTTTTTTTAATTTGTTATCCTTAGTACGGTAATTGCAAAAACTAAAAAAAAAATGCCTTTTAATCTCAGGGTGGTCAACTTTGGCTCTCTGTAACTCACTCTGTATTGTATTAGGGTCACTCAATACTAGCTATTTTGAAAGCTTATACTTATCATTGACTTTATTTGCCCCACTCATAATGTTTCAATCTGATAAATAGTTTAAAAGTAACATATATATAAGCATTTTTTTTTTCAAACACTCGTTACCGATATTTTCAAAACGGCAATATCTTGAAAACTAGCCATTAGATATCAAAATCTTTACCAGATTCGTGTTCAGAATGGCAAATGCAATGAGATATGTGGTCAATTTTTTTTTAAACAATTTTGAAAATTTTTTAGAAATTTACAATGGGAGTTGGCATTTATTTTCACCAAAAAAATATGTACTCAAAAAGATAGCAGAATAACAAAAATGGATGTAAAACGACAAAAAATAATTTTTTTCTCTAAAATTTTTACCACAGATGGGTATTGCATAGGGGAGCTATTTGCCATCGGAAACTCATTTCGGTCAAAGATGAGTTGGCATATTTTGAATATAGGTTCACGTATGCTTCATATAAATTTTAATATTGATTGGTTTTAAAATAATATTTTTGTTTTAAAATTGCATACCATTTTGTTTTAAAATTGATAACTTTAAATTTAATATGCTGTTATTAAAAGTGTTTAGAAATTTAAAAAGATCTTATTTAAATGCTTGTATTAAAAACAATTTTTTTCATTGTTAGTTTAAAGTTGAACAATTTTGTTTTTTGACATTTAATATTTTTTTTTTCAATAAATATAATTAAGTTGAGCATATTTATTTTAAGTAGATACAATGTTAAAATAGTTTTTGTCAATTTTTTCATAAAAATAGATGTAAAGAGTTTAAAGTCAATGAATTAATATAATTAAAGTGAAACTAATTACAAACATTATTAAATAAATAAAAATAAACTTCATTACTAAACAAGTAAAACAGTTAAAATCGACATTGCCGAATGTATTGATACCCTCCACAATGTAAAAAAAAATTATTTGAAAAAAAAACCAAAAAAAAAATTTTTTTTGAAAAAAAAAAATCCGCAAAAAAAAATTTTGGTGAAAAAAAAAATTCGCGAAAAATTTTTTAAAAATATGTTTGTACTTGTTTAAGTACCATTCGGTGATCAAGTTTGTACACATGTATGCCGAATTAAAGCATTTTGTATTTTTAGCTTATGTTGAATGTACAAAAGTTTTTAAGGTGTCCTAACATTTTCTTTCATAACTTTTGAACCGCTGCACAGTGGGTTGAACTATAAGAAAAATGGCGCTTAATTCATGGAAGCTGTAATATGTATAGGGAGTTCTTCATCAACCGGGCCACCGCTCCCTCCAAAATTGGTTTGGCTTGGGTAATAATTTTTGAAAAAAAAAATGTAGTGTGTATGTAAAAAAAAAATCTAAAGAATGATAAATGAAATTCATTCATTCCTTCTTTTTCATTCATGATAATTTTATCACGATATTTTGCTCATTACTTTTCATTTTCATGATAAACGATAAGAATTCTTTGTATCACGAAAGAGAAAAGAAGTTTTTTTTAAACAACAATTCATCTTCGTGAAAACGAAAGAAATTAAAGCAAAACATATTTCATACTCATGAAACGATAAACAGTTTTTTTTCTCAACTGAAATGAAAATGAACAAATACGTTGTGTTCAATCTCACGAAAATGAAAACAAAATACAAATAATCTTGTTCATGAATATGAAAACAAAATGAGCTTCATTTACGTACTCTGATCTGTTATTAAAAAAAAATAAAAAAAATCGCCATTTTGGATCCGCCATTTTGAATTTTGAAAGTCCAAATGAAGATTCTTCTTTAGCGACCCGTAGAACCCGTGTATGAAGAGTTTAAAGCGAATCTGTAATATTTTGAAAAAATTGGGCGCCATATTGGATCCGCCATATTGAAATTTAAAAACCGCCACTCGGCATTGAAAAGAACATATTTTTAGGTAATTTCGAATTTTTTAAAAAAATTTTTAACCCATACCAATTTTGGAGAGAGCGGTGGCCCGTTTGACGAAAAACCCCTCATATACAAAAAAGGAGTGACAAGTAATAATATATTCATTAAGAGCAACACTGTGAAAAAAAAATTAACCTGTTACGCGCTTTTTTGTTTTTCGGAAAAATTTTTCTTTATTCAAAGTTCTTGACGTAACTTTGGAACCAGAGGCGATATATCAATGAATAAAATTCCAAATTTAAGATTACTTAGAGTACAATAAAAATATCAAGAGACAAAAAGATATCTACGTATTTAATAAATTTCCCAGATTTTAAATTTTAATTCAATATACTGCTATTGTGAAGACATTTCCTTATCGATGTCTTAGAGGATTTGTCAACACTCTTAAAGCACACATTCATTGATGACAATATTAGGAATTGTCATCAATAATAACTTATGATTTATCAGAACCTAAAGACATTTCCTTAAGGAATCTGGGTGGGGCTATTGTTAGTACATACATAAATCCTATACAATTTTTATAGCAAAAAAAATAATAACTTCAATTATTAATACAGCTTTATTACAACATTTTGTGCTTTTTGGACCGGATTATCTGGATGCTGGAAAAGATCATCAGGAGCAATAACAGCTACATCCATATTGTTGTTAGCAACTTGTCTGCTTGCTGCTGGTGCTATGGGACTTTGGCACACTGTCGAGTTCTTTGAAAAGGAAAAGGTTGTTGGAGAAGACTTCTATCAACAATGGAATACTGTGAGTATTGAGATTTAAGTAAATTTGAAACAAATAATTATACTTTTGATATTACAGGTTTTAAAGGACAACACAAAAATAACATACGACTGGTCTTACATTGTTGCCTGGGCTGGAGTTGGTTCTTGTTTACTCGCAGCCATATTATTATCTGGTGCTGCTATCTGCTTAAAGAGTGAACGTGAAAAGGAGGAACAATTAAATTTGCAATACCTTATGCCAGGTACAGTAGCACATTTTACATATCCTTATTACCCTAAAGTTTATCGCTTAATCCAATGTTTAGTAATATAGTCTTAATTTAAATAAGGCAATGGAACTAGCCGTTTATGTTCACACTCGCCAATTCCAGAAAGAAATGTCAAAATAATCTACAGCCAACTTCAAATCGAAATTTGCGAATGGAAAACAAAATGAATTGCCAGTACGAGCAAGTTTTTTACCCTTTCCATTCCTCTTATCGTTCTCTCCAACAAACTAAGAATTACAGCAATAAAAATTGCTTCGGTTGAATTGGGATATAGTCTTAATTTTTCATAGCAATGTTACCAAATGACAAGGTGGTTTCTGTGAAAATTCTGTCTTTGGAATATTGCTTGTTTTGAAATTTAAGAAATGTGCGCTTTAAAATTCTGCGAATTTGGTTACATATTGCATTGAAATGTATTACCAATGGTTCTCAAACAGTGGGTTGCGACACCCACCCAAAAAAAAACAATTGTGAAATTATTTAATTTTAGGGTATAATTTACCTAAGATTTTTCGCAGGAATCCAGCTTGAAAAGTTTCTTTGCATATTACCCGAATCAACTTAGGTAAACTTACAAAATGCATTTAAGCATTATTTCAAATTTAATTTTGTTTATTTAGCCACTATATTTAAATAAATGGTACAGTTTGATTGGCCAAATAACGTATTTTTTTTAGGTTGATTTAATAGTTTTATATATCCCTTTCCATACAAAATGCTCAATATTATAAATTTTAATTACATTTATTTTTAATATTTTTTTTAATATAAAGGACAATTTTATAATAAAATATAAATACTAACAAGCTTAAAATACATACTTAGCATGATCAGTGACAACTAATTTTTTCTATAGAAACTTTCTCAAAGACAATTTTTCTATAGAAATAAAAAGACAATTCTTATTTAGAAAATTCCTGACAGACAATTTTTCTATAGAAACTTTCTGAAAGACAATTCTTCTATAGAAAATTTCTGAAAGACTATTTTTCTATAAAAAATTTCTAAATGACAGATTTACTATAGAAAATTTTTAACAGACAATTTTTTTAAAAAATTTCTCAAAGACAATTCTTCTATAGAAAATTTTTAATAGACAATTTTTCTATAGAAAATTTCCAAAGACAATTTTTTTATAAAAAATTTCTGAGAAATAATTTTTCTACCGAAAATTTCTGAAAGAAAATACTCCTATAGAAAATTTCTTAAAGTAAAATTTTCTATAGAAATTTTCTCAAAGACAATTCTTCTATAGCAAATTCCTGAAAGACAGTTTTTCTATAGAAACTTTTTGAACGCCAATTTTTCTATAGAAAATTTCTGAAAGAAAATTTTTCGATAGAAAATTTCTGGTTTACAATTTTTCTATAGAAAATTTCTGAAAGATAATTTTTCTATAGAAAGTTTTTGACGACAATTTTTCTATAGAAAACTTTTTCAAGCCAATTTTAAAAAAAAATTTCTATAAAAAATTTCTTAAAGACAATTTTTCTATAAAAAATTTCTCAAAGATAATTCTTTAATAGAAAATTTTCTAAAGATAATTTTTCTATAGAAAATTTCCCAAAGACAATTATTCTACAGAAAATTCCTCAAAGACAATTCTTTAATAGAAAATGTTTTAAAACCAATTTTTCTATAGAAAATTGGTTTTAAACCAATTAAAAAAGATAATTTTTCTATAGAAAATTTCACAAAGATAATTTTTCATAGAAAATTTCTGAAAGGTAATTTTTCTGTAGAAATTTTCTGAAAGACAATTCTTCTATAGAAAATTTTTCGATAGAAAATTTCTGGAAGACAATTTTTCTATAGAAAATTTCTGAAAGACAATTTTTCTAAAAAAAATTTTGAAAGTTAATTTTTCTATAGAAAATTTTTGAACAACAATTTTTCTATAGAAAATTTTTTATAGAAAGTTTCTGAAAGACAATTTTTCTATAGAATATTTCTCAAAGACAATTTTTCTATAAAATATTTCTCAAAGACAATTTTTCTACAGAAACTTTTTCAAAGACAGTTTTTCGATATAAAATTTCTGAAAGACAGGTTTTATGTAGAAAATTTCTGAAAGACAATCTTTCTATGGAAACTTTCTCAAACACAATTTTTAATACTTCTGAAAGGCAATTTTCATAGAAAAATTCTCAAAGACAATTATTCTATAGAAAATTTCTTAGACAATATTTCTATAGAAAATTTCTGAAAGAAATTTTTCTAGAGAATATTTTTGAAAAATAATTTTCCATAGAAAAATTCTCAAAGACAATTCCCAAGGACAATTTTTCTACAGAAAATTTCTCAAAGACAATTCTTCAATAGAAAATTTTTTAAAGATAATTTTTCTATAGAAAATTTCCCAAATATAATTTTTACATAGAAAACTTCTCAAAGATAATTTTTTAATAGAAATTTAAAAAAAAAAAATCTATAGAAACTTTTTCAAAGACAATTTTTTATAGAAAATTGCTGAGAGACAATTTTTCTGCAGAAAATTTCTGAAAAACAATTTTTCTATATAAAATTTCTAAAAGACAGGTTTTCTATAGAAAATTTCTAAAAAAAATTTTTTTTCTGAGAGACAATTTTTTTACAGAAAATTTCTGAAAGAAAATTTTTCTATAGAAAATTTCTGAAAGACAGGTTTTCAGAGAAAATTTCTAACAGAAAATTTTTCTGTAGAAAATTTTTTAAAAAATTTTCATAAAAAATTTCTCAAAGACAATTTGTTTATAGAAAATTTTTTATAGAAAATTTCTCAAGGACAATTTTTCTATAGAACATTTCTGAAAGTCAATTTTTCTATAGAAAATTTCTGAAAGACAATTTTTCTATAGAAAATTTCTTAAAGACAATTTTTCTATAAAAACTTTGTCAAAGACAATTTTTAAATAGAAAATTTTTCGAATACAATTTTTCTATAGAAAATGTCTTAAAGGCATTCTTAAATAGAAAATTTTTCAAATACAATTTTTCTATAGAAAATGTCTTAAAGGCATTTTTTTCTATAGAAAATTTTTGAAAGACAATTTTTAATAGAAACTTTTTCAAAGGCAATTTTTGTAAAGAAAATTTCTTAAAGATAATTTTTCTATAGAAAAGACAGTTTTTCTATAGAAAATTATTCTGTAAAAAATTTCGTAAAAACAACTTTTCTTTAGATATTTTTTTGTTTTTTTTTTTTAGAATGTATCTATAGAAAAATTGTCTTTCAGAAATTTTCTGTAGAAAAATTGTCTTTCAGACATTTCTAGAGAAAAATTGTCTTTAAGAAATTTTCTATGGAAAAATTGACTTTGAGAAATTTTTAGAGAAAAATTGTCTTAATACATATTTTCTATAGAAAAATTGTATGAGAAATTTTTTATAAAAAATTGTATTTAAAAAAATTTTTATAGATAACTTGTCTTTAAGAAATTTTCTATAGAAGAATTGTCTTTCAGAAATTTTCTATAGAAAAATTGTCCTTGAGAAATTTTTATACAAAAATTGTTTTTAGAGATATTTTCTACGGAAATATTGCTTGAAAATTTTTTTATAAAAAAATTGTCTTTCAAAAAATTTTCTAAAGAAAAATTGTCTTTCAGAAATTTACTATTGAAAAAATTCTGTAATTCTTAGAATTTTTTTCTATAGAAAAATTCTCTATTTCTGAGAAATTTTTTCTATAGAAAAAGCCTTGCATTTTGAGACAATTTTTCTATAAAAAAAGTCGTAAATTCTTAAACAATTTTCCTATAGAAAAAAAACTCAGATTCTGACACAATTTTTCTACAGAACAAATTTTAGATTCTGTGACAATTTTTCTACAGAAAAAGTCTCAGGTTCTGATACAATTTTTCAATAGAAAAAATCATAGATTCTAAGACAATTTTTCTTTAGAACAATTTTCATATTCTGAGACAATTGTTCTATAGAAAGTACCATATTGTGAGACTATTTTTCTAAAGATTTTTTTCTGTAGATGCTGAATTATCACTAACCGGAATCTGCAATCAAAAACCTCAAGTCATTTTCTGGATCTGCTTTTGTGTCTACTATTGAACCAACACTGCGAACCGGAGACCAATTGTTTTATGTTTTTTATGGCCAAGTAATGTATTTTTACAAGTTGCGTGGCGGATGCCGCAAATGTTCGAATAAACCACCACCGTCTGCAACTGAAAGTTAATATTTTGGTTAATATACGTTTATCAAATATATAAACTCATTATTTTTGCTTACCTTTTTAATTAATTAAATAAATTAGTTCCTCATACATACATATATTTTATAAAAAATTAAAGACAATTTGTTGTCAATGTGTTGTTTACAATGTGGCATTAATATGTCGACTTTATCGAATTAAATTTATTTATATTTATAAAAAAACTTAGGTAAAAGATTCAAGTTTGTGTATGTTAAATTTAATATTGTAAACAATGCTATTTTACAAAATAAATGTCATATACAATTTAGTTAAAACTTGAGCAATTTCTTGAACTCAATATAAAAAAAATTTACCTAAGTCACATTAGACTGTTTAACACTAGTTATTTTTTTGGGTGCCCTAGGGGGTTGCGGAAGCAGTTCTAGGGGATCGCGAAAAGATTAGTAAACATCATGATAAAATTATTAAAATTTAACTTTCTAAAATATAAAATTTTTCGGTAGCTGCTGAGTTATCAAAATAGAAAAAAAATTACGGCTACGTTACGATCTGCCAATGTATGCCTACTTTTAGCTGTTCAGCTTATCAGTGGACTTCAAAAAACTCTGGAAAAGATAGAATTAAATTTACCGCCTTTTTATTTTCCCTTACATCGAAAAATCCAGGTCCGCGTCGAAATTATATTAGGTACTAATAATAATATAATAATAATTTTGATCAAACGATCAAGTTTTTATTCATTTATTTATTTTTTTTATACCCTCCACTCTGGTGATAGAGTTTGTCATTCCGTATGTAACACATTGAAATATTGGTATAGGACCCCATAAAGTATATATGGGGCATTCCATGTGAAATCGGACACTTTGCAAAACTTTTTTTTTTAGATTTTCCCAATTTGTTTACAGTTTTTAGTACCCTTCGAAAACTCCTTCGTGGTAATTTTTCAGATTTTTTTGATGACCCGTTCAAAAGATATCGAATTTTTAAAAATTGGTAGTTTGTTCCTTTACTCAAACTTCTTTTAATCATAACTTCTTCAATAATGGTCCAAATTTCAATTTTTTTTCATCAAAATTTTTGTTTTTTTACGCACTTTTTAAAAAAAAAATCCCAAAAAATTCTTAAAAGCGCTCTAGTATGCGATTTTTAAGTTTTAAAATTTAAAATATGCATTAAAAATCCTAAAATATGCACCAAAAATTTTATGAAATATGCATTTAAATTTTTTAGTAAATGTAAAAAAAAAATATTTACATTAACAAATAAATAATTCTCTAAATTATCAGAAGTAAAGTTAAGCCTATTCGATCTAAAAAAATTGAAAATATCGTTCTACAGCTACGGATTTTATTGGAGAACCCTATGCGCCAGAATTTTTTTCCAAAAAGCGGCACAAAGACAAATTTAGGAAAATTATAGGATTTTAAATTTTTGGCGGGACAAAAACAATTAGTTTATATGCAGTTTGAAACAATATTTTTTATGTAAAAAGATGAAAATTTAAAGTTTTTTTTCGAATATTTTTGGCAGGACAAAATAATGCATTTATTAATGATTTGGTCACTATCTTCTGAAATTGTCATTGATAAAATAACATTAACTGTAAACCCCTTTTTGAGCCATATGAGAAAATCTGTTTTGACAGAAAAATCTGCTGGTATTAGCTGAAAAATCTGCTGATTTAACTGAAAAATTTCCTAATTTTACCAGAAAAATCAGCTGAGTTCAGCAGAAAAATCTGCTGACTTTAGGTGAACAATCTAAACATCTAACGTGCATTTAATTTATGAAAAAAAGACTTAGCGATTGTATTTTTTTTAAAAGAAAATTTTTTAAATTTTGTTTTACAAAAATTTTTGCTTAATTTCTAATTTTTACGTCTAACTTTCTGACGCCTTAAAAAGCGGAAATTTGGAATCCAGCGCGGGACGCTGGAAACGTTGACATAAATCGGGATAATCCTGCCTTAGAATGGCATTATTTTAAATAAAATTCGAAAAATGTACTAATTTAAAAACAATTGCGAACAAATTAAAACAAACATTTTTTTTACAAAACTTGAATTTTTACTTAAATATTACAAAATATCACTAAATAATGCCAATATTGCAAAAATATGCAAATATATGCAGTTTTACCCAAATATGCAAAAATATGCACTAAAAAATCAATGCCATTTTAATTCAAATTTGATGATTCGAAAAGATATCTCATTAACAATGTTCTCAGACTATCGAGAAAAAACATGCATTTGTATGAAGTTCCAGTCTCTGATTATTACTATTTTTTAAAATTTTTTGAAAAAATATTATTGTAATTTTCCAATCTTAAAATCATTTCTCCTGCTCCAATGGTGCGTCATAGAGGGGTCCTTTACGACAACCACTGGCGTGGCTCACTTTTATCAACTTTTACCAAAAGTCCCTCTTGAACTTGCTTTTAAGTTCCTTTTCTACGGCTAGTAATAAAGGAAAGGGCACCCGTCTAGCCTTAATGCATTTTGGTGTTGCATTCGTCTTTAAATAAAGCCTCGTCTGGAATTCGGTAATTTTCCCCATGGAAGTAGAAAACAATTTGGGAAATTTTTGAACCAAATTATTAATTGAAACATCACATACCTGCACTTTGTTTACTGCTACCCCCTTATTTAAAATCGTATGCCAATCCAAT
This sequence comes from Pegoplata infirma, assembly GCA_963921195.1. NCBI lineage: Eukaryota > Metazoa > Arthropoda > Insecta > Diptera > Anthomyiidae > Pegoplata > Pegoplata infirma. Next base: position 177,790,893 of record OY992540.1, read on the forward strand.
TTCCATTACTTACAAAATTGCATTTTTTATTTTTTTGTTCCTTTTGTGATTGATGCTCTCTTTGAGTGTTTTGATCTTTTTGAGTGTTTTGCGTACGTTATTTTTTTTCGTTTTCTTATGTATTTTATTCACGATTTCTGTACTTGTGCTTTGTTGTTGGTGTAACTCGATTCCGCCTTTCTCTGCCGTCTCGTATGCACATGCTGTATTTAATGCTGCTTCCAATGCCAAGTTTTCTTTTTCCTGCTTTGTATTTTTAAGTTTTTTAAACCAAAAACGAATTGATTTCTAATAGCAGTGTCAATATATGTACCAAAATTACAATTTGTAGAAAGTTTTTTTTTTTTTTACTTTGAGCCAACACTCAGGGGATGCCCCCTACTGATGCAATGCATTGTGTTGGTATTAGGAAATAGGCTATGAGGAGAAGGAAAGAGGGTGTAGTGTTTGTGGACGTTTAATTTGAAATTTTCCAAATTGTAGCTGGTTGGGAAGACGACTGCGGGGAGTTTATTCCACATACGGCTAGTTCGACCGAGAAACGAATTTTCTCTGTAATGCGTTGTGCGATACATTGGACAGTCGACAACGAACGGATGTGAACTGGTAGAAAGGCGAGTACTACGGGCATGCACCCGAGTCTCAGGGATGAGTTCGCCTATCTCAACTGAACACTTATCGTGATAATATCGATAGAACAATGACGCACAACCCACATTCCGACGATGCTCCAATGAGTCGATAGAGTTGGATACCCTACTGTCATTAATTAGCTTCAACGCACTCCTTTGCACCCGATCCAGAAGCTTCAAGAGAGACCTTGAAGCACCTGCCCAGATATGGGAGTTGTATTCCATCTTCGGCCGGATATAGGCGGTATAAATAGTGAGGAGATCAGACGGAGTGAGGTAATAAATTGGCTTAGGATTAAAATAATTTCCAATGTTTTTACTACCTCTTGGTACGACAATGCATCTGGCTATTTTGGCATTATTTTGTCACAAAGTGTGTTGTATGTTGATGGTCCCATGTAGTGCAAAATCAAATCACGTTTATTCATTGTTTCAGCACTGAATACCTTAATGGCATTCTCGAAACGTTTGAACCATCTGCCCCAAGTTGTAAATTGTGCATTGAAGGAATCGAAATTAAATGTAGCTGGTGCAGCCGTCATTTTACTGAAGTAAAATATAAAATGCGTTTTTAATCGTTCACAAACAAGGTGCACCTTTCCACACTTCGACGAATGGGCAGGCAGAAAGGTTCATTCAAACGTTTTAAAACAAAATGAAATCAATGAACACAACAACAGCAAATTTGGAAAGTGAAATATCAACATTCCTTTTAGCTTATCGTCGAGCTATTCATCCGGCAACAAAAAAGTCACCGGCTATAAGTATGTTTGGACGGCAAATTCAAAATCGTTTGTATCGGGAGAGAGAGTGGCGGTCAGAGAATATCTATCGACATATAAGTGGCGATTCGGAACAGTGCTTAATACCCAAGGTGATTTCCACTACCAAGTCAAACTTGATGACACTCGTATTTGGACTAGGCATGTTGACCAGATGAGAAAAATCGGAAACCAAATTTCTCATGCAAGTAACTTAAATACAACTTCACAACATATTGAGTTGCCCATGGAACTTCCCGAACATCATCCTTTTTCAACACCATCAACTGAGATCTCTCCTGCAGCCAATTAAAATAAACCAAATAACATTCAACCAACACAGTAATTACATTGGGAAAAAGTTCCCCAGCCTCCGAAAACATCCTTGAAGATCCAACAAGTATACAAAGAAGTTTTATCATGACGATTTTAATAATCCTTGTTAGAAATAAATTCTATGATTTTTTTAATATGATAACTTTAAATATAAGTCAGGGAGAGATGTCATAATGTCAAACCCTACTTAATGTATTATACATTCTCTATTGTATCATACGTATCATAACTGTCAAATAGTTGAAATAAAAACAATAGTTAGTCAGCAAATAGTAGTCTATCATTACACACGTTACAACAATTTCAATAGATTTAAAAAAATTGACGCGTATTCATTAATAATGTAGTATGACTAACCTGGCCAACCATCTCGCTTTTGGCGGGATTATCCCGCTTTTTGATGTCTCATCCCGCCTTAAATTTCTATCCCGCTTTTTAGACTAAAGTCCCGCTTCATCCCGCTTTATCCCGCTTTTTGACTTTTGGAATAGAAAAGTACACTTTAAAATTGTTTAAAAAATATTTTGAGTATGATTGTTCTAAAGTAATTTTAAGCGATTTATTTCGATTTTTGATCACATAAATATCGTAACATTTAGACCAACAACTTTTAAAACGTTAAACGTTTAATTTGAAAATTAAAAAAAAAAAATTATAGTTCAGACACAAATTTTTAAGTTTATTTTTATTTTAATTAATTTTTATTTTCTCAACTATATTTTTTTCGAGACGTGTTCAATAGTGTGGTCCTTATTTTGAAAATTTTTAAATAACCTGAAATAAGTACCAAGTAATTAGTAATTTTGAGCCGAATCGGTTAAATTTTTGACACCGCGAAAATCAGTCAAAGTTTCGAGTTTTGGGCAAAAATTCTCTTAATTTAAGAAAAAAAGCTTGATTTAACATTTTATGAATATGCTCAAAACAAAATAATAAAACAATTTTTGTTTAACGTTGCCCAAACGTACTCAGATAAGAAATATATAATTTTCGAAATATCGGTAGCCCATATTAATTTGGTACAAAAAAAATATTTTTGAATTTGAAACATTTTTCAAATCTGCAAAATATTTTGTTTCAAATTTTCTCAAACAAAATTGCCCGGTATTTTAGCTCGTTTAACAAATCGGGTTTAATGAGCATCAAAAATCCAAAATTTTCAAAAAAAAAAATCTACCCTGTTTGAAAACTTTGACCCGGAATATATTTTTTTTGAGTACATGATTTTTTATGTAATTTTTTTTGAGTGTAAAATTTTTTTGAAGTGACAAAAATATTTTGAAAACTATTTTTATGGTTGTTAGAGGCGTGTTCAACGTTTTCTTTAACACATGAATTGGAGGCGAAACCATTCCAAAATTCACGTTTTTCCACATAACTTCTGAACCACTGGACCGATTTCATTGAACTTCAATATCAGCCTGACCGTAAAAATTACAAACTACTTTCTTTCGAAAGTAAGTGTGTTTTCAACAAAATTACAGAAAGCCAGAGATACGGATGGACATCACTATGTCAATTTAAATCGATTGATAATCATGAATTTTTATACTTTTTCGAACTGTTACAAACCTACTATCACTAAGTGAAGGATATAAAAAGTCCCGCATTTTAGACCAAAATCCCGCTTTTTCAACCTTTCCATCCCGCTTTTCAGACAAAAACAGTTGGACAGGTTAAGTATGACATACATACGTTAGATGCCTGGGGAAGTTGTAATAACTTGACTGATTTTCAACCGATTTTAGTTTTAAGCAACTTATTAGAGAGACATTTTACTCCAAATTATAATTTTCTAACCATTTGAATTCAAACTTCACTCAAAATATCGAAAAAATTGAGAAAATTAACAAAAAGACATATTTTCCCCGTTTAATTCGTTTTTAAACTTTATGACCGATATGGCACGCCTTAGACATATCCGATTATACTGAAATTTCGTGAACAATTTTACACGTTACAACAATTTCAATACATTTAAAAAAATTAACTCGTATTCATTAATAATGTAGTATGACATACGTTAGATGCCTGGGGAAGTTGTAATAACTTGACTGATTTTTAACCGATTTTAGTTTTAAGCACCTTATTAGAGAGACATTTTACTCCAAATTATAATTCTCTCACCATTTGAATTCAAACTTCACTCAAAATATCGAAAAAATTGAGAAAATTAACAAAAAGAAATATTTTCCCCGTTTAATTCGTTTTTAAATTTTATGACTGATAAAGCACGCCTTAGACATGTCCGATTATACTGAAATTTCGTGAGACATATTTCAACATCGAAATAAATACATATAATTTGAGTCGCGGTCAATATCTAACAATTTAATTTTTTTAAGCACCATATAAACAAACCAGATTCAAAAAAAGTGCAATTTTCAAAATTTAAAAAAAAAATAGAACGAATTGTGATCACATCTCGAATTATGGCTTAAAAGTTGCGTAATTTAGAGTAGAACTTTTAGACTAAAAAAAAAATCGAAGGTTTTGAACTTTTTAAAAAAGTAGATTTTAATTTTTAAACGTTAAATATTAATTGACAATTACTTCGAAAATTTTTTTTATATTTTTTTTATAAAACTACATTTAAATACCAACAAAAGTTTTTTAAGATATCTATATTTTTTACTGAGCAAAATTAATTAAAATTTTCAATTTTTTCATTTTTTTGAAAAAATTGCCATTTTGAAAAATTGATTACTCAACAACAACTTGGTATAAAAGTGCAAGTTGCATTTAATATGTACTTAAACATATCTTAATCGAAGGGTCTAAAAGTGAGTAATTTGGCCGGGAATGCCCCATATGCTTTATGGGGTCCTAGACCGATATTTCGATGCGTTATACACGGAATGACAAAGTGAGTATACCCCCATACCACAGACTAATACACTGAGGGAAAAACGCATAGTTAAATCAAAAATGAAAATTTCTACATTAAAAATTCTACATTATTTTCCAAAAATTTTATTATTTATACTGAAATATGTTGACTTAAAAATAAATATTTTTGTTTTAAAGTTGTTAACCTCTTAATTTAAAAATGAATAATCTTAAATTTATTATGCTGTCGTAAAAAATCGTTACACATTTTAATTATTGTCAATTCAAATTTTCAGTTTAAAAACAACATTGTTTCATTTTCAATTTGATGTTAAACAATTTAAATTTTAGTTGTGAATTGACATTTAGAAATCATATGTCAAATTTTAAGATGAAAACATTTTCAATTTGAACATATTCATTTTAAGAAAATGTATTGCGTCATTGCGTAATTTTTGCAAAAAAAATGGAAATTTTTGTTAAAAAATTAATAATTTAATTTCTAATACATATGTGTGTAAAAAATTGAATTTGAAAAATATCTATAAGTAATGGTAAGATATAAAGTTTAATATGTTTTTTTTTGTTATCTAAAATGATGTTGTTCTTCTTTGGTTTAGGAGCTTCCTTTGTTTAAGAGCGTTGTCGTGGAAAAAATAATTGACGAAAATTATTAAATTGACGTTACAGTTAAATTACCGGAGAGGAAAATAATTAAGTTTAAGAGGTTAAGTATAATAATGAAATTTTTAAGTAATATAAATTTTTACCCCAGTCCATATAGTCTCATTACAGAGTTTATCATTTTACGAGGCTACATAGACTGGGCTTCACATAAAAAACAAATCACAAATCTTATACTGCATATTATTTTTTATAATTTTAAATAAATTGTTTAGTTTAAAAATAAAAAAAAATGTTTTAATTAATAAAATAAAATGGTATGGAACAACATAAAAATAAAATTATATCAACCTTAAATCAAAAATTTCTAAATTTTAAATTAAAAACGAAGCAACTTTGATTTTAAAACGTTTGTTATTATTCGCCCATTTTAAAAATAAAAATAAACATTTTCAAATTAAGCAAAAACAAAGTTTGTTGACTTTTGTCACTGTTTTCTTTTTATTTTGAGATTGTTTCTGCTTGATTTGAAATTTTTTTTTCTTAGTGTACAGACTCGACATAAGTGACAGGTGCCAAAAAAGTAGCCTTGAACCATATGGCTAATGTTTTCTAATTATTTTACGAATTAGGTTAGAAAGAGAAAGCTAATATATATAAAGGAAAGCTAATATACAATATAAAAATGTTGTGTGTAGGGTTGATAGATCATTAAATAACCTTTAATTTAAAACCCAAAACAATGAAATCATCAATTTGTTCCGGAGATATTTTAATTTAAGTAAAACCACTTTTTTAAAAAGATAAATATTTTAAAAGTTGGCAATATCTCGAAAACTGTTCTACTTTAAAAATTTTGGAGTGGATTTTCGGATTCAGCATTAGATTTTACATAAAGAAATGCAAAATGTTGTCGATCGCAATTTTTTTTTTAATTTGTTATTTCAGGTGACAGGACATAATCCCCACGGACATTACCCCCATAACGGAAATGGGGATTATGACCGAATTCATTACGGTCGTAATCCCGGAATAGTTGTGGGGACTATGACCGTTTCCAAAACGGTTACAATCCCAGTGGGGATTATGTCCGTTCCTTGTTGGGATTACGACCGAACTTTTTTCGGTCATAACCCCCATTCACATTATGGGGAGTAAGTCCAAAGCAATTTTGGTCATAATCCCCGTTTTCTGCAGAGAGTTTGGGTTTAATCCATGGAGTTTGTAATCCCTAAGCCCGGCCAAAGGCCGGCTACGCAGAAAAACTTTTAAGTAAAAAAAAATCTTTTAATTTTAGGGATTATGACCAACTAGTATCCCAGCAGAAATAAATCGAGATTTTGGCGACACAGCATCTGTTTATAGCATACCGTAGCGCATCCAAAGAGCGCTCTTAGGGATGCAGTAAAAGGAAGGGGAAAAAATTTTAATTTTTTTTTAAGATTTTTTATATAAAACTTATAATGTGTAATTATTTTTTGATAAAATTTCACACTTGCTTTCCTTTTTAATATTTTTAACACTTTTTGAATAAAAAAACATGAGTTTTAGACAAAGACACATGATTTGACTGCATCATTATTGCGCATTAATCAGCGCTGCAAAGAGCGCTTCAATCATAGCATCTTTGACCGCTGTTCCCAAAAAAAATCCCATAAAAAATTTGAAAATGAAAATTTCCGATATTTTTTTGATGTTCACTTCCGATTTTTTTTTTTCATTTTGTTTCACATAAATAAAGTTTTGTAAAGTAAAACGAATGAATTTTTTTGTTATATTTTTTTAAATTTTAGTTATTTGATTTCAACTTTGAATTTACAGCATCTTTATTCTGCTTAAATCAGCTCTACAAAGATACATGAATTCACTGCATCTTTAATCTGCTTAAATCAGCGCTAAAAAGATACATGAATTTACAGCATCTTTATTCTGCTTAAATCAGCGCTCTAAAGACACGTGATTTCAGTGCATCTAAAGAGCGCTGTTTCTGTGTATCCAACTAGCGCTCTAAAGTGGGACATCGCCTTAGGGAATCATGCATGAATTCAGCGCAATTGGATGCGCTCCTTTACTCAAGTTCCCCTTCCAAAAGCTGCTGAACGTTCAGCAAAATTTCTGCTGGGATAGAAGACATAATCCCCATAATGGGGATTATGGCCATTTGTTACGTGGTCATTATCCCCATAAATGTAGGAATAATGCCCGTTTTTTATTGGGATTATGTCCAAATAATTTTCGGTCATAGTCCCCACTACCATTATGGGGATTATGACCGAAATGAATTAGGTCACAATCCCCATAACGGATATGGGGATTATGTCGATGGGGGTTATGTCATGTCACCGTTATTTCACGTAAATTTTCTAATTTTTTTTTACTTTAACCCTCGGTAACTATTACGGATATAGAGGTCTAATACTCAAGCATTGCACTTTGAGGGCTCAAGGTCTTGTCTACACAACTATGAACGTTTATAGTTTTCCTAAATTATAAAAATTGTAGATTTTATTAAACATTTCGCGACCTTGGAACAACAAGGTTCTATTTGCACCAACACAACTATTGAGAAAACTTAGGTTGAATATTGTTAATCGATTTACTAAGTCAGTTTTGATTTAACTAAAAATCGGTTTTTGAATAATTTCATATTAGTCCATAAATACTACTATGTATTTGAAAATATTCGCGCTACTTTATTAGTTTTTGCACAATTTGAGTCTCAAAAATCAGATAGAACTCTGTTGCTCAACGATAAGGCACATGAATTTGGACAACATGGTTCTAACTGCCAAATAGAACTTTGTGTGTCTGTAAGAAATATTTTGTTTGCAGATAGAACCATGTTTTATTTGGATTTATATATAATACAACATTTCTTATTCAAGAATAATCCTACTTACTACCTGGGATCTTCATAATATTTTTATTATATTTTGTAGAACAGGAAAAATAACGTCACACGTTATTTAGGGGGGGATAAGAGGGGCAAAACGGCCAGTTTTTCACATTTAAATAAAATACTTCTTTTAATAAAATACTTCATTGCTAGGGCCATAATGGAATTTTTGCTTTGAGTCGCTCAAGAATCTCTCCATGTTAACAGTCTGGTGATATTCTTGTCTTCGAATACTTTTCCACTGTTTTTTTCACCCAAAAAAAAACAATTGTGAAATTATTTAATTTTAGGGTATAATTTACCTAAGATTTTTCGCAGGAATCCAACTTGAAAAGTTTCTTTGCATATTACCCGAATCAACTTAGGTAAACTTACAAAATGCATTTAAGCATTATTTCAAATTTAATTTTGTTTATTTAGCCACTATATTTAAATAAATGGTACAGTTTGATTGGTCAAATAACGTATTTTTTTAGGTTGATTTAATAGTTTTATATATCCCCTTCCATAAAAAATGCTCAATATTATAAATTTTAATTACATTTATTTTTAAGATTTTTTTTTAATATAAAGGACAATTTTATAATAAAATATAAATACTAACAAGCTTAAAATACATACTTAGCATGATCAGTGACAACTAAATTTTTCTATAGAAACTTTCTCAAAGACAATTTTTCTATAGAAAAAAAGACAATTCTTCTTTAGAAAATTTCTGATAGACAATTTTTCTATAGAAACTTTCTGAAATACAATTCTTCTATAAAAAATTCTGAAAGACTATTTTTCTATAAAAAATTTCTAAAAGACAGATTTACTATAGACAATTTTTAACAGACAATTTTTTTAAAAAATTTCTCAGAGACAATTCTTCTATAGAAAATTTCTAATAGACAATTTTTCCATATAAAATTTTTGAAAGACAATTTTTTTAGAGAAAATTTCTGAGAAATAATTTTTCTACAGAAAATATCTGAAAGAAAATACTTTCTATAGAAAATTTTACTTTAAGAAATTTTCTATAGAAATTTTCTCACAGACAATTCTTCTATAGCAAATTCCTGAAAGACAGTTTTTCTATAGAAACTTTCTGAACGCCAATTTTTCTATAGAAAATTTCTGAAAGAAAATTTTTCGATAGAAAATTTCTGGTTGACAATTTTTCTATAGAAAATTTCTGAAAGATAATTTTTCTATAGAAAGTTTTTGACGACAATTTTTCGATAGAAAACTTTTTCAAGCCAACTTTTTTATTGAAAATTTCTATAAAAAATTTCTCAAAGACAATTTTTCTATAAAAATTTTCTCAAAGATAATTCTTTAATAGAAAATTTTTTAAAGATAATTTTTCTATAGAAAATTTTCCAAAGACAATTATTCTACAGAAAATTCCTCAAAGACAATTCTTTAATAGAAAATGTTTTAAAACCAATTTTTCTATAGAAAATTGGTTTTAAACCAATTAAAAAAGATAATTTTTCTATAGAAAATTTCACAAAGATAATTTTTCATAGAAAATTTCTGAAAGGCAATTTTTCTGTAAAAATTTTCTGAAAGACAATTCTTTTATAGAAAATTTTTCGATAGAAAATTTCTAGAAGACAATTTTTCTATAGAAAATTTCTGAAAGACAATTTTTCTAAAAAAAATTTTGAAAGTTAATTTTTCTATAGAAAATTTTTGAACAACAATTTTTCTATAGAAAATTTTTTATAGAAAGTTTCTGAAAGACAATTTTTCTATAGAATATTTCTCAAAGACAATTTTTCTATAGAATGTTTCTCAAAAACAATTTTTCTACAAAACTTTTTCAAAGACAGCTTTTCTATATAAAATTTCTGAAAGACAGGTTTTCTTTAGAAAATTTCTGAAAGACAATCTTTCTATGGAAACTTTCTCAAACACAATTTTTCTATAGAATACTTCTGAAAGGCAATTTTCATAAAAAAATTCTCAAAGACAATTATTCTATAGAAAATTTCTTAGACAATATTTCTATAGAAAATTTCTGAGAGAAATTTTTCTAGAGAATATTTTTGAAAAATAATTTTCCATAGAAAAATTCTCAAAGACAATTCCCAAGGACAATTTTTCTACAGAAAATTTCTCAAAGACAATTCTTTAATAGAAAATTTTTTAAAGATAATTTTTCTATAGAAAATTTCCCAAAGATAATTTTTATATAGAAAATTTCTCAAAGATAATTTTTTAATAGAAAATTAAAAAAAAAAAAAAATTCTATAGAAACTTTCTGAAAGACAATTTTTCTATAAAAACTTTCTCAAAGACAATTTTTAAATAGAAAATTTTTCAAATACAATTTTTCTATAGAAAATGTCTTAAAGGCATTTTTTTTATAGAAATTTTTTTTTTATAGAAAATTTTTTTTATAGAAAATTTTTAATAGATAATTTTTCATAGAAACTTTTTCAAAGACAATTTTTGTAAAGAAAATTTCTTAAAGATAAATTGTCTTTCAGAAATTTTCTGTAGAAAAATTGTCTTTCAGACATTTCTAGAGAAAAATTGTCTTTAAGAAAATTTCTATGGAAAAATTGACTTTGAGAAATTTTTAAAGAAAAATTGTCTTAATACATATTTTCTATAGAAAAATTGTATGAGAAATTTTTTATAAAAAAATTGTATTTAAAAAATTTTTTATAGAAAACTTGTCTTTGAGAAATTTTCTATAGAAGAATTGTCTTTTAGAAATTTTTTATAGTAAAATTGTCTTTGAGAAATTTTTATACAAAAATAGTTTTTAGAGATATTTTCTATGGAAATATTGCTTGAAAATTTTTTTATAAAAAAATTGTCTTTCAAAAAATTTTCTAAAGAAAAATTGTCTTTCAGAAATTTACTATAGAAAACCATCTTTCAGAAATTTTGTATAGAAAAATTGACAATAAGAATTTTTTTATAGAAAAATTGTCTTTAGTTATTTGCTATAGAAAAAGTGCCTTTGTGAAACTTTCTATATACAAATTTTCTTTAAGAAATTTTTTTCTGGGAAATTTTCTATAGAAAAATTGTCTGAGAAATTTTCTATAGAACAAATGTTTTTGAGAAATTTTTAAATGTTTTAAGAAACATTTTTATAAAAAATGCCCAGACTCCGTCCATTTTTTCTATCGAAAACTTTTAAGTTTCTGAGACTTTTTTTCTATAGAAAAAATTTCAAATCCTAAGATATATTTAGAAATATTGTCAGATTCTTTGTTATTTGTTCTATAGAAAAATTCTGTAATTCTGAGAATTTTTTTCTATAAATGCTATCTTTTGCTATAAATTTCTCAGATTCTGAGACAGTTTTTCTATAGAAAAAGTCTCAGATTCTGAGACAGTTTTTCTATAGAAAAAGTCTCAGATTCTGAGACAGTTTTTCTATAGAAAAAGTCTCAGATTCTGAGACAGTTTTTCTATAGAAAAAGTCTCAGATTCTGAGACAGTTTTTCTATAGAAAAAGTCTCAGATTCTGAGACAGTTTTTCTATAGAAAAAGTCTCAGATTCTGAGACAGTTTTTCTATAGAAAAAGTCTCAGATTCTGAGACAGTTTTTCTATAGAAAAAGTCTCAGATTCTGAGACAGTTTTTCTATAGAAAAAGTCTCAGATTCTGAGACAGTTTTTCTATAGAAAAAGTCTCAGATTCTGAGACAGTTTTTCTATAGAAAAAGTCTCAGATTCTGAGACAGTTTTTCTATAGAAAAAGTCTCAGATTCTGAGACAGTTTTTCTATAGAAAAAGTCTCAGATTCTGAGACAGTTTTTCTATAGAAAAAGTCTCAGATTCTGAGACAGTTTTTCTATAGAAAAAGTCTCAGATTCTGAGACAGTTTTTCTATAGAAAAAGTCTCAGATTCTGAGACAGTTTTTCTATAGAAAAAGTCTCAGATTCTGAGACAGTTTTTCTATAGAAAATGTCTCAGATTCTAAAACAGTTTTTCTATAGAAAAAGTCTCAGATTCCGAGACAGTTTTTCAATAGAAAAAGTCTCAGATTCTGAGACAGTTTTTTTATAGAAAAAGTCTCAGGTTCTGATACAGTTTTTCTATAGAAAAAATCTTAGATTCTTAGACAATTTTTCTTTAGAACAATTTTCAGATTCTGAGACAATTGCTCTATAGAAAGTACCATATTGTGAGACTATTTTTCTAAAGAATTTTTCTGTAGATGCTGAATTATCACTAACCGGAATCTGCAATCAAAACCCTCAAGTCATTTTCTGGATCTGCTTTGGTGTCTACTATTGAACCAACACTGCGAACCGGAGACCAATTGTTTTATGTTTTTTATAGCGTTCCTTAAAACTGCCTACATTGGGTGGAGATTCCAAGTAATGCATTTTAACAAGTTCCGATTAAAAGCGTGGCGGATGCCGCAAATGTTCGGATAAACCACCACCGTCTGCAACTGAAAGTTAAAATTTTGGTTAATATACGTTTATGAAATATATAAACACATTATTTTTGCTTACCTTTTTAATTAATTAAATAAATTAGTTCCTCATACATATATTTTATAAAAAATTAAAGACAATTTGTTGTTTACAATGTGGCATTAAATTTATTTATATTTATAAAAAAACTTAGGTAAAAGATTCAAGTTTGTGTATGTTACATTTAATATTGTAAACAATGCTATTTTACAAAATAAATGTCATATACAATTTAGTTAAAACTTGAGCAATTTCTTGAACTCAATATAAAAAAAATTTACCTAAGTCACATTAGACTGTTTAACACTAGTTATTTTTTTGGGTGTTGGAAGGCTGATGCAATATCGTTCACACTTCTTTCGCCAATATACTCAGTCCACAAAGCACAGTATATTTTTTCGTTATTGCTGTTGGACTACCTGAAGTTTTATCCAAAGCTTTTCATTTCAACTATGTGTTTTTACTTCAAAAACCTTGCTTCAGGAATTCGTTTGGCGGATTTTAACTCCTTATCTCATCTTTTAGTTACATTATTTTTCTTCTCGTGTGCGTTGAAACTTTTGCCAAATTACTAGAAATAGTCCAGTAATCCCATTTTACAAATATTTGACAGTTATCCTATTTTTTTAACAAAAATTTTTGATCGATAATTAATTTTTTCTTTTTAATTTTACATTTTTGTTCGCAAATGTACGAATTTCCAAGGTAATTTTACAAAAAGAAAAATCTAGTTAAGTCACGAGAACTCCTTGTAAGCATTATCGCATCTAAAAAGTTGTAAAATTACAATTTTATTGGTAAAAAAAACTTGTAAAATTACTAAAAAGCTCGTAATTTTTACAAGAAATTCTCGAAAAATAGGAGGTAAGCACAAAATCTAGTAAAGCCAAGAGAAGTCCTTGTTATTTTTATCGCGTCAAAAAAGTTGTACATTTACAAATTTATTGGTAAAAAGCTTGTAAATTGTTTGTAATTTTACAATTTTTTTACCAATAAAATAGTAATTTTTACTAGGAACTAGGTAGCAAACATATGTTATTTTACAAAAATTTTTTTGAGTGTACACTCAAAAAAAACCTTGTCAAATTATTCGAAAAAGTTCGTAATCGTATTTTACCAATATTTGAAAGTTTTCTTGTTTAAAAAAAAAATTCTTTTGGTTAGTCGAAATTTACATATTTTTGGAAATTTACAATTTAATTGATAAAATGTTAGTTATCCGCAGCATAAATTTACGAAAAAAAATTTAAATTTACAAAAAAAAAAGTTGTTGCTCACAAAGAATTCTAGTAATTTTATAAAAAAAAACATAAAATTCGTAATTTTTACAAGGAATTCTCGTAAAATACGAGGGAGAAAAAATCTATTACAGTCACGAGAATTCCTTTTAAGTTTTATTGCGTCAAAAAAGCTATTAATTTACAATTTTATTGTTAAAAAGCTTGTATTTTTTATTAGGAATCCTAATAAAATAGGAGGTAGAAAAAAAATTATAAGATTTTCTTATTATTTTACAAGTTTTTTTTTAGTGTATTGTACAATTTTTAATCTGAGCAACATAATTCTGTTTACAATTAAAGTGTCCACATGGTTCTATCTGCAAAATAATATAGGCTTTATTGGTAAACAAGGTTCTATCAGCCAGTTAGAACCTTGTTAACTGAATCTCAAACCAAAAAAGTGTAGATAGAACCTTGTTGTATTGGATATCTCGGAAGCTGTAAGAGATGGAAAAAAAACTGAGAACGCCAAACGAAAGAGCGTAGGCGCTTTAGTGCGATGCGATATAAAACTCATTTTTGAAAAAAAATGTTAGTTAGAACCTTGTTGTCCCAAGGTCGCGATTTAAGTCAGTTTCACTAAAGCTGTGTTTATATAATACCACTAGTATTAAGACATGTCAAAAAATCGTGTGTAATATGATTTTGTTGACAGTCTAATAAAACTTTTGATTTTATGATATATTTAAAAAAATGGCTGTGTGTTATTAGATTTGCATACAAACAGCTGTTTTTAAAAATGTCTGTTTGATTTTGTTTATGATTTTTTGGCAGTATAAGGACTTTGGTAATATTTTACTTTCTTAAAATCCAAACACTCGGTGTGATGATATAAACACACCTTAAGTTGAAATTTAAAAAATATTTTGTGAAACATGTGTTGAATTAAATTATTTTTTTCTTTTTTTCTTTTCAGTATATTCACAAAAGCAACCCAATTATCCACCGTTCGCCAATTATCCTCAACCTCAAATGTTTGCCGGTCCATACTATCATGGATCTCAATATGGACCTTATAATTATTAAGCCTGACACAGAAGAGTGGCCAAAAAAATATGTATTTATTTCGTACGTCTTATGTTATGGTTATAATGTTCCCTTAGGACCAATTTTTTTTTTATTTTATAAACTATATAGAACGGTCTCGCGGCTTTTATCGAAAAATGTTTGAGAGTGACTTTGAATTAATTTCGCAAAATTTAAAATAAAAATTAAAAGCAACAAAAAGTGTTAATTTTCATATGCCATTAAAGGCCACTTCAGACTATAATACTGATTGTAAGTTGTAAGGAAATATGTATCTAAAATAAAAAATAATCTGTGTATTTACACTATCAAATCTTAAATATTATCAAAACAATTACAACCCTGATCTAATGAAAAACGTATACGTTTTTTAATTTTTAGAGAAATTTCTAAAAATGAGAATACGTATTCGCTTGTCATTTTTCAATCTGTATTTCTCTTGGTTTTATACCGATTTGTATTTACACCATACTATTTTATAGATTTAAAACAAAATCTTGACAGATATTATTACAAATATTATAGTCTAGAGGCACCTTAAAGCTGAATTTACAATGACGGAGTACTCTGTGCCAGAGAGTGGATTTTGTTCCTTTCTCTTTCGCACTTATACATTTTTAGTATGATGGTATCTCTATTTTTAGAGATGGTACTCTGTAGTACAGAGTACTCCGACATGGTGTCGAAGCCTTAAGTGTGTATGAACTTGCTTTTTTCAAAAACATTTACAAAGGTTTTTCGTTAAATTCAACAACTGGAAAAATTACACAAGGACTGACTTCAACAACACTAATCAGAACAATTACACCATGTAGCTACGGTACAATGGACTATTTTAAGTCTGAGCGCTATGGACTTGCCTAAAAATTTCATTATTTTAGGCTTGTACAACCCACCCTCAACTCAACAGCATGGAGCACGATTTGTGTGTCTTGTTAATAAACATATTTTTTATTTATTTTATTGAAAACAACATGATAAACTTTACTTGGGATAGGCCCCCAGTTCTCTTTGAAGCAATCAAGGTGTGAATTAAGTATATGAGGCATTCCACTCCAAATTTCCAGCGAAAAAAAAACACGTGTCCCTTTTATTTCGAATAGGTTGTATTGATAGCCCATATTTTTTAAAACCTGGACTCAGAAAACGTGGCAAAATATTGAAAAATGGTTAAATTTGTGTCGAGTTGTCTTGATTGAACATTTATCAAATTTAAACGGAATACACCACAATCCCAAAAATTTACATTTTTGTATATTTTTTTATACCCGTTCTGAAATTTTTAGTAAAAAAATCCGGACGCTTTTTTTAGTTTAGCGGTCAAATTCATAATGGTTAAAGATATGCTAATAAAAGGTTTATGGTGAAAATTAGCTAAAACATCATTGAAAATCGTTTAAAAGCAAAATATTTATAAATGGTTTATAGTAGGGTATAGGGTGGTATGAATAAGAATTCACTTTTTACTATTTACTTTTAGGAAAGTAACTTCTTAAAGTATTTCCTAAATTAAATTATTCTTAAAGTATTTCCTAAAATACAAATACATAACTCATGTGGATAAAAAAATTATCAGCAAATGATAAAAAAAAAAAAATTATCTTCAAAAAGCTCCTGCTGCTCCGCCTCCAGAACCGGCGCTTTTATACTGCTCGTATGATACTTTCTTTTTTCAAGATACTTGTTGCTGCATTTATTACGGTTTTTTTATAAAAATGTCGATAACTTCAACCAAAAATTTGGAATTTATCGTTATTCCCATTGAAAAACCCAAATAAATGCAGTAACTTGAGAAAAGCAAGTATCATAATGTATGGAATTGGTTTCATTTTGTAGAACAGGAAAAATAAAGGGACACGTATTTTTTTTTGCTGCCCAAATTCATATTTAGGGGTGAAAATGAAGGGGAAGAAACGGTAATTTTTCAGTTTTTTTGCGTTTATCTCCAATATTGCGCATAGAAACCTAGTCGACGTTTAGTCGTTTTTAAAAGAAAAATCATTTGTTTGATGTTCAGGTTTTATTAATGACTACTTCTGTCCTTTGTTTTAAAAATAGCACACTAAAAAATAAAGAAGTTCATTAACATTTCATTTTTAAAGTCATTTATTTTTGTCTGTAAGTACAAACTATTGATTATTCTCTAAATTTTTAATGATTTGTGTAAGTAATTTTTTTTTAAATTGTTGGTATTTTTTATTGAGATATCATTAGTTTTTACCTATACAAGTAGGTTAGTTTTTGTAGAAAAAAAAATCAAAAAATTATTTATAGAAATATAAAAACATATTTGTATCAAGTGACTTTGGCACGATGGTTAGAGTGTCTAGCCAGAATGTAGTTGATTGCGGGATCGATTCCCCAAAAATTTTATTAAAACATTTTTTAAATAAAATTCAATAGAAAAATTGTAAAAAATAACCTACGGAAATGTTATTTTTTTGGAATTTGTTGGTAAAAATAACAGAGCTGTCATTAATTTTTAATGTTTTCGTAGGCTATTTTTTCCGAATTTGTTGGTAAAAGAGAACGAAAAAACCGTAATTTTTTAACGTTTAATGTTATTTATTTTAGAAAATTTTGTCAACAGTAAATAAATGTTGATGTTTATTTTATGTTTGAATCGTATCAAGTCAGCTAATTAGGCCTATATTATTTAATGTAAATAAAAAACTTTTCTTTACATGTTTTCCAACGTTTCGTCAATTATTTGTTGACTTCATCAGGGTTACGTCTATTTAATTAAAAAATTATAATACATTAATAAAACATAAATACACCAAATATTTTTTCTTTAAACTTACAAATTTAACAGTAATTTTCACATTAAATTAAATGATAATAATACTCTCTTCTTAAATTCTTTATAATTCTTTCATATTAACCGTTATTTTTCATATAACAAAATATGTACAAAATAGTTATAAGAAGATCTTGAAATAAATACCAAGTTAGTTATAAACTGAAGTATGTAGAAACCACACGTGTTTAATTATTTCTTATGCAATACATTGCATATAATTGGCGATGAAAGGAAAAATAAAAAAATAGTTTTATTTAAAACATTTATAAACGAATTTCGTTTAATAAATATATATATAAAAAAATCACGACATGGCAACTGCAACTGCTCCAGTCACAGTACTCCAGACATCAAATTTTCCAGAATTTTCTCCTAGTCTGGAGACATGGACGGTATGGAAAGAAAGGCTGCAAATACATTTTTGCGAAATAAAATGTGAAGACGACAACACAAAAAAATCAATTTTATTGAAGTCAATTGGAGCCACTGCATACAATACTTTACATAGTTTGTGCAGTCCTCATTCACCTGTAACAAAAACTTATAAGGAATTATGTCAAATTTTGGACACTCAATATACACCACCAACAATTATATTTCATGAACATACAAAATTTCATTGCTCTGTTAAAAATGATGATGAAACAGTTGCAATGTGGTATGCTCGTGTTAAAACTTTAGCACTTAATTGCAAATTTAGAGACAATTTGGATGCATTTGTTTTAAATCAATTTGTTATGGGCTTGCCAAATTATATTTACGAAAGGCTTTGCGAAGTGGATGAAAAAATTACAATTAATCAAGCTTTAAAAAAGCACTAATCCTCGAAACAAAAAAATCAACCAAACCAAATGATGTCGTAGACACTGGTGTAAATTTTGTTAAAAAAAACCGATGGTCACAAAAAAAAGGAGATGGTACTGCTGATAATGGCAGAGGTGGTAGCAGCGATGTTGGCAGAGGAAAAAATAATACTGAAAAGAAACAAAATAATCCGTGCTCTCATTGTGGTTGGCGCAACCACAGCTCTCAGTCTTGCAAGTTTAAAGACAGCAAATGTCATTCGTGTGGTCGTGTTGGACATTTAGCTTCTGTGTGTCGTAGCAAAAACAAAAAAGGTGTAAATTATGTATCAACGAATGATGATAATTTATTTAATTACTCTATTTTCAGTGTGGCTGACAATTTTTCTAGTGATGTGTACTCTCTCACAGTTAAAATTGATGGTGTTAAATTAAAGACTGTATGTGATACAGGTGCCCCTTGTACTTTAGTTCCAGCAACGTTTTTTAAAACAAACAACATCAATAAAAATCTAAAACCTTGCAGCGTTCCATATGTGGATTACAGTGGTGATCGTATTTCTATTTTGGGAGAATACAATGCATCAATTACGTATCAGGGTGTAAATAAGTATGTTGTTGTTGTGGTTTCAGATTCCAAAAGCCCTCCGCTTCTTGGACGATCGTTTTTACGAGCTTTTAATTTCGAATTATTTCAAGTAAACAACATGAATGAGGTAGAAGACACAAATTCAATTATAAATCAACTGAAAAGCGAATATGCTGATGTTTTTGACAATCAGCTGGGTGAATATAAAATTAACAAAATTTCGTTACAAATTGATGAAGGCGCAAAACCAGTTTTTTTTAAGCCAAGGCCATTACCACTGGCTTGGAAAGATAAAGTTGAAAAACAACTTCGTGATTTAATTAAGAATAATGTTCTCGAACCTGTTGATAACTCCGATTGGGGAACTCCTCTAGTGCCAATTTTAAAGCCCAATGGAGATTTAAGAATTTGCGGAGATTACAAAGTAACTATAAACAAATTTTTGGTCGACTTTAAGTACCCCTTGCCACGAATTGACGAAATTTTCGCTTCGTTGGAAGGTGGACAAGTTTTTACAAAATTGGATTTGTCGAATGCGTATAATCAGCTGGTTTTAGACGAGAAATCTCAACTTGTATGTGCATGGAGTACACATATTGGAACACTAAAAATTAAACGTTTACCATTTGGGGTAAAGACAGCTGCAGCAATTTTCCAGAAAACAATGGAGAATTTACTCAGGGATATACCATGTGTTGTTGTGTACCAAGACGATATTACAGTCACTGGCAAAAATATGCTAGAACATGTTAAAACATTAAGGTTAGTACTTCAAAAATTAAAGTTTGCTGGACTTAAGTTAAACCTTAAGAAGTGTATTTTCTTTCAACAAAAAATTTCGTACCTTGTTTTCAATATTGATAAAAACGGGTTAAGTAAAAATAATGATCGTATATCAAGTTGGAGTGTATTGTCGACTCCAATACCACAAAATATTTCTGAACTAAGAGCTTTTATTGGCATGGTCAATTATTATTCCAAATTAATTGAAAATTTTGCTGATAAGATGTTTCCCTTATATGAGCTTCTACGTAAAGACGTTAAGTTTAAATGGTCGGAAAAATGTCAAGAAGCATATGATTTTATTAAAAAGGCCATAACGTCAGATCAAATTTTAGTACATTTTAATGCTGATTTGCCAATAATATTAACCACTGACGCTTCCAACAACGCTGTAGCTGGAGTATTATCTCACAAATTTTCAAGTGGTATTAAACCAATTGCTTTTGTATCTAGAGCATTAACAACAAGTGAGAGAAACTACAGCACTCTTGAAAAGGAAGCACTGGCCATAGTGTTTTGTGTTACAAAACTCAAACAGTATTTACTTGGTAATAATTTTACATTAAGAACAGACCATCGACCATTACTTACAATATTTGGCAGTAATAAAGGTTTGCCTACAATGGCTTCAGCTAGAATGCAAAGGTGGGCATTAATACTTTCTGGTTTCAACTATTGTGTTGAGTATGTCAAAGGATGTTTAAATGAAGCCGACAGTATTTCTCGTATGCCTCAGGTAAATTTTATAGCCAAAAATGAAGAAAATTCGTACATAAATCTAATAGAGTCTGAGAATTGTTTAAATTTGAGCTTTAAAGACATCGCCCGAGAAACCAAAAGAGATACAATTTTATCAAAAGTAAGTGAAGCTATTTCAAGTGGAACTCTAAGCAACATGAAGGGAGATGATTATGTACCCTATCGTGAAAAACACATACAATTGTCTGTCGAATATGATTGCATCATGTGGGGATACAGAACTGTAGTTCCAGAAAAATTAAGAAAAAAAATTCTTAATGAACTCCACAGCTCTCATATGGGAATGGTCAAAACAAAAGCTCTTGCAAGATCTTATATTTGGTGGCCATGCCTTGATAAGGATATAGAAAATATGATCCGTAATTGCAAACCTTGCCAAGAGTTATTACCCAGTCCTGAAGCAAGTCATTTAATTCCGTGGATACCTAGCAGTAAAGTTTGGAGTCGTATCCATGTAGACTTCGCTGGTTCTATAAACGGATTTTACTTTTTTATCGTCATTGACTCATTTTCTAAATTTGTAGAAGTTTTCAAAAGAAATAACAGCAGCTTTTACCATTGGAAAAATGAGAGAACTGTTCTCGCGTTACGGGTTGTTAGATATACTCGTAAGCGACAATGGTCGACAGTTTACGTCACATGAATTTCAACAATTTTTAAAATTTAATGGAATAAAGCACATTTTAACTGCACCAGGTCACCCTGCAACTAATGGCCAGGCGGAGAATTTCGTTAAGACCTTTAAAAAAATCCGTAATAGCCAATTTGAAACAACAAAAAAATGAAAATATTGATCAAATTATTTCACGATTTTTAATAGACTACCGCAATACAGTTCATTGTACAACAGGAGAATCTCCAGCAAAAATATTTTTCGGTAGAACCTTAAAAGCCAGATTTAGCGCTCTTAAACCACCAGCTACAAGAGAAAAGATTTTAGAATCGCAACACAAAAACATTGCCAATCATAAAGGCACTCGCGACATTGTTTTCTCAAAAGGTCAAAAGGTATTAGTTCGTGATTATAGAAATCCTAATAAACCCAGTTGGTCACAAGCAACTGTAAAAGAACAACTTGGATCTCGATCATATCTTTGTATATTAAATCATAACAACTATGAAATAAAACGTCATCTAGACCAAATTAGAAACCGTGAATCTAATGAACAACAACAGCTACAACAACAAACCAAACAAATTTACCAAAAACAACATCAACAACAATATCTACTACAACAGCAGCAACATGAACAACCAAATCAATCGCATCAGCAACATGAACAACAAAACAATACTGAAGAACAAGATGAGGTTACCATTGATACAGCTACCACAACTGAGGGAAGAGTTGGAACAGATGAAGATGAGTCACACACTAGACGAGAACTCAGACCACGCAAAGGAGGTAGAGTATTTAATAAAAATGTTAATTTGGGAAATCTAGAAGTCGATTAATTTTCTCTTTTAAACATGCAAAACCACAATACTTTTTTTTTTATATTTTAAACAATTTTGTATTATAATCTTAAGGAGGGACATGTTAAGTATATCATTTTATATGGTCACCTTAAACTTAATAATACTCTCTTCTTAAATTCTTTATAATTCTTTCATATTAACCGTTATTTTTCATATAACAAAATATGTACAAAATAGTTATAAGAAGATCTTGAAATAAATAACAAGTTAGTTATAAACTGAAGTATGTAGAAACCACACGTGTTTAATTATTTCTTATGCAATACATTGCATTAAATATAAAGAAATTTTACAAAAAACAAAGAACATTTAACACAAAAAAATAAATTAAAACCACAGCTTAAAAATTAATATCACAGTTTGAAGTTATATTGCAAATCTATAGCTTGTATTTATATTGTCAGTATCCTCCTTTTTGTTCATTGTTCTTTCTATTTTTTGTTGTATACGTAAGCTTTCTATTGTGTACCTTTTTCTTTCTCCACCCTCTATGTCTAAAATTTTAACGTCATCAAAGTTGATTTTATGTCCAGATGACAGAATATGTGTTGCCAACCCTGTTGATTCTCTAAGTTTTGTTATGTCGTTTTTATGTTCAATCATTCTTGTTTGCAATGATCGTTTTGTCGTACCTATATATATTTGATTGTATTTCTGTTCGTCATTTCCCATACACTCAAGTTCGTACACAACATTGCATTGTTGTTGTTTTTCTATCGGTGCTTTTACATTTGAAAAAATTGTACTGAGTGTGGAGTTGGGAGTATAAGAAAACATATGTTTTGTGATTCTATTGTTGTTTTTATATTTTTGTTGTCCGTTAAACCAGGAATAAATCGTACACTGAAAAAAATATTTTCCTTTTATCAGTATTTTGTGTATTGATATTATTTTTTAATTTTAGCTGCGTTTGTTCAATTAATGAATAAATGAGTTTAATTGGAAAACTATTATTAATTAATAAAATTTTTATATTTTTAATATTTTTGGCATGAAATTGTTGGTCACTAATATTTAAAACTCTGAAAATAAAATTTTTTGCCGTATTAATAATTTGGTGTTTAGGCTGTGTAGCATTGAAATTCATTAGTCTTCCTGATGATGATTCCTTAGCATACCAATCAAATCTGTGGCAAAAACCCATAACAACATAAGTCGAGTTATGTCCAAAACGTGTTTTTGCATTTTCGGAATCTCCTTATACATTTTCGTATTGTATCAAATTTTTATGAAAATCGGACTAAAACTTTCTGAGATATTGATTTCAGAACTCCACAACTCATTTTTTCTTAAAGGAAAAATAAAAACCGTAACAGCATATCTGAGTTATGTTTTTATTCCTTATTTTAAAATCAACAATCGTTGAAGATGCTAAAATGTATTTTACAGGGATACATAACTGCATATCTCGACATATGCTTAGATTAAAATGTAATTTTAAAAAACGCAATAACAACATCAATGGTTTTCACCCGATATCTCCATAGTCTTTCTATATATCAACTTTTAAAGTAGCGAAGATTGTGTCGATAATAATGCTTGAGATATTTACATGCCCAAAATGTCCAAATTTGTAAACCCAGATTTGGTATTTGAAATTAAAACTTAAAAATGCTCTCCTGAAAAGTAGTATAAAAACACTTACGCACTTATTCCTTTTTGCCACAGAAATGTGATCCTGTTATTGTCCCTGTGTATCTTAGTATCTAGATATGCAATCTGTTTATTTTCTTCCAGTTCTGTGGTAAATTGAATTTTGTTGTGGTAAGTATTTAAAACATTCAGTATTTCATCTTTATCTTTAATTTTGGTTATCGCTAATATGTCGTCTACACATTTAACTATGTACTTAAAATGGATATTCTTCTTCTTAAGTTCATTTATCGCTTCGTCTAGTAGGCTATCAAGTATTATATCGGCTATTGTAGGAGAAAGAGGGTTGTCCATAGGCATTCCAAATATCTGGCTATAAATTATCTTATTAAACACAAAATATTTATTATCGGAGAGACAAAAATTAAGTATTTTTAGAAACTTCGAGCTTGGAATTTTTGTGAAGTTCTTTATCGTTTCCCATTTTCCCATTATATTTTTTATTGCCGTATGTACCGGGATATTCGTAAACAAAGAAACGACATCAAATGATATTAAAATATCGTCTTCTTCTATTTTAATGTTTTTCATCTGATTTTGTAGTTCGTCTGAAATAATATGTTTAAGTATTTGTCCCACCTGTTTAGAGAGTCTATAACAGGGAACTTGCATAGAGGAGACAATTGGCCGAAGTGGAGTATCTCTTTTATGAATTTTTGGCAGGCCGTAAATTCTGGGAGAAAGAGGGTTGCCCATAGGCATTCCAAATATCTGGCTATAAATTTTCTTAATAAACACAAAATAGTTATTATCGGAGAGACAAAAATTAAGTATTTTTATAAACTTCGAGCTTGGAATTTTTGTGAAGTTCTTTATCGTTTCCCATTTTCTCATTATATTTTTTATTGCCGTATGTACCGGGATATTCGTAAACAAAGAAACGACATCAAATGATATTAAAATCTCGTCTTCTTCTATTTTAATATTTTTCATCTGATTTTTTAGCTCATTTGAATTTTTAATGTTATATTCGTCTGAAATAATATGTTTAAGTATTTGTCCCACATGTTTTGAGAGTCTATAAGAGGGAACTTGCATAGAGGAGACAATTGGCCGAAGTGGAGTATCTGATCAGGATCAGGAAAAAGATATAGTTAGGACAACATTTGCAAATAATATCACGACCTTCAAAAGAAAATTAAAATATTCGCCAAAAGAAAAATTTATTTTAACAGTTTACGAGAAAACAAAAAAGTTTTTGAAAAGGCATCTTGAAGTTATAATAATACAAGCTGATAAGGGAAACAAAACTGTAATTATATATAAAGATGAATATAACCTCAAAATGGAAAAATTATTAGATGAAAAAACAACTTACAGAACTATTAGAATCGATCCGACAGCGAAACTTCAAAGAGAAAATAATAATATTGTTTCTGAGTTGCACAAAAGTGAATATATTGATCTATGGCAGAAAAGAAACTTATTGTGTTCATCTGCCATCGCTCCCAGAATTTAGGGCCTGCCAAAAATGCATAAAAGAGATACTCCACTTCGGCCAATTGTCTCCTCTATGCAAGTTCCCTGTTATAGACTCTCAAAACAGGTGGGACAAATACTTAAACATATTATTTCAGACGAATATAACATTAAAAATTCAAATGATCTAAAAAATCAGATGAAAAATATCATTCGATGTCGTTTCTTTGTTTACGAATATCCCGGTACATACGGCAATAAAAAATATAATGGGAAAATGGGAAACGATAAAGAACTTCACAAAAATTCCAAGCTCGAAGTTTATAAAAATACGTAATTTTTGTCTCTCTGATAATAACTATTTTGTGTTTAATAAGATAATTTATAGCCAGATATTTGGAATGCCTATGGGCAACCCTCTTTATCCTACAATAGCCGATATAATACTTGATAGCCTAGTTGACGAAGCGATAAATGAACTTAAGAAGAAGAATATCCATTTTAAGTACATTCCCAGGCAGAAACTGCCAACCGTTCCAAAGAAAAAGGCTCGGCAAAGCACTTAATTTTTTGTGTAGAAGGTAGTATGAAATCGAAAAAGTGCTTTCCAAGCGCTTTGCCAATGTTTTTCTATTTAAATCCGTTCAAAATATAATTTTTTATTAAAATTTATTAATTTTCATAACAATTGGAATACTTTTTATTTCCTTGCAGGATTAGTGGCCGGTCCTTGATAGTTCTCATGATATGTCACTTATACACAATGACCAACATAAATATTACAAACTTGACACTTTTTATATAAAAACACCTGTTTCTTTCGTGAGGAAGTGTCTTAAACTTCGGATATGAAATGTCACTGGGCCTATCCCTTTGGAACACAACCCGTTTCGGTTCAATACACCACTTTTTTCGGGACTTTTCCAAAATTTTTCCTAAAAGCATTTTTAATAACTTTTTTATTCCAAAACGCAAAGAAAACGGAAAACAAAATTTTCCAGGAAAATATTTCAAAGTTTGTCGAAATTTTTTTTTTATCCTAATAAATTAGTCAATCAATTTTTTATCCTAATTTAATAAATTTCTTTATTCAAATAAACACCAAAAAAAGTTGTGTCTTATGGACTTATACAATTTAGATACGTCCCATTTTTTTGTTCTAAAAGTGCTATAATAGTACCATATTTTTTGTTTTTAAAGCGCTTTCAAAGTGCTTTTAAATAGCAACGGCATACCGTTTACCGTGGTTATCATTTTGGACGCTGGGAGAGTACTAAACTGTGATGCTTTCCCAGCACTCAAGCGACCATAAAAGTACTTTGCCAGCGCTCTCCCGTTCGTATTTTTCTGCCTGGGTAGTTAAATATGTAGACGACATATTAGCGATAATCAAAATTAAAGATAAAGATGAAATACTGAATGTTTTAAATACTTACCACAACAAAATTCAATTTACCACAGAACTGGAAAAAAATAAACAGATTGCATATCTAGATACTAAGATACACAGGGACAATAACAGGATCAGATTTGATTGGTATGCTAAGGAATCATCATCAGGAAGACTAATGAATTTCAGTGCTACACAGCCTAAACACCAAATTATTAATACGGCAAAAAATTTTATTTTCAGAGTTTTAAATATTAGTGACCAACAATTTCATGCCAAAAATATTAAAAATATAAAACTCTTATTAATTAATAATAGTTTTCCAATTAAACTCATTTATTCATTAATTGAACAAACACAGCTAAAATTAAAAAATAATATCACTACACAAAATACTGATAAAAAGTAAAATATTTTTTTCAGTGTACGATTTATTCCTGGTTTAACGGACAACAAAAATATAAAAACAATAATAGAATCACAGAACTTATGATTTGCTTATACTCCCAACTCCACACTCACAATCAGTACAATTTTTTCAAATGTAAAAGCACCGATAGAAAAACAACAACAATGCAATGTTTTGTACGAACTTGAGTGTATGGGAAATGACGAACAGAAATACAATCAAATATATATAGGTACGACAAAACGATCATTGCAAACAAGAATGATTGAACATAAAAACGACATAACAAAACTTAGAGAATCAACAGGGTTGGCAACACATATTCTGTCATCTGGACATAAAATCAAGTTTGATGACGTTAAAATTTTAGACATAGAGGGTGGAGAAAGAAAAAGGTACACAATAGAAAGCTTACGTATACAACAAAAAATAGAAAGAACAATGAACAAAAAGGAGGATACTGACAATATAAATACAAGCTATAGAGTTGCAATATAACTTCAAACTGTGATATTAATTTTTAAGCTGTGGTTTTAATTTATTTTTTTGTGTTAAATGTTCTTTGTTTTTTGTAAAATTTATTTATATTTAATTTAATGTGAAAATTAATGTTAAATTTGTAAGTTTAAAGAAAAAATATTTGGTGTATTTATGTTTTATTAATGTATTATAATTTTTTAATTAAATAGACGTTACCCTGATGAAGTCAACAAATAACACTGTGCAACAAATTTTGGGTCATCGCATTGAGCCTCAATGCCTTCAACGCCATATGAAAGTAGACCATCAAGTGGACAAAATCACCAAAGGGTTTTGCAAAGTCAGTTCGGATTTCTTTTTTATAGCCCACTGAAGTTTTGAAATTTTTGTCAAAGGCGCACAGTGGGAAAAATTGCCAATCTAGCGGGAAATAATTTAAAATATAACTAACAGATTTTAACAAAGTTTTGATGCGATTTTAAAGCGGGATAGTGACTGCACTTAAAACCGTAAAGAACTTAAAATTTAGTTAACCCATTAGGGAAATACACACTATCAAATGTAGACAATTTATTGGGCTATCACAGTTAATTGTTTATAATAGTAAACTTGTCATTGCCGTGTATCGGAAAGGGTAAGCCGTTACCCACCAAGTGTTTGATTTCTTTTAAAGGGTGCTATTAGGTATATTATGTATAAATTTCCTTACGTTATCTGTTTTGCGAAGGCTCCCTCGTAACGAATTACAAAAACAATGTTTTTTTTTTAACTTGTTTAAATTCTTATGGAGCTACAAAAAAAACGCTGCCAGATCAGTGTTGGTATTTGAGAATTTTTGATTAGTGCCAAGTTGAAGTCTAAAAAGGGCCAAAATGGATTGAAAGGGCCAAACAAATTTTACCATACATTTTTGGCCAAAGCGATTTTGTTTTTCTTTTTATTTCGCTGTTGTTATTAAGATCTATTCAAAAATTGTTATTCTTTAAAATATCGGATCTCTTAACCCGCTTCTTGAGCTAAATTTCTCTTGACAAGTAATGATCCTTTTGTCCCTAGGTATCAATTTTAGTTTACAATCTTTGCGGACTTAGAGTGGGTAAGGGGATCTAATGAGAGACTTTTTGAACACTTCTTACTAACACTTTTCACAATTCCTATTTTGGAACTTATCTTTTACCGGAAAAAAAAAATTTATCGCTAAAACCCTCAATCAAGTATACTCGCAAGTGGTCGTTAAAGGGTTAAAGAAAAATAAAAAGTAGGATTCTGTGGGGGAAACGTGGTACTTTTTGACTTTTGGAAACTCATTCAATTTTCCTAAAACAAATTTTTTTAATTTATTTAAAAAAAAAATTTACCAATATTAGGTGAGAATGAAAAAGGGCCAAAACAGTTTTTTATGGTGCCACTGAACATTGAATAGTGCCAAAAATGGCACTATTGTGCCACATTTCCCAACCGTGTGCCAGATGCTGCTTAATCTTTAATTATAGATTATTCTACATATAATGAATTATTACTATTCAAAAAATAAGCTGCGTAGGCCTGCGTAGCGATTTTTTAAAATTATTTTTGTAATTTTGGTCTTTCAATAATTATAATTCTAAACCTAGGCAGCGATGAACGCGACTCACGTATATGTTGAGAATCGCGAAGGATTGTTAGTAATTTGTTTTTAACATAGTAGAGCGTCGAAATCTTGAAAAAAGTTCGTGCTGAATTAAGATTATTTTTGATTTTATGATTCTTAAATAACCGATTTAATTCGCATTCAGTTTGTAAAAAAATTCTTAGTAAAAATATTGTTATAAACAATAATAAATTTAATAATATCATTTGAATTGGTTAATAAACTCTTTAGTTTTTTTAAATTTGTTTGGCATGTCATTTCAACAGAGAGAGATATTTGAAGTTTGGCGTAAATGCGACAGTGCTTCTGATCGGAACTCAACAGTTATCAATTATATCTTGTCCAAACTTGGAAATAACATCTGCAACGAGAATGATAGCTATAAAAAACTAACTGTTAGTGTGCGAGATTTATGTAGTAAATTTAAATGTAGATGGGCCAGTGTTTCTCTCAATTTATATAGTTTCGAAAATCATTACAATATATGGTTGAATAAAAATATAGATTTTCTAGTAGAAGACGAAAAACCAGGACCGTCACAACCTCGAGGGCGTCCTTTAAAGACTTTTTTGGAAACGACAAAAAAATCCAAGAGGAGTCGTGTTTTGGATCTTGTACAAAATAACATCAAGGAATAATTATTGGTCGCTACTAAAGTAAGTCTGTACAAATCTGGAAAGAGAGAAGCAGCCCAATTATTAGATGAAATTAAAAAAACACCAAAAAGGGCTACAAAGATGAAAACAGCCGTATTTTACCCCTCTGAAGCACCGACATAATACACACCAGAAGAGGCAATGGCACTATACATTGACAAAAGGTTTACTAAAAATTCGTATATGCTTTTGCAATCAGGTGCTAAGACTCCTATTTTAGTTATATGCTGGATGTAGGGTATATGTCCAAATGTTATCAGATTTCACTTACAATATTTGATAACCCCATTTACTTTTCAAAAAGTATAAAATTCTTATTTTAAACACAATTTTCCACAGCTAACAGGTACAAAAAAAAATACTACTGAGGTAGTCGTATATAACACCTTTTGGGGCACCCTGTATTGAAAAACAGTTTCTTATTATTCAATATACAAAAAGCTCATATCCTTAGCTATAAAATCTCCAAGTATTGTTATCGGATCAGACCAATAGTTTAGAAGATATGATTTTTTTCCTGCCAGATTGGTGTTTTTTTCCCACTGTGAGGCGTTTGGAAAACGTCAAAAATACTATAATAAAAACACATCTGAGCATCAAAATATGATCTGTATCTTAAGTGAAATTTTATGGCGGTTCTTTTCTTAAAACATTTTAACCCTCTAACTGTCATTTTAAGGGGTCATTTTAGTCCTTTTTCAAAAACTAAACATATAAGTCTAATAAAACGTCCATTTAGAGGGTTAAAATGTTCTACAAATATTTTCCTCATAAAATTTTACTAGGGTTTGGCAAATGTTCAAAGTTTGTGCGACATGCGCAAAGTGCTCAAAAAGGGTAAAGTAAAAATAACACAGCTCAACATGAAAATGCGTATTGAATTCTGGTAAGTGATTTCGGTAGTGTTTGTTGCGCTGATTCCAAATCTGCGACCCAAATATGTCTATCACGTCAGGATTTTGAGTTATTCGCGGTTAAAGTGCCGAAAAGGGCTATTTTGGACCCTTTTTGAAAGCTTATAATATAAGATCCTGACATGTGATTGACTTGGTATCAAGCTCATTCAAAAGTATGTGATTTTCTCTATAAGACAAGATAAAATGTTCTTGGAATTTAATTTTTTAAAATGGTAAAAAAATCATTAACAAAAAACCTTCCATTTTTTAAATATTTAGTTTATTTACACAGTGTTTTTTAACAAATTTCCATACAAATACACACGTTAATATTAGAATTAAAGCACTTGTGGCTAATAATTTTTTCACCATTATAAAAAATTAAATTCCAAGAAAATTTGATTTTGTCTTAAAGAGAAAATTACGCACTTTCGAATGAGCTTGATATTAAGTCATTCGCATGTCAGGATCTTATTTTATAGGCGATCAAAAATGGCCAAAATGGGCCTTTTTTGACACTTTAACCGCGGTTTTCTCAAAATTGTGACGTGATAGAAAAATTTGAGTGACAGTTTTGGAATCGGGAAACCAAAACCTATTAACTTTTTTTGGTTTCATTAAAAACGCAACGACAAACCTCAGATTTGTAGAGCGGTGTAATCAATGTTTGTTATTTTTTTACCAAAGCAGTGTTAAACAATATCGACAAAAAACAGTGCAAATATACTTTTGAGCTAAAAATGATGTTCTGATGTGTTTTATAAAATTTTATGATAATTCTTTTCTTTGACCAAATTAACACTCTAGCTCCCGTTTTAAAGGGTCATTTGTGTCCTTTTTTAAAAGAAATACAAAAAAGTCTATAAAAAAAGCAGTTAAAGGGTTAAAATGTTTTACAAATATTTTCAAATTTGTTTTTATATATTTTTTTAGGTCCGAAATATAAAAAAAAAAACTTTGTCGAATGTATTAATACCCTCCACGATGTAAAAAAGTTTATTTGCAAAAAAAATGTTTTTTTTAATATGTTTGTACTTGTTTAAATAACATTCGGTGATCAATTCTGTGCACATGTGTCAAGCAGCAGCCGAATTAAATCAATCGATCACTGATCAATAATATATATGGGGGTTTTCGTGTCAACCGATACAACTTTTGATCCCGATCTACTCTCCTCGGAGTAGATCGGTCAAGGACTCTCTGGGTTAGAGGGGGTCGAAATTTGATATTTTGGCCAAAGAGGTGTTTATACTCATCCATGTAACTTCTTACCAATTGTTTTTAGCAAAATGTGTCCCAAATAGTTTAGATAGCTATTTCTTCAATCTTGCGAAAAAAAAATTATAAAAAAATAAAAAAAAAAATTTTGATATTTTTTTTTTAAATCCAAAACTTTTTTGACTTTTTTTGTCAAATCGGACCCTTTTTTGACTCAAAAGAAAGCTTAGGTCTTTTCCTCACCTAATTCTTCTTCGTCCTCAAATATATTTTTGCTCCACCAACAAATTTCCGCTAGAACGGCATCACGCGACTTTTTCCCAAGATATCTGAAATGGTGATCACGGCCAAAGTATTCAACAGATATAACTAAGACTTAGCATATTTACTTGTTGTTGCCCTAAACAGTTTTGTATTGCATTTGAGCGAAATCGGTTTAGCGGTTCAAAAGTTATGAACGAAAATGTAAGAACACCTCGAAAATTGTGGTACAAAATGGTATTTAAACAAGTACAAACATATTTTTTACAACAAAAAAACATTTTCGTCGAATTTTTTTTTACCAAAAATTTTTTTTAAGTCATATTTCTTTTGAATGTAGGTTTGGTTAGGTTAGGTTGTAAGTGGCTGCTGACGTTTTACGTCAACACACGTAGACTCTGAGGTCCATTGTGATACCACGGGATCGTAATAGGTTTCCCTACTAGTCCCTGTCGTTAAACCAGTTTGAGCTTCTTATGAAACTCCTTAGATGTTGAATTTTGACATCCGACAAATCGGAAAGATCGTACAGCTCCCTAGATCCCAGTGAAGCAAGTCGCTGACCAGAAAGTGCCGGGCAATGGCAAATAAAGTGTTCGATAGTTTCCAACTCCTCTTCATCCAT
The DNA here is from genome assembly GCA_963921195.1 of Pegoplata infirma. Classification (NCBI taxonomy): domain Eukaryota; kingdom Metazoa; phylum Arthropoda; class Insecta; order Diptera; family Anthomyiidae; genus Pegoplata; species Pegoplata infirma. The sequence goes on from OY992540.1 coordinate 177,823,566, forward strand.
GCAACTTCGGCAAAAGTCATTCGACGGCACATTTAACCGCTCTGCGTGCTTCCCTATAAGACAGTGTCCGGTAATTATAGAAACCACCGTCGAAATCTCTCCTCTTGGAAGCGATATCAGCTCACTTGTGCGCCCCTGATTAAGAGAAGGCCAAATCAGTCGTGTTGTCTCACACGTCCATCCATTTGCCCATCTTTGATTAGTCTCCGTCGCAGAACAAAGCCGTAGGTTTTGCTTGCAAGTTTCTAGAGGCATACCAACACATTCCAATTCTGTTGGAACCTGTAAGGTAGTTCCTAGTCTTGCAAGCTCATCGGCTTTGCAATTCCCTGGAATGTCTCTGTGCCCTTGGACCCATATGAGTCGTATGTTAAACTGCTTGGCCATCTCATTTAAAGACGTGCGGCAGTTAAGGGCAGATCTTGTTTTCAGAAACATTGAATCCAGGGACTTGACCGCGGCTTGACTGTCAGTATAGATGTTGACTGCGGTTATAGACAAGACATTGCAGCTCAACCAGTCAGCCACTTCCTTTATTGCCAGCATCTCTGCCTGGTAAACACTGCAATGATCTGGTAATCTACGAGCCAGGCTTAACCCAAGCTCTTCTGAATAGACTCCAAAGCCCACTTGTTCGTGCAGCCTCGATCCATCTGTGTAAAAATTTATGGTAGCTCCACTACCCGGAGTATCCCCCATCCAAGACTCCCTGGATGGTATCATAGTGGTAAAGTGGCGCTCAAAGAGGCTCAAAGAGGGAGCACAATCCACATTTTGTGGTATTGTTATCTTTTTCAAGATCGCGCTATGGCCACAATCGCTGCTCCTCCATTGCAGCATGCTATTAAGTCGAATTGCCGACGCAGCTGCATACTGCCTACCCAATATGTCCAAGGGTATCAGGTGAAGGAGGATTTCTAATGCAGCCGTAGGTGTAGTACGAAGAGCACCAGTGATGCACATTGGCGCCATTCTCTGTACCTTCGTGATAAAGACACAGTTCGCTTTTGTTTCTAAAGCAGGCCACCAGACAATGATTCCATACAGCAAAATTGGACGCACCACTGCTGTATAGATCCAATGAACGACTTGAGGGCTAAAACCCCATCGTTTTCCAATGGCCCTTTTACAGGAATACAAAGCAATCGTTGCTTTTCTCACCCGTTCCTCAATATTACGCCTGAAATTCAGCTTCCTATCTAGAAATACTCCAAGATACTTGGCTCCATCTGAGAAGGTGATTTCAGTACCGTCCAGAGAAATAGGATCAAAAGCAGGAATCTTATTTTTCCTTTGAATGTAAAAAATTTTGTTAAATTTGCACATTAATAAAGCGAAAACGTCAAAAATTGCAATTTTATTCTATATGGTTTTTACAACCATATACTAAAATACAACCATATACTAAAATAAACTTCAAACTGTTTTGAAATGTGTCGTTAAATATTTTAAATCCATAAATACTTACACAGAAAATAATATCGTATATTTTATTTTAATTAAAATTTTAATTGTTTTTTAATTTAATTTTAATTAAATTTTTTATTAATATAATTAATTAATTTTAAGCTTTACTTATTTTTTTATTTATTTTTTGTTTTGTTTTCCGTGTTTGTGCGAGTATGCGTTTTTCTCTTGCATTTTATTTATAGAAAAAAATAGAATTGAGACAGAGTCGTATTTCGCTTGAATAAGTATTAGTGACAGCACTTTATGTAACTTTTGACGTTTAATAAAAACAATGACACATAAAGGAGAACAACAACAAAGCAAACAACAAAAGAGAGAAAAAAGTTTTTAAACTATCAATTGTGTGTATTATCTTTAAAAAAACGTTGAATAAAGCAAAATAATCAATTAATTTAATTAAGTAAAAACAAATACCATTTTTTAAAAACAAAGAATTGAATTTAATATTAAATACGTGTGAGATGAGGAAGAACATTTTGCCACCATATTGGAAAATACATCAAATACAACAATGCGTACCTTCTAATATTTTCTATGATTTTATTACATACAAAAAAATACATAAGTGTAAGCCAGTGGTCGGCAAAAAGAGAGACTATGAATGCATTGGTATATGAAAATAAACATGCATGTGTTGGTGTATTCTCAAACAAAGCGATATCAACCAGCTTGTTGTTGTATTTTTATGCTCTTAGTTGAGAATTTTGTTGACATTCGTGTGAATACATGTAAATAGCCGAATGTGTTCGGGATCCATGTGCAATTGATGCCGACCACTGGTGTTTTTTTATACCCTCCAGTTAGTGAGAGATGGTATATGTCAGTTTGTCATTCCGTTTGTAACTCATCGAAATATCGGTATGGGACCCCATAAACTATATATATTCATGATCCCCGATCGATTTTAAGACATTCTAGCGATGTCCCTCTGTCTATCTGTCTGTGGAAATGGTGATCACGTACAAAATACTACACGGACATGACTAAAACTGTACATATTAATTGGAAGTTCTACCGAGAAGTTTGGTATTGCATTTGAAAGATATTAGTTTAGCGGTTCAAAAGTTATGAACGAAAATGTAAGGACACCTCAAAAATTTTAGTACATTCAACATAACCTAAAAATACAAAATGCTTTAATTCGGTTGACATATGTGAACATATTTGAACACCAAATGGAATTTAAACAAGAACAAACATATTTTTTTGACAAAAAAAAAAAAAAAATCGAGAATTTTTTTTACCAATATTTTTTTTCGCGGAAATTTTTTTTCAAAAAAAAAATAAGTTTTTTTAAAGTAATTTCCTTTTGAATAAAGTTTTTTTGCAATAATCTGTTTAAAATTGTGTAAGGTATCAGTACATTCGGCAAGGCCGAATTTAACTTTTTTAATTGTTTATTTCTCATGCAGTTTTTTGAATTCTCATTTTGTTTATAGTTTTATTGGTATGTATGTATATAAAAGGTTTATAATAAACTTTATAAAATTATGTCACTGACTATGTCTTTGTGGCATAAATATATTTGGTAAAGTTTGAAGAAATATTTTTTAATACTATCCCTAGTAAAAAAGTTTTGATATAATGATATATAATTTGATACAATCATATTAAATTATATATAACTTTTTATATATTCAGATCTAATTTTAGCTAAGATATATTGCGGCTCCGTTTTCTTATCTGAGGTTATACATAAATATATCTGACTTTATGTAATTATATAAATCTATATTAAGTTATATAAAATAAGATCAACTGGATTTAATTGGATGTGACCAAAATTCGGATCTAATTGTATCATTTTTAATATTGGTGTATCTAAAATAATACAATTAGATCAATATCTGATCCAACTTGATACAGCCAATTTTGAGATCAAATTAGATCTTAAAAACTTTTTTTTTTACTCGGGATTTTATTAAAAAGAAAATGTTTTTTTAAATTATATATTTTTACAAAAATGTAATATTTTTAGTTATTTATTTTAATTTATACAATTAAAAGTTTAATTGTTTTTCAATTCTTTTTTACTTACATGTTTAATTTATATACCCGCCCTAGTAAAAAAAGAAAAAAAGTTCATGACTAATTATATCCCAAATATGGTGGATACAATTATTTTAATAATTATCTACGGGTATATTTTATGATCTAGAGGGATTACCTTATATATAATGTGATACGTGAATTGGGTCTATATAATTATATCAGTTGGAGAAAACTGATACGATTAAATATAATTTAAAACCATTATAACTGATCATATAATGCTCCTTATAACGTCATATAAGTTGGATAACATTATATATAATCATATGCACTTTATATAATGTTATATACAAAAATATGTTCTTTATGTAGACCAATATCTAACCATATATATTTATGTCTTATAGTCTCAATTTATTTTATATTGTATCAGTCCCGATCAAACTGATGAAACCAGATAGACTCATTTTACGTATCATATTATATATAAGACTATCTGTTCAGATCTTGTGGGATAACCGAAGATAATATTTGAAACAATTGTGTCCACCATATTTGGGATCTAATTTGTCACGGCTATATAAAACTCTTTTTTACTCGGGCGAGTAAAAAAAAACAATCTGGTCCTTTATGTAATTACTAGCTTACAATCCCGGTACTTCGTTACCGGTTGTATTAAATACCGGATAATAGAAGGATCAGAATTATTCTATCGATTTCAAAAAAATTCCCCTACGTAGTCTTTGTTTTATTTACTTGTGGACGTTAAAGTCTTCCATAAAAAAATATTTCAATGAATAATTTAAACAATAAAATTTAAATAACTTTGCTGGTACGTTATCATGTTCGTTCCGGGGGAAAAATATAATGAGAATTTTCGAGCCCTTATGTCGGGATTTTGGATTTTGAGTAAATAAATATTTCAGTGAAAAAAGAAATTGGTATAAAAAAATATGGAGTAAAAAAAGCTAAACACCAAAAAATTGAGTTGAAAATATCATTCCATATTGTTCCCTGCTCTATCTATTTCATATTGTTCCCCATTCTACGCCATTTCATTTCCAGTTCCATCTTCTAAGGTCATTATTATAGGAGCAAAAAAAGTACCAAGGTACACTTAATTACCCCCATTAGAAACGGAATTTAAAAAAAGTACCTCTTCCAGAATGTTTTTTCTTCACCGAAGGATCCTACAATCCATATTTCAATTATCTACGATCATTGTTTCAGCAAATATTAAAAGTACTTTGTATCCCCGTTAAGAAACGGAATTTCCAAAAAGATTTTCCCAATCTCTTTTTTCACCGAAGGATTTTATATTCCAAATTTTAAGTTTCTGGGACCATTATATCAGGAAATAAATAAGTACACTTTTTTATTCCTTTTAATCCCTTTATTTTCCGAGAGGCGAACCTTTTCCAATTTTAAGTTTCTATGTTTATTATTATTTCAGGAAATAAAAAAGTACCAAAAAGTGTACTTTCGGTACTTTTAACAAAACGTACTTTTTATAGAAGGTACTTTTTATAAAAGGTTCTTTTTATAAAAGGTACTTTTTATAAAAGGTACTTTTTATAAAAGGTACTTTTTGTAAAAGGTGCTTTTGATAAAAGGTACTTTTTATATAAGGTACTTTTTATAAAAGGTACATTTTTTAAAAGGTACTTTTTAAAAGGTACTTTTTATAAAAGGTAAGGTAAGGTAAGGTAAGGTAAGGTAAGGTAAGGTAAGGTAAGGTAAGGTAAGGTAAGGTAAGGTAAGGTAAGGTAAGGTAAGGTAAGGTAAGGTAAGGTAAGGTAAGGTAAGGTAAGGTAAGGTAAGGTAAGGTAAGGTAAGGTAAGGTAAGGTAAGGTAAGGTAAGGTAAGGTAAGGTAAGGTAAGGTAAGGTAAGGTAAGGTAAGGTAAGGTAAGGTAAGGTAAGGTAAGGTAAGGTAAGGTAAGGTAAGGTAAGGTAAGGTAAGGTAAGGTAAGGTAAGGTAAGGTAAGGTAAGGTAAGGTAAGGTAAGGTAAGGTAAGGTAAGGTAAGGTAAGGTAAGGTAAGGTAAGGTAAGGTAAGGTAAGGTAAGGTAAGGTAAGGTAAGGTAAGGTAAGGTAAGGTAAGGTAAGGTAAGGTAAGGTAAGGTAAGGTAAGGTAAGGTAAGGTAAGGTAAGGTAAGGTAAGGTAAGGTAAGGTAAGGTAAGGTAAGGTAAGGTAAGGTAAGGTAAGGTAAGGTAAGGTAAGGTAAGGTAAGGTAAGGTAAGGTAAGGTAAGGTAAGGTAAGGTAAGGTAAGGTAAGGTAAGGTAAGGTAAGGTAAGGTAAGGTAAGGTAAGGTAAGGTAAGGTAAGGTAAGGTAAGGTAAGGTAAGGTAAGGTAAGGTAAGGTAAGGTAAGGTAAGGTAAGGTAAGGTAAGGTAAGGTAAGGTAAGGTAAGGTAAGGTAAGGTAAGGTAAGGTAAGGTAAGGTAAGGTAAGGTAAGGTAAGGTAAGGTAAGGTAAGGTAAGGTAAGGTAAGGTAAGGTAAGGTAAGGTAAGGTAAGGTAAGGTAAGGTAAGGTAAGGTAAGGTAAGGTAAGGTAAGGTAAGGTAAGGTAAGGTAAGGTAAGGTAAGGTAAGGTAAGGTAAGGTAAGGTAAGGTAAGGTAAGGTAAGGTAAGGTAAGGTAAGGTAAGGTAAGGTAAGGTAAGGTAAGGTAAGGTAAGGTAAGGTAAGGTAAGGTAAGGTAAGGTAAGGTAAGGTAAGGTAAGGTAAGGTAAGGTAAGGTAAGGTAAGGTAAGGTAAGGTAAGGTAAGGTAAGGTAAGGTAAGGTAAGGTAAGGTAAGGTAAGGTAAGGTAAGGTAAGGTAAGGTAAGGTAAGGTAAGGTAAGGTAAGGTAAGGTAAGGTAAGGTAAGGTAAGGTAAGGTAAGGTAAGGTAAGGTAAGGTAAGGTAAGGTAAGGTAAGGTAAGGTAAGGTAAGGTAAGGTAAGGTAAGGTAAGGTAAGGTAAGGTAAGGTAAGGTAAGGTAAGGTAAGGTAAGGTAAGGTAAGGTAAGGTAAGGTAAGGTAAGGTAAGGTAAGGTAAGGTAAGGTAAGGTAAGGTAAGGTAAGGTAAGGTAAGGTAAGGTAAGGTAAGGTAAGGTAAGGTAAGGTAAGGTAAGGTAAGGTAAGGTAAGGTAAGGTAAGGTAAGGTAAGGTAAGGTAAGGTAAGGTAAGGTAAGGTAAGGTAAGGTAAGGTAAGGTAAGGTAAGGTAAGGTAAGGTAAGGTAAGGTAAGGTAAGGTAAGGTAAGGTAAGGTAAGGTAAGGTAAGGTAAGGTAAGGTAAGGTAAGGTAAGGTAAGGTAAGGTAAGGTAAGGTAAGGTAAGGTAAGGTAAGGTAAGGTAAGGTAAGGTAAGGTAAGGTAAGGTAAGGTAAGGTAAGGTAAGGTAAGGTAAGGTAAGGTAAGGTAAGGTAAGGTAAGGTAAGGTAAGGTAAGGTAAGGTAAGGTAAGGTAAGGTAAGGTAAGGTAAGGTAAGGTAAGGTAAGGTAAGGTAAGGTAAGGTAAGGTAAGGTAAGGTAAGGTAAGGTAAGGTAAGGTAAGGTAAGGTAAGGTAAGGTAAGGTAAGGTAAGGTAAGGTAAGGTAAGGTAAGGTAAGGTAAGGTAAGGTAAGGTAAGGTAAGGTAAGGTAAGGTAAGGTAAGGTAAGGTAAGGTAAGGTAAGGTAAGGTAAGGTAAGGTAAGGTAAGGTAAGGTAAGGTAAGGTAAGGTAAGGTAAGGTAAGGTAAGGTAAGGTAAGGTAAGGTAAGGTAAGGTAAGGTAAGGTATATAAGGTACTTTTTATAAAAGGTACTTTTTATAAAAGGTACTTTTTATAAAAGGTACATTTTTTAAAAGGTACTTTTTATAAAATGTACTTTTTATAAGAGGTACTTTTTATAAAAGGTACTTTTTATAAAAGGTACTTTTTATAAAAGGTACTTTTTATAAAATGTACTTTTTATAAAAGGTACCATTATTTCAATAAATTAAAAAAAGTACCAAAGGTACACTTTTTTCCATTTTACCCCCGTAGAGTCAACATTGGCAAAAACCCAGCCTTGGTGAATATTTTTTCCGGGAGGTGAACCTACATTGTAAATTTTAAGTTTCTAGGACCATTATTTAAGAAAATATAAAAGAAAATATAAAAGTACAGTTTTTTACCCTTTTTGCCCCCTTAGAATCAACATTGGCAAAAATCCGGTCATACTGGATCTATATTCCGGGAGGTGAACATACAGTCCAAATTTCAAGTTTCAGTGACCATTATTTCAGGAGATATAAAAAGTACCAAAAGTACAGTTTTTAACCCTTTTTACCCCCTTAGAATCAACATTGGCAAAAATCCGGCCTTACTGAATCTATATTCCAGGAGTTGAACATACAGTCCAAATTTCAAGTTTCAGTGACCATTATTTCAGGAGATATAAAAAGTACCAAAAGTACAGTTTTTTAACCCTTTTTACCCCCTTAGAATCAACATTGGCAAAAATCCGGCCTTACTGAATCTATATTCCAGGAGTTGAACATACAGTCCAAATTTCAAGTCTCTGTGACCATTATTTCAGGAGATATAAAAAGTACCAAAAGTACAGTTTTTAACCCTTTTTGTCCCCTTAGAATCAACATTGGGAAAAGTCCGGCTATACTGGATCTATATTCCGGGAGGTGAACATACAGTCCAAATTTCAAGTCTCTATGACCATTATTTCAGGAGATATAAAAAGTACCATAAGTACAAATTTTTACCCTTTTTACCCCCTTAGAATCAACACTGGCAAAAATCCAGCCTTAGTGGATCTATATTCCGGGAGGTGCATCTATAGTCCAAATTTCAAGTCTCTAGCTTCAGCGGTTTGGGCTGGGCGATGATGAATAAGTCAATAAGTCAGTCAGTCAGTCAGTCAGTCAGTCAGTCAGTCAGTCACATTACTCTTTTATATATATAGATATCTTAATTAATCTGGTAGCAGCTCTTAATTGATCTAATCTGATCTCAAAATTGGCTGTATCAGAAATTATATAAAATTGTCTAATAATATCATATATGATATTGTTAGATTTAATTAGATCCGAATTTTGGTCTAATGTGGATTTGTAAAATTTTATCAAATTATATTAAAAATTATATAATCTGATATTTCATATAAATTAAAAAAAAAAAACTTGGACCATAAATTTTAAAACTTAAAAGAAATATTTTTATGTAGTTATTGAATTTATTTAGGGTTTCTTTCTTTTGGGTTATGTGGCAACACTGATCTGTGCCGGGAGATTATTATAAAAGCGTGGCAACGCTGTAGCTGAAAATATGTTAAGTTGTGTTTTGATAATCGAAAAGACTATATGAAATAGCGTTTAATTTGTAAACAATTACTGGGCTATTCATAATGAGTAAAATAAATCTAATGTAGGTTTATTTGACTGATATTGCATGAATATTTGTCAAATAAACCTACTTTAAGTACACTATAAGTATTATGAATAAAGGCCTTAATATTTAATAAAATTGTAATAAAACATTAAAACTGTGTTCGTGTCTCATTTATCGGAGTTATTACATTGGCGACGAGTGTAACCACGTGTGGAAAAAAAAAACATAAAATCTAACCAATTGGTGAAGTAAAATCACATTAAATTGTGTCTTGTTTATCGATTGCATTAAATTGCGAAGAGATCATTAAATTTGATCATAAAGTTGGAAAGAAACACATTAAATTGTGTGATTGATGTGTTCCTCCTATTGGTTCAAACCAGTACATTAAATTGTGGTGTTGAGGAGGAGCGTTAAATAGTGAATTTGACGACAAATTAAATTGTGAAATTGATAGCACATTAAATTGTGGAATTGGAATCGCATTTAATTGTGAATTTGACAGTACATTAAATTGTGCATCCATCGGTATGTTGATAAATCACATTAAATTGTGTAGCATCTATAAAAACGTTTTTTTTTTGTTTGTTTCTCAGGCAAATGCTTTGATATTGTTTTTTTTTAAGAAAAACAATGTCCGACATAAAACACTTTCCTTGCGATGTTATAGATAAATCGTTGTTGCGTGTAGAATGGGAAAAGTGGTTCCGATCTTTTAAGGTGTATCTGGCATCAGAGGAAATAATCGATCCAGTTAAAAAGAAAAACAAGTTGCTTCATTTGGGAGGACCACAACTTCAAGAGGTCATTTATAATATTCCTGGTGCTCTGGTTGAAATCAATTTAGAATCTGATACAGATGTATTCAATATATTAGTTACAAAGTTAGACGAATACTTCTCGCCTAAAAGAAATTCAACATTTGAAAGGCATCTTTATAGAAGCCTGACACCCTCTGACGGAGAATCTCTTAACAAATTTTTAATGCGATTGAGACAACAAGTTTCAAAATGTTCCTTTGGATCGACAAAAACAGAAATAGAAGAAATTTGTATTAAAGACAAGATAATTGATTCATGGGCTCCTATTGATCTGAAAAAGAGGCTACTGGAAAAAGAGCAGACTCTAAATGACGTCATTGAAGCCTGCCAAGTTTATGAACAAATCAATAAACAGTCCCAAAGCATGTTAACACGTGTTGACGAGCAGATGGTAAATAAGATTTCGTCAAAAAAACGCTTCCCTAAAAATTCAGATGTCGAGTGTTTCAGGTGTGGTCGAAGTGGTCACATGGGAAACTCCATGATTTGTCCAGCACATAATGCAAAGTGCAACAAATGCTCCCTTATTGGTCATTTTGCTTTAAAGTGCAAAACAAAAAATTTTAAGAGGAAATTTGCCGAGTACGATGAGAGTGGCGGGAGCCAGCGGAAAACTAGACCTGCAAAAGTTCGCTGTACACAGAAAATAAAATCATAAAATTCAAGTCAACAAACACCAATTGTGAATGTCTTATACTGATATCAACTAAACATTTAATAAAAACGGCATCCCGTTAGTCAATAACACAAAAATTCGATTTTGTTTTCAACAAACTACGTCAAATAATTTTATTTCAAAATGAAAGGAAAATTTCAACAAATAATTAGTGGCAGTTTGTCAATAAGACAAAGAAAAATATTTTTTTAACTTTCAAATAACCCGTTTGTTATTAATGTTCATTAATTTGTAAATAAAACAGATTTTTTTCAACTATTTATGTCAATAAACGACTTTGTCAAATAAAAGTCATATTTTCAACAATTTAAATCAATAAATATAAAGAACTTTGACAATCTAACAAAATCGTAATTTTTTTTTTAACAATTGCTGTCTATAAAGAATTTGGTAGCTTTTGTAAAGTATAAAACAAAAACACAAACATACTATAATGACGACATGCTCTCTCTCGTCGTGTAGTTTGTTTTTTTTATTTGTGCCTGTACTTCTTTTTAAAAAAGCAGACAATGAAAACAGAAGACAATTAAAAAAAAAAAGATTATGAATTTAGTTTTATCTGAGCTAGCAAGGGGTACAGCAGCAATTGAAATTATTTCATAGAAAATACTATTAAAAAATGTAGTTCGAAAACAAATTAATCTTTTTATATAAACATTTTGTTTTGATAACTATTGTTTTGTTTTTGCCTTTATATTTTTGGAATAATTTTTTTACAGAATTTGCTTTCCAAGTTTTTACCGATTGCTATGTTTGTCTAAAATGAAACTAAAACATGTGTATATAAAAAAGAAAGAAATAAAGAACAAACGAAAAAAAAAGAATTTTCAACATAAGACAAAACGGTAAAACGATAAAACTAAAATACATTCTTAAGTGTTATAAAAAAGAATATTGACTAACAAAATACTTTTGTTTAATTTCAATATTAATATTCTCTTACATTTATCTCGATTTTTAATCAATTTATTTTTAATTTTTTTTCCTATAAAAAAAGTTTTAATTTGTCAATACAACTAATACTGTTGGTTGATATCACAAATTCGTTTGTTGAATTCCTTTACCATATCAACAAATGACGTTTGTGTTTGTTGAATTTATTTGTTGAAAACAAAATTTTTTTTTTTTTTTCTTTTGTTAGATCAACAAATTACGTTTTGTATTTGTTGAATTTCTTTGTTGAAAACAAAATTTATTTTTTTTTCTTTTGTTAGATCAACAAATTACGTTTTGTGTTTGTTGAATTTCTTTGTTGAAAAAAAATTTAAGATTTTGTACGTTTGTCAATACAAATAATAATTTAGGAGAACTATTACAAACTCATTTATCAATTGTTTTTTCAACAATTAATATTTACAAACGTTAGTTGATATTACAAATTTCCGTATAGGAGCACTTCCAGTGAAAAATTTAATTGTATTCGCAAATATGGGGGTCAATATAACAATTCGTTTTTTTCTGTGTATACACAATGATGAGAGAAATAATTTAGAGGATGGTGAAGCATTGCGCGAATTTGACTGTTTCAAAATCGATGACAACTGCGAATGTGATGAAATAATAGAGTGCCGCGTTGGAGGGCAATCACTTTTAATGGTCATTGATTCTGGCTCCCGATTTAATCTTGTTAGTGAAAATGACTGGAAGCTATTAAAAGATAAAAAAGCGGTTACATGGAATATTCGATCAAACTCATCAAACCAATTCAAAGCATATGCGTCAGATCATATCCTTAAGGTAATCTGTGTTTTTGATGCTCCGATCGCTATCAATAATGTTTCAGAAACTGTTGCTACATTTAACGTGATTGAAAATGGAAGCCAGTCGTTATTAGGTCGTGAAACATCGACGAAACTTAAAGTACTTCGAGTTGGTTTAAATGTGAATCGTGTTGACAACGTAAAGCCATTTCCCAAGATGAAAAACATTCAAGTAAAATTATCTATCGATACTTCTGTTAAACCTGTGCAACAACCACTTCGACGTATACCAATTGCTCTTGAGGAAAAAGTAGCAGCTAAACTGGAGGAGGCAATTAGTTTAGACATAATCGAACCTGTTTATGGACCAAGTCCATGGATTTCACCAGTAGTGATTGTGTTCAAGGGCAATGGTGAAATGAGACTGTGCATTGATATGCGACGCGCAAACAAAGCTGTTTTAAGGGAAAATTATCCTCTGCCTACTTTTGACTCTTTCATGACAAAATTAAGAGGAGCAAATTACTTTTCAAGGTTAGATCTTAAAAGCGCATACCACCAACTCGAACTGCATGAGAGCAGCCGGGAAATAACTACTTTTATTACACATAAGGGTCTATTTAGGTATAAGAGATTGATGTTTGGCGTAAATTCTGCGCCTGAAATTTTTCAACGCATACTAGAAGGGCTGCTGGCGACCTGTAGCAATTGTCTTAATTATATAGATGATGTGATCATATTTGGCAGCACGGAAGATGAACATGACAAGGCGGTAAAGGAAGTTCTCCACATGTTGAAGCAGCATAATCTCGTGCTTAATGAAGACAAATGTATTTGGAAAACCCGGAAATTAAAATTTTTAGGACATATTCTTTCTGAAAAGGGCTTCACGGCAGATCCGGAAAAAATCAAGGTAATTACAGATTTTCGAGCCCCGAACACTAAAGAAGAGGTAAGAAGTTTTCTGGGTTTGATTATGTACGTTGGTAAATTTATACCTGATTTGGCAAATGTCACCGAACCATTGAGAATTTTGTTGAAATTAGACACAAAATTTGTATGGGGTCCAGATCAGGCAAACGCTTTTCAACATCTTAAAATAAAATTGTCTCAAATACCCAATTTATCGTATTTTGACCCAAAGAGGAGAACTCGGGTAGTAGCGGACGCCAGTCCGGTCGCTTTGGGCGCAGTCTTAATCCAGTTTGATTCCAATAATGATCCGAAAATAATATATTTCGCTAGTAAGAGTTTATCCGACGTAGAAAAAAGATACTCCCAGACGGAAAAGGAAAGTTTAGCTCTGGTGTGGTCAGTTGAGAAATTTTACTACTATCTAGCAGGTCTGGAATTTGAATTGGTGACAGACCACAAACCACTAGAGGCAATTTTTAAACCAACATCAAAGCCTCCGGCCAGAATAGAACGTTGGCTATTGCGGTTACAATCATTTAAATTTAAAGTAATTTACCGAATCGGAAAGGAGAATATAGCGGATTCTGTGTCTAGGCTTTGCAGAATCTCGGAAACAAGTTCATTTGACGGAAATTGCGAGGATAACATATTTCACTTTGTGTCAAAATCTATTCCATTACCTCTTGGAATCACTCTTATAGCTAATAGAAGTGCCGAAGATGAAGAAATCACCAACATTATAACACATATCCAGCAGGAGTCGTGGGATTCGGATAAATCCACTAACTATTATCCATTCAGGTTTGAGCTCTCGGTGATTGGTAATATTCTCCTACGAGGCACTCGCATTGTGATACCCAAGTCGTTGCGTGAAAGAGTACTTCAGTTGGCACATGAGGGGCACCCAGGTGAGTCAGCTATGAAACGCAGACTAAGAGCCAAAGTGTGGTGGCCATTAATAGATAGAGAAGCGGAAAATTTTGTAAAGAACTGTCGCGACTGTTTGCTTGTATCAAAAATATCAAATCCTCCGCCTATGCAGAGGCATGCGTTTCCGAATGGTCCCTGGCAATATGTAGCAACGGACTTATTAGGCCCACTGCCAAACAATGAGTACGTTTTGGTACTAATAGACTACTACTCACGATATCAGGAAGTAGTGTTTTTGAAAACTATATCCTCTGAAAAGATCATTAAGGCCATGGAGGAGATATTTTGTAGACTCGGATTGCCGAAGTCTTTGAGGACAGATAATGGACGGCAGTACATAAGTTCTGAATTTGAAAGTTTTTGTAAGACGAACAACATCACACATATCACCACGCCACCCTATTGGCCGCAGGCCAATGGTGAGGTCGAGAATATGAATAAGTCCCTGGTCAAGCGATTGAAAATTGCCAGCGCCAACAAAAGTAACTATAAGCAGGAGATACAAAAGTTCATTTTAATGTATAATGTAACACCTCACGGCACAACTGGATCACCTCCATCTGAACTAATGTTTAACCGAGTCATACGGGACAAGATACAAAGTATTCAGGATATAACAGAAGACATGATTGACTCTTCAGCTAGAGATTTAGATTGTATAAATAAGCAAAAGGGGAAGGAAAGAGGTGACAAGAGACGAAAAGCAAAAGAATCAGAGATAGCTGTGGGAGATAAAGTACTGCTCAAGAATGTTGTATTCCCACATAAACTGACAACAAATTTCGATGTAACTGAGTACGAGGTTTTAGAGAGGAATGGAAACGTAGTGGAAATAGCTGGTAATGGGAAAACATTTAAGAGGAACATTACCCATGTCAAAAAGATACCAGCATCAACAACCTCTGAAAATGCAACCCCAGAGGGTATTGTTTCTTTACAAGAATCGCCATCGAAGTCAATCAATTCTTTGTCACCAGATCATACGGAAATTCCAACAACAGACGCAGTGCATCCAGTAGATCCTGTGATGAAATTAAAGCTGAAAAAAATAGGAGGGATGTGGCAACACTGATCTGTGCCGGGAGATTATTATAAAAGCGTGGCAACGCTTTAGCTGAAAATATGTTAAGTTGTGTTTTGATAATCGAAAAGACTATATGAAATAGCGTTTAATTTGTAAACAATTAATATTTAATAAAATTGTAATAAAACATTAAAACTGTGTTCGTGTCTCATTTATCGGAGTTATTACAGGTTATATTAAAATTGGAATTAGAAACAATCTTCAAAGTTTTGTATTTTTTAATCTTTTGAATTTGGTAAAAATTTTTAGATTAATGTAAATTAATTTTTGTTATAATTTTTATTATTTGTTTTTCTCTTCAACAATTTTAATTTTTTTTGCATAAAATTACATAAAATAATATCAAAATTAACTTAGAAAATTTTTGCTGTTTTTGCTGTAATATAATAATATATTATTTAACATGGTGCCATACCCGAGTAAAAATAAACATATTACAATATATAACTTGATACAAACATAATAAATTATATATGATTATACATCCGTGAGATATTTTCTAAATTTTTTTTAATGCAGTCATATATAGTAATATATAATGTAATCATAATTCGGATTAAAAGGTGTACGGTTGATATAATTAAATAAAATAATATAAGGTCAATACAAAATCTGTTTTTCTGTATAATTTAACATCCAATTATATATAGCTTCACAATTAGAAATGTCGTTAGACATCTCAAAGACTTCCTTATGACAATGTCAGTGTACCTCCTGACTGAAAAATCTCTGACCATACAAAAACCTCATGACACCTCCTGACTTTTTCAAGTATTTTGTCAAAATTCTTCGCCGACAAGTCAGCAGGTAGTCAATAGTGCTGACTACATTATGGCATGTACATTAGACCACCCAAAAAATATATGGGATTTGCAAAAGTATTTTTTTTGTTCGCTCCACCGGCAATTTCTGATAGATTGGCCATAAAAAATAATATCTGTGCAAGAACTGGATCTATCGGTTGCATACAGGCCAGTCGATTTGAACTTTTGACCCTAAAAGTGACGTAAAAGCACTACAAAGTTTTTGATTGTCATAACTCTTAAAATATGCGTTTTTCCAAAAAATGCTATATAAGTTTTATTTTGCAGAATAAGAAAGCAAATATTTCCTTCATACAATTTTTTAGCCTAAGTCTAACACATCGTGGTGTTTTTGGCGGTTAAAGTAAAAATTTACGTGAAGACTTCATTTAAAACGACCCTCGTTAAAATTTGGACGGAAATTAAAATAGTCGGTGTCTATTATTTTGTAGAGTAAGATATATAGTTTTCATAAACCAATTACATTTGGAATTTATATGAGTAATTTCATTACAGAAGAGCTCATAGCTGACTTTGAAGTTTCGATTTTCAAATGCTGTATACAAATTTGTGAAATTACTTTATTTTAAACGACCCTCGTTAAAATTTTAATGGATACAATCGGTTTCCATGATTTTGAAGAGTTAAAAATGGAGATTTCAAACGAGTGTTGAAAATTACAGGCATTTTTAACATTAGGCTTGCTTTTTGCGCTTTTGGATTATCTTAATCCATATTTTTAGTTCATGTGACACAAACCAGACGGCGCTAGTTTATATTATGTTGACTACGTAAATGTATACGACCTTTAACACACCCTTCATTTAAACACACATATTAATGTCACTAATAAGTTGTTGTTACTGGAAATTTTATTTATATTTTACACAAAAAAACTTTAAAATAAATAATAACATTTATACAAAACATTTATATCACTTAAAAATAATAAACCTGTTAAAATTTCCCGTACGGTGTTAGACAGCGTCATATGTTTTTTTGTTTGTTTTCTTTATTCTCTCTCATTCATAGTTCTAAATTAAGTACTAAACATGATGCGTTGTAAACTTTAGTAGCAAATTCATTAGTGTTGACAACAACCCTTATAAATCGAAAATTAATCCAACTACCAAGGTGGATTTATTTTGTTCGCTAAATCTTAATCCAAACACGCAAAAAACACACTAATTTATTTAAAACATGTTAGCAAAATACTATATGAAAAATACTTGTCATCTAATTACATTTGAACTTGAAGAATAAAAAAATGTTATAGCAGTAGAAAATTTCAATGAATTTCATGAATCGGATTGTATTCCTTATTCAAGTGGCCTGCCACACGTAAGATGCCTGGGGAAGTTTTAATAACTTGGCTGATTTTCAACCGATTTTAGTTTTTAGTGCCTATTAGAGAGGCATTTAACTCCAAATCAAAATTCTTTACCCACCTGAATTCATAGGCGTAGATAGCCCTGTCTGGGGGGGGGCTTAGCCCCCCCAGAATAATTTTAGCCCCCCCCAGAATTTTAATCATTCACAATTTTTTTTTTTAATAATTTAATGATTTCATTAATTTTTGGAACACTAAATAATAATAATATGTAATGAGTCTTTAGGACTCGTTATGATTATTCAATGAGTCTCGTAATGATTATTATATAAGATCTAATAGTTTTTCCCATTGAAAAATAGTCTGAATTATTGAAAAAAATTTTTATATGAATCTGATGCTTTTGTCAGTAATAAAAACTTTACCGAATCTTAGGGTTTTACCTTCAGGAAAACATTTTAACTTCTTTGAATTAAAAAAGTTTCTAAATTCTAAGGGGTTTTTTATAGACAAAAGTTATTGAAAGAAAGAATCTGAGAATTTTGACTAATAATCATCAACTTTTGCAATCATCAGAACTTTTTCTTGAAAAAAATTTAAGTAATCTAATGAGTTTACTATAGGAAAAACATTAAAAATCTTTCGTTCTCAAAACATATCTAGGAGTTCTAAATTTCCGAAAAATCTACAGAATCAAAATTAAAAAAAAATGAATTTTTAACCGCTTTCGGGGGGCATTCGTTTCTAGGACAATTAGACGCATGTTAAAGGAATCGCTTCAGGAATAGGTCTGGGTTTTTCTATTAAAAAAAAAAAATTAAAAAAAATCTAGGGGGGCTTTAGCCCCCCCCAGAAATGTTGGCTTCCTACGCCAATGCCTGAATTCAAATTTAACCTTAAATACCAAAAAAATTGAGAAAACAGAAAAAAATCATATTTTTCCTTGTAATCCGTTTTTTTTTAATTCAAGGCCGGTGCGCGACGCCTTACCCATGTCCGATAAACCTTAATTTTTATAAGACATATTTTTACCCACAAATGAATGTATCTAGGGTAAGTTAGGGTCAATATCTACCAATTTTATTATTTTGGGGCACTATATAATTTTTGGAGCACCATATAAAATATACAAGTCTAAAAAAAAATTCAATTTTCAAAATTTGAAAAAAATAGAACGAATTGTGCTCACATCTCGAATTATGGCTTAAAAATTGTGTAATTTAGAGTAGAATTTTTAGACTTTTAAAAAAATATATCTAACTTATTCAAAAATTCAATTTTTTTTTTTTTTTTATTTTTCCATCCGATATTTCGACCAAACTTCGATGGTCATCTTCAGGGATATTTAAAACACTGTAATTTTATAAATTACAAAAAGAGTTGATACGTCCTCCCTATTTAACAAATTATCATCAAGTTTTTGTAATTTATAAAATTACAGTGTTTAAAATATCCCTGAAGATGACCATCGATGTTTGGTCGAAATATCGGATGGAAAAATAAAACAAAATTAAAAATACAAAAAATCTAAGATTTTTTATTTATAATTTTTATATGACCTTAAGCCGAACGAAAAACAACAACATAAATAATCAACACAGGTCAACAATAAATACAGAACAAATTCAATTTTAATTTTTAAACGTTAAAAAAACGTTCAAATAATTTTTTCATATTTTTTTTCTAAAACTACATTTAAATACCAACAAAACGTCGCCAACTTATTTCAAAATATCTGTATTTTTTACTGGTCAAAATTAATTGAAAATTTCCATTTTTTAATTTTTTTGAAAAAACGCCATTTTAAATTGATTACTCAACACCAACTTGGTATAAAAGGCTGAAAATTTGAGTGCAAGTTGCATTTAATACGTACTAAATGTGAGTGATTTGGCCTGGAATTCCTCAAATATTTTCCAAAAAGTACACATCTAAGTCTTCAAAATCATGGAAACCGATTGTCTCCATTCAAATTTTAACAAGGGTCGTTTAAAACAAAGTAATTTCACAAATTTGTATACAGCATTTGGAAAATCGAAACTTCAAAGTCAGCTTTGGGCTCTTCTGTAATGAAATTACCCATATAAATTCCAAATGTAATTGGTTTATGAAAACTACTTATCTTACTCTACAAAATAATGGACACCGACTATTTTAATTTCCGTCCAAATTTTAACGAAGGTCGTTTTAAATGAAGTCTTCACGTAAATTTTTACTTTAACCGCCAAAAACACCACAATGTCTTACAATTAGACTTAGGCTAAAAATTTCTATGAAGGAAATGTTTAGTTTCTTATTCTGCAAAATAAAACTTAAGGTGTGTTTATATCATCCCACCGAGTCTTTGGATTTTAAGAAAGTAAAATATTACCAAAGTCTTAATACTGCCAAAAAATCATAAACAAAATCAAAAGACATTTTTAAAAACAGCTGTTTCTATGCAAATCTAATAACACACAGCCATTTTTTGAAATATTTCATAAAATCAAAAGTCTTATTGGACTGTCAACAAAATCATATTACACACGATTTTTTGACAGGTCTTAATACTCAGTGGTATGATATAAACACAGCTTTATATAGCATTTTTTGGAAAAACGCATATTTTTAGAGTTAGGGCACTTTAAAGCTTTGTAGTGTTTTTAGGTCACTTTTAGGGTCAAAAGTTCAAATCGACTGGCCTGTATGCAACCGAGAGATCCAGTTCTTGCACAGATATTATTTTTTATGGCCAATCTATCAGAAACTGCAGGTGGAACGAACAAAAAAATACTTTTGCAAATTTGGGTGGTCTAATGTACATAGTACGTCTGAGATCGTCAAAAAATTTAAAATTTATTAATCACGTCTTTTAATTTACACTACTTACTATTTTTATCTGTCCATTTCTTAAATTTAATTTTTTAAAACTTACTATTTTGATCTGCCTCACTTGGTCCGCGAACTCATAACCTTCTGTTCACTGGTCTAATTATTATTCGACCTTTTAATTTTTAAATTAAGAAAATAAAATATTTGAGCTCGAGGCCTTTTTCAATGTTTTTGTTTAATAATTTTTCATTTATTATTTGCCAATATTTCGTTCCTCGTTTAAGAACATCATCTGGGCTTTAACTAGAAATTTACAAATAACAAAAAGAACATATAAAAATACACAAATCAAACGCGTGAATGTATACAAAACAACAAAAAATTCTTACATTAGAAAATTTACGCACAAAAAACAAAATAATTCTAATTGTGTTTTATCACCATCGTCTAATTACACAGTGATACAAAATCGAACTTTCGGAATCGGAATGGGATGAAACCAAAAGCAAATGAAAGCTGACGTTTTCCATAACAAAACCCTCAAGGCCTTTTTTTTTGGTCAGAGCTAGATTTTACCCTTGACCACCCTTATCTCCTATTTCCCAGTAAATCTATGAATCGACCGAATTCCTTGGCCAGAGAAGCAATACCAGAACATTTTTAATTTAAGTATTGCAAAACAAATGTAAAACACGGAAGCTGGAATTTAATGGTCTGGGATTGCTTCTCTGGTCAAGGAATTCGGCTTATTCATAGATTTGATGGAATTATTGATATATTCAAGTCCTGTGATATCATAAGGGATGGAATAAATTTGCAACAAATTATTAATTTTAAGTTGTCTTTGTTTATTTTGTATGAAGGGGTGCTTTAGTTTTGTCAGCCATATTTTCCGTTTTATTTGGTTATAACTTATTTTTTATAGAACGATGACTTCCACAGTTTTTGTTTATCAATAAAAACTAAGAAAAACAAACTAAACAATAGACAAACAATAAAAAATGGGGTTTTTATGACACAAATTTTGATCTAAAAACAAATTCACTGAGGGGGTGCTTTAGTTTTGGCCGATACTGTATATATATGG
The DNA here is from genome assembly GCA_963921195.1 of Pegoplata infirma. Classification (NCBI taxonomy): domain Eukaryota; kingdom Metazoa; phylum Arthropoda; class Insecta; order Diptera; family Anthomyiidae; genus Pegoplata; species Pegoplata infirma. Next base: position 177,844,528 of record OY992540.1, read on the forward strand.
TTCCGAATCGGGGGAAAAAATGATTTAAACAAAAAAATATTTTTGGTACATTTTTTGCGTTTTGAAATAAAAATTTATTAACAAAGTTTTAGGATTTTTTTTTTTAAATTTTGTTTTTTTTTTTTTTAATTTCTTTTTTTTTGCATTTCCCGAAAAAACTTGGGATAAATTTGAAAATTATGAGATAAAAAAAAATATTTTATGCGAAATTCTACATATTTTATCTTATGATATAAAATTTTATACAATTATATCAAATTAGATAAACCCAATATTCGGATCAAAAACGATCATATTTAATCTAATATAACAAATTTTTAGCTATTTTGATCCACCAATTTCATCATCTTATTTTATCCAAATACGTGTTGTGCCATATTAAATTATATATGGCTCAATTTCAAATTATATATGGACCTGTATATTTATTTTTAGTCGGGTAGAATAAAAGAGATTGCTCGATTTTAAATTTTTAAAAAAAATTATTTTTTCAAAAATGATAAACTTGTAATTTTTCGTAGTCTGGAGACCTTTTACTTTCAACGGCTGTATCTCTGCAACTATTGCTCTGATTTTGTCAAAATAACAAAAAAATAAAAGATTGAGACTTTATCTTTCCTCTGGAACCAAATGTGAGACAATCGGGCTGGTACTTACAGAGATATATGCATTTATGCAAAGTTTTTTTTTTCATTTTTATGAGAAACCCATTATTTAAAGTTTTTTGGAGACCCTCATTTTTAAATTGCTATAACTCGGTAAATAATGATGCGATTTTGACTCTATAAAAACTAGAAGGCATAAGTATATTAGCTTTATCATGACAGAAACAAATTAAGACTATCGGACTAGTATTAACAGATATTTATGCATTCATATCAAAAATATTTTCGGGTTACTTGTAATAACTTGAAATGGCTATATCAAGGTTACCATTATATCGATTTCAAATGCCTTTGCACGAATTTAAATCTTTTTCAATAAAGTTTAAATAGAATAAAAGAGATTGCTCGATTTTAAATTTTTAAAAAAATTTATTTTTTCAAAAATGATAAACTTGTAATTTTTCGTAGTCTGGAGACCTTTTACTTTCAACGGCTGTATCTCTGCAACTATTGCTCCGATTTTGTCAAAGTAACAAAAAAATAAAAGATTGAGACTTTATCTTTCCTCTGGAACCAAATGTGAGACAATCGGGCTGGTACTTGCAGAGATATATTCATTTATGCAAAGTTTTTTTTTTCATTTTTATGAGAAACCCATTATTTAAGGTTTTTTGGAGACCCTCATTTTTAAATTGCTATAACTCGGTAAATAATGATGCGATTTTGACTCTATAAAAACTAGAATGCATAAGTATATTAGCTTTATCATGACAGAAAAAATTTAAGACTATCAGACTAGTATTAACAGATATTTATGCATTCATATCAAAAATATTTTCGGGTTACTTGTAATAACTTGAAATGGCTATATCAAGGTTACCATTCTATCGTTTTCTAATGCCTTTGCACGAATTTAAATCTTTTTCAATAAAGTTTAAATAGAATAAAAGAGATTGCTCGATTTTAAATTTTTAAAAAAATTTATTTTTTCAAAAATTATAAATTTGTAATTTTTCGTAGTCTGGAGACCTTTTACTTTCAACGGCTGTATCTCTGCAACTATTGCTCCGATTTTGTCAAAATAACAAAAAAATAAAAGATTGAGACTTTATCTTTCCTCTGGAACCAAATGTGAGACAATCGGGCTGGTACTTACAGAGATATATGCATTTATGCAAAGTTTTTTTTTTCATTTTTATGAGAAACCCATTATTTAAGGTTTTTTGGAGACCCTCATTTTTAAATTGCTATAACTCGGTAAATAAAGATCCGATTTTGACTCTATAAAAACTAGAAGGCATAAGTATATTAGCTTTATCATGACAGAAAAAAATTAAGACTATCGGACTAGTATTAGAAGATATTTATGCATTCATATCAAAAATATTTTCGGGTTACTTGTAATAACTTGAAATGGCTATATCAAGGTTACCATTATATCGATTTCAAATGCCTTTGCACGAATTTAAATCTTTTTCAATAAAGTTTAATTAGAATAAAAGAGATTGCTCGATTTTAAATTTTTTAAAAAATTTATTTTTTCAAAAATGATAAACTTGTAATTTTTCGTAGTCTGTAGACCTTTTACTTTCAACGGCTGTATCTCTGCAACTATTGCTCCGATTTTGTCAAAATAACAAAAAAATAAAAGATTGAGACTTTATCTTTCCTCTGGAACCAAATGTGAGACAATCGGGCTGGTACTTACAGAGATATATGCGTTTATGCAAAGTTTTTTTTAATTTTTATGAGAAACCCATTATTTAAGGTTTTTTGGAGACCCTCATTTTTAAATTGCTATAACTCGGTAAATAATGATGCGATTTTGACTCTATAAAAACTAGAATGCATAAGTATATTGGCTTTATCATGACAGAAAAAATTTAAGACTATCAGACTAGTATTAACAGATATTTATGCATTCATATCAAAAATATTTTCGGGTTACTTGTAATAACTTGAAATGGCTATATCAAGGTTACCATTCTATCGTTTTCTAATACCTTTGCACGAATTTAAATCTTTTTCAATAAAGTTTAAATAGAATAAAAGAGATTGCTCGATTTTAAATTTTTAAAAAAATTTATTTTTTCAAAAATGATAAACTTGTAATTTTTCGTAGTCTGGAGACCTTTTACTTTCAACGGCTGTATCTCTGCAACTATTGCTCCGATTTTGTCAAAATAACAAAAAAATAAAAGATTGAGACTTTATCTTTCCTCTGGAACCAAATGTGAGACAATCGGGCTGGTACTTACAGAGATATATGCATTTATGCAAAGTTTTTTTTTCATTTTTATGAGAAACCCATTATTTAAGGTTTTTTGGAGACCCTCATTTTTAAATTGCTATAACTCGGTAAATAATGATCCGATTTTGACTCTATAAAAACTAGAAGGCATATGTATATTAGCTTTATCATGACAGAAAATAAATTAAGACTATCGGACTAGTATTAACTGATATTTATGCATTCATATCAAAAATATTTTCGGGTTACTTGTAATAACTTGAAATGGCTATATCAAGGTTACCATTATATCGATTTCAAATGCCTTTGCACGAATTTAAATCTTTTTCAATAAAGTTTAATTCGAATAAAAGAGATTGCTCGATTTTAAATTTTAAAAAAAAATTATTTTTTCAAAAATGATAAACTTGTAATTTTTCGTAGTCTGGAGACCTTTTACTTTCAACGGCTGTATCTCTGCAACTATTGCTCCGATTTTGTCACAATAACAAAAAAATAAAAGATTGAGACTTTATCTTTCCTCTGGAACCAAATGTGAGACAATCGGGCTGTTACTTATAGAGATATATGCATTTATGCAAAGTTTTTTTTTTCATTTTTATGAGAAACCCATTATTTAAGGTTTCTTGGAGACCCTCATTTTTAAATTGCTATAACTCGGTAAATATTGATCCGATTTTGACTCTATAAAAACTAGAATGCATAAGTATATTAGCTTTATCATGACAGAAAAAAATTAAGACTATCAGACTAGTATTAACAGATATTTATGCATTCTTATCAAAAATATTTTCGGGTTACTTGTAATAACTTGAAATGGCTATATCAAGGTTACCATTATATCGATTTCAAATGCCTTTGCACGAATTTAAATCTTTTTCAATAAAGTTTAAATAGAATAAAAGAGATTGCTCGATTTAAAATTTTTAAAAAAATTTATTTTTTCAAAAATGATAAACTTGTAATTTTTCGTCGTCTGGAGACCTTTTACTTTCAACGGCTGTATCTCTGCAACTATTGCTCCGATTTTGTCACAATAACAAAAAAATAAAAGATTGAGACTTTATCTTTCCTCTGGAACCAAATGTGAGACAATCGGGCTGGTACTTACAGAGATATATGCATTTATGCAAAGTTTTTTTTTTCATTTTTATGAGAAACCCATTATTTAAGGTTTTTTGGAGACCCTCATTTTTAAATTGCTATAACTCGGTAAATAATGATCCGATTTTGACTCTATAAAAACTAGAATGCATAAGTATATTAGCTTTATCATGTAAGAAAAAATTTAAGACTATCAGACTAGTATTAACAGATATTTATGCATTCATATCAAAAATATTTTCGGGTTACTTGTAATAACTTGAAATGGCTATATCAAGGTTACCATTATATCGATTTCAAATGCCTTTGCACGAATTTAAATCTTTTTCAATAAAGTTTAAATAGAATAAAAGAGATTGCTCGATTTTATTTTTAAAAAAATTTATTTTTTCAAAAATGATAAACTTGTAATTTTTCGTAGTCTGGAGACCTTTTATTTTCAACGGCTGTATCTCTGCAACTATTGCTCCGATTTTGTCAAAATAACAAAAAAATAAAAGATTGAGACTTTATCTTTCCTCTGGAACCAAATGTGAGACAATCGGGCTGGTACTTACAGAGATATATGCATTTATGCAAAGTTTATTTTTCATTTTTATGAGAAACCCATTATTTAAGGTTTTTTTGGAGACCCTCATTTTTAAATTGCTATAACTCGGTAAATAATGATGCGATTTTGACTCTATAAAAACTAGAATGCATAAGTATATTAGCTTTATCATGACAGAAAAAATTTAAGACTATCAGACTAGTATTAACAGATATTTATGCATTCATATCAAAAATATTTTCGGGTTACTTGTAATAACTTGAAATGGCTATATCAAGGTTACCATTCTATCGTTTTCTAATGCCTTTGTACGAATTTAAATCTTTTTCAATAAAGTTTAAATAGAATAAAAGAGATTGCTCGATTTTAAATTTTTAAAAAAATTTATTTTTTCAAAAATGATAAACTTGTAATTTTTCGTAGTCTGGAGACCTTTTACTTTCAACGGCTGTATCTCTGCAACTATTGCTCCGATTTTGTCAAAATAACAAAAAAATAAAAGATTGAGACTTTATCTTTCCTCTGGAACCAAATGTGAGACAATCGGGCTGGTACTTACAGAGATATATACATTTATGCAAAGTTTTTTTTTTCATTTTTATGAGAAACCCATTACTTAAGGTTTTTTGGAGACCCTCATTTTTAAATTGCTATAACTCGGTAAATAATGATCCGATTTTGACTCTATAAAAACTAGAAGGCATAAGTGTATTAGCTTTATCATGACAGAAAAAAATTAAGACTATCGGACTAGTATTAACAGATATTTATGCATTCATATCAAAAATATTTTCGGGTTACTTGTAATAACTTGAAATGGCTATATCAAGGTTACCATTATATCGATTTCAAATGCCTTTGCACGAATTTAAATATTTTTCAATAAAGTTTAAATAGAATAAAAGAGATTGCTCGATTTTAAATTTTTAACAAAATTTATTTTTTCAAAAATGATAAACTTGTAATTTTTCGTAGTCTGGAGACCTTTTACTTTCAACGGCTGCATCTCTGCAACTATTGCTCCGATTTTGTCAAAATAACAAAAAAATAAAAGATTGAGACTTTATCTTTCCTCTGGAACCAAATGTGAGACAATCGGGCTGGTACTTACAGAGATATATGCATTTATGCAAAGTTTTTTTTTCATTTTTATGAGAAACCCATTATTTAAGGTTTTTTGGAGACCCTCATTTTTAAATTGCTATAACTCGGTAAATAATGATCCGATTTTGACTCTATAAAAACTAGAATGCATAAGTATATTAGCTTTATCATGACAGAAAAAATTTAAGACTATCAGACTAGTATTAACAGATATTTATGCATTCATATCAAAAATATTTTCGGGTTACTTGTAATAACTTGAAATGGCTATATCAAGGTTACCATTATATCGATTTCAAATGCCTTTGCACGAATTTAAATCTTTTTCAATAAAGTTTAAATAGAATAAAAGAGATTGCTCGATTTTAAATTTTTAAAAAAAATTTATTTTTTCAAAAATGATAAACTTGTAATTTTTCGTAGTCTGGAGACCTTTTACTTTCAACGGCTGTATCTCTGCAACTATTGCTCCGATTTTGTCACAATAACAAAAAAATAAAAGATTGAGACTTTATCTTTCCTCTGGAACCAAATGTGAGACAATCGGGCTGGTACTTACAGAGATAAATGCATTTATGCAAAGTTTTTTTTTTCATTTTTATGAGAATCCCATTATTTAAGGTTTTTTGGAGACCCTCATTTTTAAATTGCTATAACTCGGTAAATAATGATCCGATTTTGACTCTATAAAAACTAGAAGGCATAAGTATATTAGCTTTATCATGACAGAAAAAAATTAAGACTATCGGACTAGTATTAGAAGATATTTATGCATTCATATTGTTTAGATGGGGCGCAAATATTAATTTAAAATATACCAAATAATTAAACACTATTTATTTTTATAATACACAATAGATTTTTATTTAAGCGGTATTCATTACCTCATTAATTTAATTCTGATTTTATACTAAAGAAACTTATTTGTCGTATTAAGTTATTGCTGGCAAACTATCTTGATCTCTTGCATTGAGAGCAAAGAAAGTTTCCAAAAATTCCAACACATTTGGACTCATTAATCTATGTGCACTTATTGTACAATTATTTAATTTATATAATTCTGCACCTTAACATCCCGGCCCCCTTGCGGTAACGCAACTTACAAGGAGGTGGGAAATAGGAACATTCTTAAAGCTAATAATTCGCTAAGGTGATAGTTTCATACAATTCATTATCTTAATTTAATTTTTCTTAAGTAAATATAGATACATTTTTGAAAGTAACGTTTATATTGATTTTAATGACTAAATAATTAATTTGTTTTTTAAATATACGTAGTTTATAAATACGTTAGTTAGGTATAAATACAAAAGAACATTTATATTTGAAAAGAGTAAATTGTTATGATGAAAATCGAGGATGTAATCAAAAGTTGTAATTCCAGTAATTTGTTTTTTAAAAACCGATTTTTCCAATCAATGTCCAGCCTAAATGGGTGTCTTGACTCATTGGTGCAGTAAGAGTCTCAGGTTGGATGAGAGACTTGACTAACTTTGGATAATTATCAGCACCAAAAATGATATTAATGTCGCACGCTTTAAAAAATTGTGGATCGGCTAAGCGCAGATTCTTGTATGGATCCGCAACTCTTTCGTCCAAGGCTTTTGATCGCAATTGCCGAGGTAGTTCACTCGTGACTCTTGCAGTAATAACGAACGTGGGGATTTCATCAAAATGAGGTCTAAATGTAATTTTACAGAATCGATTTGCACCATCTTTTTCAACAGGAAGATGATATCTGGTAGGCAGAAATTCCGCTATTTTAGTAATCTCTGAAGATGGATTTAAGACGCCACGAATATTGCCCCATTCAGTCCCTAATTGCATCGAGATGATAGCGGTGGGTATCAAAGACTTAGAGCGCGTGATTATTAGAGGCTGATTGTCTTTGACACTAACATTGGTATTGGGTCCTAGCCGCTCATGTCGGTGCAGAAGCGTATGGTGTTTTCTACCACATTGACGACACCTATCTGTGCTACGACATCGCTTTAACAAGTGGCTATGAGCAAGACAATTTTCGCAATATCGATGTTTTTTAACGATTTGAAGCTTTTTAGACACATTCATGCTCTGAAATTTTCTACATGTGCGTAGTGGATGATCTTTACTGCATAATCGACAATCAGGGAGTTTATGTTGACGGCTTCTTGTGGTTGGTGTACTTCTGAGTTCTAGTGGAGAAAGACTTCTTGATCGGCGGTTTTTTGAAGACATGGTACTGTAAATATGTAAAGAGCATTATTAGAGAGATTCAGGATTAGAGTTTGGGAGAAGAACTAATTTTACGATCGGCCTCTTAAGAAGGCCTGTGGCGGTGCGGATTGTGACAACTCTAACTCTTTTATCATCACCGAGGTAAATTTTTTCTATACGGCCTAACCGCCACGCATGAGGAGGGAGGTTATCTTGTTTTATAACAACAAGGTCGCCAACTGCAAAATCTCGTTCAGGATACTTCCATTTAATGCGTTTATGCATTTCTTTGAGGTATTCCTCCTTCCACCTACAGGCGAATTGATGGTGAAGTACCTTTAGCTTAAGCCAACGATTCGCATAACTTAAAGAATGGGTTGAAAAGTCAGGTTCAGGGGGTGCTAAAAGGGGAGCGCCAATTAAGAAGTGACCGGGTGTTAACGCGCACAAGTCGTTGGGATCTTCGCTCATTGTACTTAGAGGCCTGGAGTTAAGACATGCTTCGATTCGTGTAATCATTGTGGAAAATTCTTCGAAAGTAAAATTCTCGACATGGCCCGAGTAAAAAAAATTGTATGGTAAAACATGTTATCTTATAAAATTATATATAATTTATTGGATCTGACTTTGCTAAATTTCATCCGAAAATTGGCCGCGCCAAAGTTATCTCATAACATCATATAATATATGAAGTTACAGTTTAATATTTGATTGTATGTGATTTCATCCGGAAATTGGCCGCGCCAAAGTTATCCCAAAGTATCTATTATCATGATTTTGTATTAAATATGATATAATATGATGCAATTTCATCCGGAAATTGGCCGCGCCAAAGTTATCTTAAAATATCCAATATCATGATTTTATATTAAATTGGATATTATATAATGTAATTTCATCCGAAATTTGGCCGCGCAAAAGTTATATTATAATATCTGATATCTTGATTTTATAAAAAAATTATTGGATACATTTTTATCCAAAAAATGTTTCTGTTTTTAGATTTATTTTTAGATATAATAATGTCAAACTGAAAATAATAAAAAAAAAAAAAAAACTTCGAACGGACGGGGATTAGAACCACAAGTCTTCCGTTTTGTAATCGCAATCTCTACCCTCTAGACCAGCGGACGTTGTTAGCAAATAACAACTTTAAAAGACTTAGTTTTAAATAAATTGATCGTATCTAATTATATCAAATTGATCTAACATATAGTAATATATGATTACATCCAATTAAATATGTTATTCACTTGTACACAATTTTCAAAAAGACTTAGCAAATTTTTGATAAAATTTGCAAAAAAAAAATGGAATGACGTACAGCGCTATTAGGGGCTTCCATGGTAAGCTTAAACAATAAGTTTAATGTAGCGATATGCCTTATTTCCAAGTCATAGGCTTCCAGTGAAATAAGACTTTGGCTTATAAGTTTGAAATTTTTAATGGAATCAGGAAATCAGAATTAGATTTGAGATCGGGTTTCAAAAATCATTGATAATTTGATAATTTAAACCAAATGTAGCTATTATTAACTATATAAATGCAATATAAATTTTTAAAAATGATTGCAAAAATTCAAAAAATAAAATTTTTTAAGTTCTAAAAAAACAAATGCAATAAAAAAGTGTTTTCCATTTAAAAAAAAAATTAAAAAAATATATTTTTTTCTGGAATTGAACTCGGGTTCCCAAAAATTATAGATAATTTTATAATAAATTAAATATAGTTATATATAACTATATAACAGCAATATAATTTTTTAAAAATGATTGCAAAAATTCAAAAAAAGAAAAATTTTTAGTTCTAAAAAAAATAAATGCAATAAAAAAGTGTTTTCTATTTAAAAAAAATATATTTTTTTTCTGGAATCGAACTCGGGTTCCCAAAAATTATAGATAATTTTATAATAAATCAAATATAGTTATATATAACTGTATAAAAGAAAAATAATTTTTTTAAAATGATTGCAAAAATTCCAAAAATTAAAATTTTTTAGTTCTAAAAAATTTAAACGCAATAAAAAAGTGTTTTCTATTTAAAAAAAATAAAAAAAAAAACATTTTTTTCTCGACTGGGCCGGGAATCGAACTCGGGTTTCCAAAAATCATATGTAATCTTATATGATACAATAAAAAGTTTTGTATAACCATATATGTTGACACACAAAAATAAATTTTGAAATGCTGGCATATATAATTATATATGGCTAGTTGTTTGCCCGAGTAAAAAAAAATTGTATGGTAAAACATGTTATCTTATAAAATTATATATAATTTATTGGATCTGATTTTGCTAAATTTCATCCGAAAATTGGCCGCGCCAAAGTTATCTCATAACATCTTATAATATATGAAGTTACAGTTTAATATTTGATTGTATGTGATTTCATCCGGAAATTGGCCGCGCCAAAGTTATCCCAAATTATCTACTATCATGATTTTGTATTAAATATGATATGATATGATGTAATTTCATCCGGAAATTGGCCGCGCCAAAGTTATCTTAAAATATCCAATATCATGATTTTGTATTAAATTGGATATTATATAATGTAATTTCATCCGAAATTTGGCCGCGCCAAAGTTATCTTATAATATCTGATATCTTGATTTTATAAAAAAATTATTGGATACATTTTTATCCAAAAAATGTTTTTGTTTTTAGATTTATTTTTAGATATAATAATGTCAAACTGAAAATAAATAAAAAAAAAAAAAAACTTCGAACGGACGGGGATTAGAACCACAAGTCTTCCGTTTTGTAATCGCAATCTCTACCCTCTAGACCAGCGGACGTTGTTAGCAAATAACAACTTTAAAAGACTTAGTTTTAAATAAATTGATCGTATCTTATTATATCAAATTGATCTAACATATAGTAATATATGATTATATCCAATAAAATATGTTATTCACTTGTACACAATTTTCAAAAAGACATTTTTGATAAAATTTGCAAAAAAAAAAAAAATGGAATGACGTACAGCGCTATTAGGGGCTTCCATGGTAAGCTTAAACAATAATTTTATTGTAACGGTATGCCTTATTTCCAAGTCATAGGCTTCCAAAGTGAAAAAGGACTTTGGCTTAAAAGTTTGAAATTTTTCATGGAATCAGGAAATCAGAATTAGATTTGAGATCGGGTTCCAAAAATCATTGATAATTTGATAATTTAAACCAAATATAGCTATTATTAACTATAAAAATGCAATAAAAATTTTTAAAAATGATTGCAAAAATTCAAAAAGTTACATTTTTTAAGTTCTAAAAAACACAAATGCAATAAAAAAGTGTTTTCTATTTAAAAAAAAAAATAAAAAAATATATTTTTTTCTGGAATCGAACTCGGGTTCCCAAAAATGATTGATAATTTTATAATAAATTAAATATAGTTATATATAAATATATAAAAGCAATATAATTTTTTAAAAATGATTGCAAAAATTCAAAAAAAGAAAAATTTTTAGTTCTAAAAAAAATAAATGCAATAAAAAAGGGTTTTCTATTTAAAAAAAATAAAAAAAAATATATTTTTTTTCTGGAATCGAACTCGGGTTCCCAAAAATTATAGATAATTTTATAATAAATCAAATATAGTTATATATAACTATATAAAAGAAAAATATTTTTTTAAAAATGATTGCAAAAATTCCAAAAATTAAAATTTTTTAGTTCTAAAAAAATTAAACGCAATAAAAAAGTATTTTCTATTTAAAAAAAAAAAAAAAAAAAAAAAACTTTTTTTCTCGACTGGGCCGGGAATCGAACTCGGGTTCCCAAAAATCATATGTAATCTTATATGATACAATAAAAAGTTTTGTATAACCATATATGTTGACACACAAAAATAGATTTTGAAATACTGGCATATATAATTATATATGGCTAGTTGTTTGGTCAAAAAAATATTTTTTTTATACATGATTATATCAAAATATATATTCCATTACATATGCGACCATTTATAAATATATATTGAGTTTAGACGAAATTTGCGTATATATAGTACCATACAAACACAGATATGTTATCGGTTAAGACACATATAATTATATCTATTATTTTTGTTGGAAATTTTTTTAGTATGGAACCATATATAGTTTTAAATGGAATTATATTAGTCATATATAATTATACATAAATTGATACTGGATTTTTTGTTTAGTAAAGTCCTATACATAATTAGATATAAAGCCACGTATAATAATGTATGAAATCGGATTAAGTTTTATGTGCAACGTATGATTACATCTACCATTTATATTAATATATTATGAACAATATAATTAGATATGATTTTATATGACATCATTTAAAAAAATTGGAAAATTTCAAAGTGAGATATAATTTTATACTTTGACTCATATAGTTGTATATGGTTTTATGAAAACATATAAAAAAATATACATTTATATAAATTCCTTTTTACTCGGGTGGTCAAAAAAATATTTTTTTTATACATGATTATATCAAAATATATATTCCATTACATATGCGACCATTTATAAATATATATTGAGTTTTGACGAAATTTGCGTATATATAGTACCATACAAACACAGATATGTTATCGCTTAAGACACATATAATTATATCTATTATTTTTGTTGGAAATTTTTTAGTATGGAACCATATATAGTTTTAAATGGTATTATATTAGTCATATATAATTATACATAAATTGATACTGGATTTTTTGTTTAGTAAAGTCCTATACATAATTAGATATAAAGTCACGTATAATAATGTATGAAATCGGATTAAGTTTTATATGCATCGTATGATTACATCTACCATTTATATTAATATATTATGAACAATATAATTAGATATGATTTTATATGACATCATTTAAAAAAATTGGAAAATTTCAGAGTGAGATATAATTTTATACATTGACTCATAAGTTGTATATGGTTTTATGAAAACATATAAAATAATATACATTTATATAAATTCCTTTTTACTCGGGGGGTTATTTTCTTAAGGTGAGATTTAAAACTTTTGACCCCTGCTTCCCAGAGGCCACCCATATGAGGAGCACCAGCGGGGATAAAATGCCAAGTAAGGGGTTGAACGGCTTGTTGCGACAGGAGATTTGATCTCACGAGAGAAAGAAAATTAGACTGATCTTTGGCAAGTAGGTTGGAAGCTCCTACAAATGCCGTACCATTGTCAGAGAATAAAGCGCTTGGGGTGCCTCGGCGGGAGAAGAAACGTGCAAATGCAGCTAGAAAAGCCTGAGTGGATATCTCACTTGTGGTCTCCAGATGAATTGCTTTCGTTGCAAAGCATACAAATACTAACACGTACTCTTTTGTAACCTTAACACCACGACCTACATATGATTTTATATTAAAAGGACCGGCAAAATCAAGGCCAGTATTTGTGAATGGGCGTAAAAGTGTGGTCCTTTCAGGGGGAAGTGCAGCCATTATCTGCTGGCTTCTTTTGTGTTTATATATAACATATGTTTTGCAATTGAAAATTACAGTTTTCGCCAAGTTTTTTAGTTTAGGAACCCAAAACTCCAACCGCATAAGCCGCATTAGAAGAGCATTTTGACCGTGAACTGAAAATTTGTGCAAAAGCTCTAAGTATAAACGTGTAAAACGACCTGAGTAATGAAGCAGTTTCGGGAACTTTTCTTCGTACGATAACGTTGGAGATTGTGACAGTCTGCCGTTGATTCTTAAAATGCCAGCCGGATCTATAAACGGGTTGAAGGTTAAGAGGCTACTTTTTGGGGGTATAGCTAAGCCGCGAGAAAGCAACACATATTCAGGGAAGTTGGAAAGTTGACAAAGCACTACTAAACGGGTTTTTACCTCCTTCATTTCCGATTGTTCGATATCTCTAGAAGTACAATTATAGCTGCGCTTAAGAGCTGGATGTGAAGCTTTATAAAAACGAAATATATAAGCTATAACACGCATTGCTCTGGAAAGGTCAGAGAATCTGCTGAGAATATCGCATTCAGGTAATTGAATAAGATGAGTTTTAATGGGTCTAACTTCTTCATGTGTTTCCACTACCGATGATCCTGTAGGCCAAGCAGAGTGGGGACAATTTAGCCATTGTGGACCATGCCACCATAACGTGTTGGAGGTCAGCTCCTTTGCTGTGAGCCCGCGAGAACCTAAGTCGGCGGGGTTATCCTTTGAGCGGACATGGAACCATCTATCGGTTCCAACATGGTCAACAATATATGTGACCCGGTTAGCTACAAATGTAGTCCAGTACGAGGGGTGTTTCTGCAGCCAAGCCAAAGATAAAGTTCGCAGTTTTGGAGGATTACTTGGGAGCGAAAAGAGTGTATCATTTTGGCTAACAAAACGGCACCACATAATTCTTTTCTGGGGAGTGTGATAAACTTGACTGGAGCCACTTTGGTTTTGGCAATAAGGAGATGGGTAAAAATTTGTCCATTGGGGGTTTCAGTGCGTAAATATAAAGTGGCCGCATAAGCCCTCTCTGAGGCGTCACAAAAACCATGCAGTTCAACTGAATAGGAGGGGTTATAATTAACAAAACGGGGTATTTTTATCTCACTAATGTGTGGATAATCTTCCAAAAACGAATGCCATTGTCTGAGGGTGTCTTCCTTGAGATTCTCGTCCCACTCGGTTTTATCTATCCACACCTGTTGCATTATCATTTTGGCAAAGACAATCTTTGGGGCTAGCCATCCAGCTGGGTCAAATAATTTAGCAATTTCTGATAAAACTGCTCGTTTCGTGATGGTCTCGCGATCGGGCAGTCTTACTGGATTGAAATAGAAGTAGTCCAGACCGGCATTCCAGCGAAGACCGAGAGTTTTAGTAGTTGTAGTATCTGAGAGCTTTAAAGAATCTGAACTCAGCAAGTGATTGGGGTTAAGACCTTCTAAAAGAATTGCATCATTGGCAATCCATTTACGAAGAAGGAATCCAGCTGAAGACAAAATCCGAATGAGATCATCGCGAGATTTGAGGGCAATGTTAACATCATGGGATCCAGCTAACACGTCGTCAACATACATGTTGTGCCTGAGTATATCAGCAATATTGGGGTTCTGACTTTCGCACTGCTCAGCCAGCTCTAACAAAGTTCTAATGGCCAGGTAGGGGGCACAATTTACACCGAAAGTGACAGTGTTTAATTCGAAGTCTTGGGGTTCTTCGTTAAGTGATTTTCGGAATATAATTCGCTGAAAGGGTGTATGACTGGGGTTAACAAGTATTTGCCGATACATCTTCTCGATGTCGGCATTGAACACGAACCGAAACAGCCGCCAACGTATAATTAAAATGGTTAAGTCTTGCTGTAAGGTAGGTCCGGGGAATAAAACGTCGTTTAAACTTGTGCCATTTGAAGACGGACTTGAGGCGTTGAATACAACCCTTAGTTTGGTAGTCGTACTATCAGGTTTTAGAACCGAGTGGTGAGGTAAGTAGTACGAAGAAGAATTAGCGCTCGTAGACAGTATAGGGGATACCTTAGACATATGATTAAGAAGTGAGTACTCTTCTATGACTTTATCGTAATCAACTTTAAATTCGGGATTTTTAAGTAAACGAGTTTCGTTTCGAAGGAATTGAGACAAAGCTAAATGTCGTGGATTACCCAGAGACATCGAATCAGGGAAGCCTATTTTAAAGGGCAAAGATACAACGAAACGACCGCTTTCGTTTCTAAAAGTCGTACTTTTAAAAAGCTTTTCACAATGAAGGTCTTCTTCTGAATATTTTTTACTTTCTGGGATCTCTTCAAGTTCCCAGAAACGACTTAATTGCTTGTTAAGATCGATGGTATTAACATAAGTTGAAATGGATTTAAGTGATGTAGGGGAGTCGAGCCTGCCGGTGACTATCCATCCAAAGATGGTTCTTTGAGCTACAATTGATCTATCTGGATCCCATCTGACTCCATCTCGAATGATTTTAGGGTAGACATCGCCACCTAACAGTAAATCTACAAAAGAGGTTTTAGCCGAGTAAGTGTCCGCCAAGGGCAGATCTGAAAACTTTGAATTTATCAGAGAAGATAATTCAAAATAGGGTAAGTCACCAGTAAGTTTATTTACAACAAATGCATCAGTCCTTATCTCGAATTGTTTTTCTAAGGGGGAGCTAATAAGAATAGAGCAGACGCGAGAAGCTGTGGCGGTTAAAGAACCACTTAAGCCCATTATCTCAGTCTGAGAAGATTTTGTGGGAAGAGAGAGTTTAGATTGTAGTCTTTTAGAGATAAAAGTTGCCTCAGAGGCAGAATCTATTGACACACGTCAACCAAAGCAGTACCAAGAACAACCGATTTATATGATGAGGACTGTAATTGTGTGGAAGAAGGCTTGTCGTGAATTAAATGCAGCACCACCTGAAGTCGATGCGGCTACGTCAAGGGGAGTTTGAGTTTGGGGGTTTTGTAAGCATGAGGCTTGTACGTATGGAGTTTGTATGTGTGGCGTTTGGGCCTGTGAAGTATTTAGAACACGAGCGTTTGTTGGGTTGTATGAGGGGGAGGCTGAAGTCGATACCGTTGGTGATACTGGGTTTGTGCTTAAAGGGGTGCTGGAGCGATGAAGTAAGGAGTGGTGCTTCTTTTTACACGAAGAACAAACAAATTGGCTTTTACAATTTTTCGAGGAATGTGAGGTGGCCAAGCAGTTGGAACATCGTTTTTCTTTTTTGACAACCTCAGATCTTTCATCAACTGACATAGCAATAAAAGATGGACACAATCTTAGTGGGTGTGCGTCCGAACATAGGGAACACTTTTTTTGAGGTATTGCGGTTACCTTTGTTTGGTAACTATTAACCTTTTTTGATCCATATGCGGGAGCCTTTTTTGTTGGAGAATTTGCTTTACGAGGGTTTAAAGTATTGTCACTAAGGGAGGACCTTATATCTTTGACTGATTCCAGCGTCTGGTATCTAGATGTTAAGAATGAGTCCATGTCTTTCCACTTTGGAATTGCAGAGCTATCCCGGAGAGATTGTTCCCAAAGGTGAAGCGTTAAATCAGGCAGGGCAATTGAGCAAACAAATATAAAAATTACATCCCAATTTTCTGTCTTAATATCAAGCAGTGAAAGATTGATAACACAGTCGTTAATAGTCCGTTGGATTCGCTTAATATCTGTTCCACACTCCTTGGAAGTAGGGCTGAGGTTAAAAAGAATTTTAAGTTGAGCGTTGATTAGAACTCTTTTATTCTCGTACCTATCTATGAGATTCTGCCAAGCCATTGAAAACCCGTCGTTATTTAAAGGACAAGTTCTTAAAATGTCACGAGCTTCTCCTTGTGTTTTCTTGAGGAGATGACATAGCTTTTCGACGTTGGATAATCGAGGATCGTCCTTGTAGAGCGCGGTAAACAAATCACGAAAGCTGGGCCAGGAAACATAGTCCCCGTAAAATATTTCCGTGTCGCATGGTGGTAATTTGATATTGGGAGAAGAATTATCAGAGGGACTCCTAGGTTCTACAGGAGCAGGGGTTATAGCAAGAGGTTCCGGTTTTACGAGGGAATCTAAAATTTCATTTGCCTTTGACAGCGCTTTTACATGGGCGTCGAAAGTTTTATAAAATCTTTCTTTAAGGGTTGCTAAAGAGACTTCTACTTCAAGTGATTCATATTCCATTAAAATCTTATCGTACTCAGTTCGAAAATCAGACCAAAGGTGGACTATTTCATCCTCCCGAGTAAAAAAAAAATGTATGGTAAAACATGTTATCTTATAAAATTATATATAATATATTGGATCTGATTTTGCTAAATTTCATCCGAAAATTGGCCGCGCCAAAGTTATCTCATAACATCATATAATATATGAAGTTACAGTTTAATATTTGATTGTATGTGATTTCATCCGGAAATTGGCCGCGCCAAAGTTATCCCAAATTATCTATTATCATGATTTTGTATTAAATATGATATAATATGATGTAATTTCATCCGGAAATTGGCCGCGCCAAAGTTATCTTAAAATATCCAATATCATGATTTTATATTAAATTGGATATTATATAATGTAATTTCATCCGAAATTTGGCCGCGCCAAAGTTATCTTATAATATCTGATATCTTGATTTTATTTAGAATTATTTTTAGATATAATACTTAATGTCAAACTGAAAATAAATAAAAAAAAAAAAAAAACTTCGAACGGACGGGGATTAGAACCACAAGTCTTCCGTTTTGTA
Organism: Pegoplata infirma; assembly: GCA_963921195.1. Lineage (NCBI taxonomy): Eukaryota > Metazoa > Arthropoda > Insecta > Diptera > Anthomyiidae > Pegoplata > Pegoplata infirma. The sequence goes on from OY992540.1 coordinate 177,862,527, forward strand.
ATCGCAATCTCTACCCTCTAGACCAGCGGACGTTGTTAGCAAATAACAACTTTTTAAAGACTTAGTTTTAAATAAATTGATCGTATCTTATTATATCAAATTTATCTAACATATAGTAATATATGATTATATTATATATATCCAATTAAATATGTTATTCACTTGTACACAATTTTCAAAAAGACTTAGAAAATTTTTGATAAAATTTGCAAAAAAAAAAAAATTGGAATGACGTACAGCGCTATTAGGGGCTTCCATGGTAAGCTTAAACAATAATTTTAATGTAGCGGTATGCCTTATTTTCAAGTCATAGGCTTCCAAAGTGAAATAAGACTTTGGCTTATAAATTTGAAATTTTTCATGGAATCAGGAAATCAGAATTAGATTTGAGATCGGGTTCCAAAAATAATAATTTATAATTTGATAATTTAAACCAAATATAGCTATTATTAACTATATAAATGCAATATAAATTTTTAAAAATGATTGCAAAAATTCAAAAAGTAAAATTTTTTAAGTTGTAAAAAAACAAATGCAATAAAAAAGTGTTTTCCATTTAAAAAAATAAAAAAATATATTTTTTTCTGGAATCGAACTCGGGTTCCCAAAAATGATAGATAATTTTATAATAAATTAAATATAGTTATATATAACTATATAACAGCAAAATAATTTTTTAAAAATGATTGCAAAAATTCAAAAAAAGAAAAATTTTTAGTTCTAAAAAAATAAATGCAATAAAAAAGTGTTTTCTATTTAAAAAAAATAAAAAAAATATATTTTTTTTCTGGAATCGAACTCGGGTTCCCAAAAATTATAGATAATTTTATAAAAAATCAAATATAGTTATATATAACTGTATAAAAGAAAAATAATTTTTTTAAAATGATTGCAAAAATTCCAAAAATGAAAATTTTTTAGTTCTAAAAAAATTAAACGCAATAAAAAAGTGTTTACTATTTAAAAAAATAAAAAAAAAAAACGTTTTTTTCTCGACTGGGCCGGGAATCGAACTCGGGTTCCCAAAAATCATATGTAATCTTATATGATACAATAAAAAGTTTTGTATAACCATATATGTTGATATGCTATTTACATATAGCCCGAAATCCACATAAATTTGGATTTCAAATCCAATTAAAATCTATACCGTTTACATATGCTTTTTTGACATTTAGCGGGATTTTGTTTGTACTAACTCTGTATTTTCTTTTGATTTGTGTACAGGGTTGTTAGTTGGAAAATTACCCAATTTTATAAATATTTCTAAAAACAATGATTTTTCTTTGCCGGAGCCAATATTTTCAATCCCACTAGTATATGTTGGGACCACAATATCAAAAAATGTGTTTTTATGTAGAGCTGCTTCTTTAAATGCAAGAAAATTATCATTTTTGCCAAGTTTGGGGCCGCCATATTGAGTGTTTTTCTTTGTTAGGAAGACCAAATTGGTCAACTAAATTGTGCGTTTACCATTTGCAATGGTAAATTTTAAATGAAACATTGTTAAACATTGTTTTTATTAATCTTTTAATAGTTTTAAAAAAATAAATTTTAATTGTTTTTTTACTTTATAAAAAACAACAACAGCTGATTAAAAATCGTGTGCAGCGTTGTAAAAAAAGCATTACGGATGATTATTTTGGGAAAACCCATAGTTGTACAATTAAGTAGCAGAAATTTTTTGGATTTTAAATTGCGATTTTACGATTTTCCCAAAATCCAAGTTTTTTTTTGTATGGGATTTGACATTTGAAATCCAAAAAAGTAATTGGATTTACTTGGATTTTCATTGAAATCCCATTTTTTTTGGATTTCGAGGCATATGTAAATGGCCTATGACAAACAAAAATAAATTTTGAAATACTGGCATATATAATTATATATGGCTAGTTGTTTGGTCAAAAAAATATTTTTTTTATACATGATTATATCAAAATATATATTCCATTACATATGCGACCATTTATAAATATATATTGAGTTTAGACGAAATTTTCGTATATATAGTACCATACAAACACAGATATGTTATCGTTTAAGACGCATATAATTATATCTATTATTTTTGTTGGAAATTTTTTTAGTATGGAACCATATATAATTTTAAATGGTATTATATTAGTCATATATAATTACACATAAATTGATACTGGATTTTTTGTTTAGTAAAGTCCTATACATAATTAGATATAAAGTCACGTATAATAATGTATGAAATCGGATTAAGTTTTATGTGCAACGTATGATTACATCTACCATTTATATTAATATATTATGAACAATATAATTAGATATAATTTTATATGACATCATTTAAAAAAATTGGAAAATTTCAAAGTGAGATATAATTTTATACTTTGACTCATATAGTTGTATATGGTTTTATGAAAACATATAAAATAATATACATTTATATAAATTCCTTTTTACTCGGGCTTGTAGATTTCCAGAGAATGGACCGTTAAATTAGTTATAGGTGTACTAGAAAAACGAGCTTCAAATTCGACGACGAGGTCAGAAGATCTAATGTAACGGTCTAAATCTGCCATTTTTGCGAAAGGTTTTAAAACGGTTTGTACTATAATAATTTTTAAACACGTCAATAAATTATGTATAAGGGGTTGAGTAGCAGCAGCAATCGTATACTGAAGAATGTAGGGGGTTTTTCGTATGAGGTGAAAAAATTGGCATGAAAGTCTCAAAAAAGTTGGAATGTTAAGAAAAAGTGAAACATAATAAATTAAAAAAAATCGGTAACATTTACGTAAACGACGTGTTGAATACAAAATGTTTCAAAAATTCTTTTAAATTGTTGATGTACTCCGTAGAACTATTTTCACCAAAAGCTATTGATTTTTTATTATAAAAAATAAAAAATATGTTGTATTTACTCTAAACTAAAAAACAAATCTTCAGAATAAATAGAACAAATGTTCCAGACAACTCTAATATTTGCAAATTATAGAGTTATTATTTTTGTTATATTCTTTGTTTACGTCTGGCTGTTTGTTTACTTCATGAAGTTTTTTTGTTCTTTTTTTTTGTTTACAAATTTATAAAGTTTGACAGTTTGTATTCCTTGTCTCCGTGAGATGTTAAAAAAACTAGAGCGAGCTTTTGGTTTATTGAATAGTTACAATTTTGTAAAATGAGATGATTTGTAAGTTATCCGATATTGCTGAGTAGAGTTTTTATAACAAGAGCGTTTTAATGTTAACTTTAACAGAATATTATAAAATTATTCGAAATATGTGAGTGTGGATTTCGTTGTTAAAAGCAATGGGATATTTTTGTTTCACAAAATCTTAACGGTTTTTAAATATTTGCATATAAAAACAACTTGCTGCCTTTACAAAAAAATAATGTATAGTGTATAAGAAAAGTATTCGTACCTTTGATGTTGAATCGTATAAAAAACACTTTATGATTGATGATTTTGTTGTTGTTTTGTATAATTACTTATTTTTCAGGAACTTTTCTGCTACTTACTGGTTGTTTTTTTTTTTTGTTTTTGGGTTTAAAAATTATCCGATTTGATTGGTATTAAATCACTTTTTTTATATGGGGTGTAAAAAATCTTATTTTTCTATATATATTTGGTTTTAATATTTGCGAATATTTTATTTTTTATTATGGGGGGTTTGAATCCGGTTCGATTGGATCAATTAATGTTTAGATGGGGCGCAAATATTAATTTAAAATATACCAAATAATTAAACACTATTTATTTTTATAATCCACAATAGATTTTTATTTAAGCGGTATTCATTACCTCGTTAATTTAATTCTGACTTTATACTAAAGAAACTTATTTGTCGTATTAAGTTATTGCTGGCAAACTATCTTGATCTCTTGCATTGAGAGCAAAGAAAGTTTCCAAAAATTCCAACACAGTTGGACTCATTAATCTACGTGCACTTATTGTACAATTATTTAATTTATATAATTCTGCACCTTAACACATATCAAAAATATTTTCGGGTTACTTGTAATAACTTGAAATGGCTATATCAAGGTTACCATTATATCGATTTCAAATGCCTTTGCACGAATTTAAATCTTTTTCAATAAAGTTTAATTAGAATAAAAGAGATTGCTCGATTTTAAATTTTTAAAAAAATTTATTTTTTCAAAAATGATAAACTTGTAATTTTTCGTAGTCTGGAGACCTTTTACTTTCAACGGCTGTATCTCTGCAACTATTGCTCCGATTTTGTCAAAATAACAAAAAAATAAAAGATTGAGACTTTATCTTTCCTCTGGAACCAAATGTGAGACAATCGGGCTGGTACTTACAGAGATATATGCATTTATGCAAAGTTTTTTTTTCATTTTTATGAGAAACCCATTATTTAAGGTTTTTTGGAGACCCTCATTTTTAAATTGCTATAACTCGGTAAATAATGATCCGATTTTGACTCTATAAAAACTAGAAGGCATAAGTATATTAGCTTTATCATGGCAGAAAAAAATTAAGACTATCGGACTAGTATTAACAGATATTTATGCATTCATATCAAAAATATTTTCGGGTTACTTGTAATAACTTGAAATGGCTATATCAAGGTTACCATTATATCGATTTCAAATGCCTTTGCACGAATTTAAATCTTTTTCAATAAAGTTTAAATAGAATAAAAGAGATTGCTCGATTTTAAATTTTTAAAAAAATTTATTTTTTCAAAAATGATAAACTTGTAATTTTTCGTAGTCTGGAGACCTTTTACTTTCAACGGCTGTATCTCTGCAACTATTGCTCCGATTTTGTCAAAATAACAAAAAAATAAAAGATTGAGACTTTATCTTTCCTCTGGAACCAAATGTGAGACAATCGGGCTGGTACTTACAGAGATATATGCATTTATGCAAAGTTTTTTTTTTCATTTTTATGAGAAACCCATTATTTAAGGTTTTTTGGAGACCCTCATTTTTAAATTGCTATAACTCGGTAAATAATGATGCGATTTTGACTCTATAAAAACTAGAATGCATAAGTACACCGAAAAAAATTCATGCCTTATATGAACGAAATGTTTCGTACATTGTACGAAAAGTTTCGTAGTTTTTGCTTACGAAATTATTTCGTAAAAATTATAAGTTTTTACGAAAATGTTTACTACATTCTACGAAATATTTTTTTGTTTTTACGAAACAATTTCCTATATTATACAAAATAATTTCGTAAATTACAAAAATAAATTCGTACATATTATATACGAAAGATTACCAAAAAATATATGTATGTCTTATATGGTCGAAATGTTTCGTACATTGTAAGAATAGTTTCGTACTTTTTGGTTAGAAAATTGTTTCGTAAAAATTATAAGTTTTTAGGAAAAAGTATGAAACAATTTTTTATATTACACAAAATAAATTCGTAAATTACAAAAATAAATTCGTACATATTAGATATATTTTTTAAAAAGCACGTGTTTCGATCTCTTCAAGATCTTGTCAAGACTATATAGCAAACTATAAAAAACCTATACTACAAGTAGTATAAAAAAGTTAGTTAAATAAATATTTTTGTTAATTTAAAAAATAACGTTGTTCAATTTAAAAAAAAAAATTATTTAAAATTTTTCTTAAAAAAAACAATATTTTTCACAAATTTTCTAACGATTTTTTTTTTTTTGACACAAAAACGTTTTGGCATTTCTTTTTTTTTGCGTTTTGGAATTAAGAAGTTCATTAAAAATGCATTAAGGAAAAATAAATCTTAAAATAAAATTTTGAAGTTCAAAAAAACTTTGAAAATTTTCTAATAGTAAGTCCTAGGCCTTTTTATATGAAAGGTTTCAAAGTTTGTGATAGGTCATTGCGTCCCTTGTGAAATGCCACGTGACCTATCAAGGACCTGTCACTTTTCGTGAAGGGAAATTAAAAATGTTGATAATTACGAAATATTTTCGTATGTTTCGTAAATTTACGAAAGTCCGGACTAATTTCTTTTTCGTAATATAAAGTAAATTTTTATATTTTACGAAACAAGTAAGTACGAAATTTTATTTCGTAAAATGTTGCATGGATTTTTTTCGGTGTATATTAGCTTTATCATGACAGAAAAAATTTAAGACTATCAGACTAGTATTAACAGATATTTATGCATTCATATCAAAAATATTTTCGGGTTACTTGTAATAACTTGAAATGGCTATATCAAGGTTACCATTCTATCGTTTTCTAATGCCTTTGCACGAATTTAAATTTTTTTCAATAAAGTTTAAATAGAATAAAAGAGATTGCTCGATTTTAAATTTTTAAAAAAATTTATTTTTTTAAAAATGATAAACTTGTAATTTTTCGTAGTCTGGAGACCTTTTACTTTCAACGGCTGTATCTCTGCAACTATTGCTCCGATTTTGTAACAATAACAAAAAAATAAAAGATTGAGACTTTATCTTTCCTCTGGAACATTGGCGTAGATAGCCCTGTCTGAATAATTTTAGCCCCCCCCCCCAGAATTTTAATCATTCACAATTTTTGTTTTAATAATTTAATGATTTCATTAATTTTTGCAACAAGAAATAATAATAATGAGTCTTTAGGACTCGTTATGATTATTCTACGAGTCTTAAGTACTCGTAATGATTATTATATTAGATCTAATAGTTTTTCCCATTGAAAAATAGTCTTGTTTATTGCAAAAAGTTTTTATATGAATCTGATGTTTTTGTCAGTAATAAAAACTTCACCGAATCTTAGGATTTTAACTTCAGGAAAACATTTTAAGTTCTTTGATTTAAAAAAGTTTATAAATTATAAGTGGTTTTTTATAGACAAAAGTTATTGGAAGAAAGAATCTGAGAATTTTGACTAATAATCATCAAGTTTTGCAATCATCAGAACTTTTTCTTGAAAAAATCATAGTAATCTAATGATTTTACTATAGGAAAAACATTAAAAATCTTTCATTTTCATAACATATTTGGGAGTTCTAAATTTCCGAAAAATCTTCAGAATCAAAATTTGTTAAAAAAAAAAATATGAATTTTTAACCGCTTTCGGAGGGCATTCGTTTCTAGGACACCTAGACACATGATGAAGGGAACGCTTCAGAAATAGGTCTGGGGTTTTCTATTAAAAAAAAAAAAAAAAATCTGGGGGGGCTTTAGCCCCCCCCAGAAATGTTGGCTTCCAACGCCAATGCTCTGGAACCAAATGTGAGACAATCGGGCTGGTACTTACAGAGATATATGCATTTATGCAAAGTTTTTTTTTTCATTTTTATGAGAAACCCATTATTTAAGGTTTTTTGGAGACCCTCATTTTTAAATTGCTATAACTCGGTAAATAATGATCCGATTTTGACTCTATAAAAACTAGAACGCATAAGTATATTAGCTTTATCATGACAGAAAAAAATTAAGACTATCGGACTAGTATTAGAAGATATTTATGCATTCATATCAAAAATATTTTCGGGTTACTTGTAATATCAAATGAACTAAAAATCCAAACAGGTATTGATAGATATTTTCAAAGATCCAAACGCAAATTAAGTCCAAAATCTTCAAAAATACAACCCACTCCAAAGCAAACAAGAAACTTAGATCCTGAACAAACGGTAAGTCAAAACCGGTTCTCTTTACTAGCTACAAACGAAGTCGATGATGAAGCCACGGAACCTATAAAGGAATATAAACCGCCCCCAATATATTTACGTGAACAAAATTCTAATACTTTGGTAAACTCCCTATCCCAAACTGTTGGGAAAAATAATTTTTTTGTGGAATCTCTGCGTAGAGGCAGTGTTTATGAAACAAAAATTCAAACCTATTCTGAATCTAATTATCGCAAAGTTACTGCTTATTTAGACTCAGAAAACAAAAATTATTATACTCACCAATTAAAAAGCGCAAAAGGCCTCACAGTTGTCATCAAAGGGATTGAAAGCACTGCACCTACAAACGATATTAAAAATGCTATCGAAAGTGAAGGATATGAAGTGAAATCTGTCCAAAATATAATTAATAAGGATAAAATTCCACAACCTCTTTTTAGAGTTCAAATTTCCTTTGACTCCAAAAAATTAAAAAAAATGAACCCCATCCTATACATAACTTGCGATACCTTTTCCACCGAAAAATATCAGTCGAAGAACCAATGAAAAGAAAAAACCCACCCCAATGCTTAAACTGCCAGGAATTTGGTCACACTAAAGGATATTGTAAACTCCCATCCGTGTGTGTTCGATGCGGAGACGTTCATAAATCCTCCGAATGTAAAAATCCAAAAAACGACCCGAATATTACTAAATGTAGTAATTGCGGCGGCAATCATACTGCAAACTACAGGGGCTGCCCTGTGTTTTTAAGGATTAAGAAAAATTCACAGAAAAAAACTATCAATCAACAGTTTCGACCCAACAACTTCCCACCTCTTCCCAACAACCTAAATGTTCCTATATCAAACCCCGAGCCCATTCCATATAATAACTGCTCTTCAAACTTACCTTTGAGATCGCAAAACCTCTCGTATGCTCAATACAGTTCCCCAACTCGCCCAAAATCCACTAATAATACCCACAATAGTAATACTCACCACATGCCTAATTCACACACTTCATATGCTGAAGCTATAAGAGAACCCCATACCCCTATGCAAAAAAACTCACTAGAAACAGCGATGGAGACCCTAATCCAAACTATCAATAGTTTTATTCACAATATGCAAGGTATAATGCAAGAACTCCTGAGAAATCAGGGCATGCTGCTACAAGCACTCGTTGGTAATAAATGAACCAGATATGCTACTGGAACGCAAACGGCCTAAGCCAACACAAAAGAGAAGTAGAATATTTCCTTAATTCCCAAAGTATTGATATACTGCTAGTCTCTGAAACTCACTTTACAGATAGAAATTGCTTTAGAATCAAAGGCTACTCTATCTACGACACAAAACACCCTACAGGTAGAGCGTTTGGTGGATCAGCCATAATTGTCCACGACAAACTAAATCACTTCCCCTTAGAAGAATACAGAACTGAGCACATTCAAGCTTCTTCAATATACCTTGTAGGAGCCAAAATGGCAGTGTCCGCCATTTATTGTCCACCCAAGCACAAAATATCGGAACTCGATTTCAAAAAATTTTACAAAACACTGGGTAACAAATTTTTAGCAGCAGGGGACTACAATGCCAAGCACACTCACTGGGGATCGAGACTCATTTCTCCCAAAGGAAGACAGCTGCTAAAAGCTATAACTTCCAGCCAGCTCGACGTATTGTCTGGAGGTCAGCCAACTTATTGGCCTTCAGACCTTAATAAGATTCCCGATCTCATTGACTTCGCAGTAATAAAAAATATTAAACGTGAACAAATTTCGATAGCATCGTCGCTCGAATTATCATGTGACCACTCCCCAACGATTCTGACACTGTCTCATAAGGAACCAATTTCAGTCCATAACCATCTCCCAAACAAAAACACGAATTGGTTAAAATACAAAAAATACGTTAGTTCACACTTATCACAAAACATCTCACTAAAAACTGAGGCAGAAATTCAGTCAGCAATATTGCTTTTCTCAGATACAATAACTGCTGCAGTTAAAGTATCTACTCCAGCCCCAAAGCCCACTAAAAATAAAGGGTACATGTGCCCATCAAATATACAAAATCTTGTTCAAGAAAAACGACATCTTAGAAGACAATGGCAACTTCACCGCTCTCCAATCCTGAAAAACCAGCTTAAAATCTGCCAAAAAGCCCTACATAAAGCACTCGAAGAAAATAAAAACGCATCACTGAATCTTTATTTACAGGGCCTAGATCCAAAAGACAAAACGGATTACAGTCTTTGGAAAGCAACAAAACAACTGAAAAGACCCATACCCTACGAATCTCCTCTACGTCTTAGTGACGGAAATTGGGCGAGAAGTCACTGCGATAAAGCCAACGCTTTTGCCGATCATTTAGAAGAGGTATTTACACCTAACATCACTATGTCGGACATACAAATTCCTCAAATAAATGACATAGTAGTTTCTCCCATGAAACTTAGATTCTCTAACATAACAACAATTGTAAAAAATCTCAACACTAAAAAATCCCCTGGTATAGACTCAATAACATCTAAAATGATCTGCGAATTGCCTTACAGTGCACTACGACTTATCCTGTTCATCTTTAATGGTATCCTACGCATAGGTTTTTTTCCTCCGTCCTGGAAATCGTCAGAAATTATAATGATTCCCAAACCGGGAAAAGATCCTAGTATGGTCACCTCATATAGACCAATCAGCTTACTTTCCATCCTATCAAAGTTGTTTGAAAAAGTATTCCTGCAGGCACTGACACCATACCTTAATGACCAACAATTAATTCCCGCACATCAGTTCGGATTTCGTAAGGACCATAACACCATTGAACAAGTACATCGTATCGTGACTCAAATTAGAAAGGCATTTGAAGAAAAACTTTACTGCTCTTCATTATTTATTGACATCTCACAGGCCTTTGATAAAGTCTGGCACAAAGGGCTTATATATAAAATAGTTCAATTCTTACCGCAAAATACCCATAGATTACTCCAAAGTTACCTGACAGACAGATCATTTGTAGTCAAATATAAAAGCTACACTACAAGCTCTCGAAATATCTCAGCTGGGGTTCCTCAAGGCAGTATACTTGGTCCCATGATGTATATTCTTTATACAGCAGATATGCCAACAAATTCTCAAATTCATACCTCAACTTTTGCAGACGATACAGCATTTATGAGCACTCACAAAGATCCTAAAATTGCCTCCTCCAACCTACAGTCTCATATACATGAGCTGGAATCATGGCTTAACAAATGGAAGAAAAAGTTAATCCAGCTAAGTGTGCACATGTGACTTTTACACTGCGAAGAGAAAACTGCCCCACAGTTACAATAAATAACACCAGAATACCTGAAAAACTCCATATTAAATACCTAGGAATTCACCTTGATCGCCGTCTCACATGGTCCAAACATATTGACTCGAAAACAACGCAACTAAAACTCAAAACTGCACAACTTGGATGGCTTCTAAACTCCTCATCTTCGCTTAGTTTAGAATGCAAAGCTCTACTCTACAAAACCATTCTCAAGCCAATATGGACCTATGGAATCCAACTATGGGGAACAGCATCCACTTCCAATATTGCAAAGTTACAAAGAAGACAGTCTAAAATATTAAGATACATAACAGGCGACCCCTGGTTCATTCGTAACGACAACATACATAAAGACCTCAATATCCCGTCAGTTCGCGATGAAATAGAAAAATATTGTTCTAAATATATATCCAAACTAGCATCTCACCCTAATCCCCTAGCACAGAACCTACTCTCGTTTAGAGGCCACTCACGGCTAAAGAGGGTAGACACTTTGGCCATAGCACAAAGCTAAAATATGTTTCAATATGGTCTTCTATTGCACTGGCAATAGAATCATAAATCAAAAATAGTTTTTAAGATTTTATTACTTATTGTTATTTTCTACTAAGAAAGATCCAATAAACAAATAAAAAGTTGAAAAAAAAAAAAAAAAAAAAAAAAAAAAAAACTTGTAATAACTTGAAATGGCTATATCAAGGTTACCATTATATCGATTTCAAATGCCTTTGCACGAATTTAAATCTTTTTCAATAAAGTTTAATTAGAATAAAAGAAATTGCTCGATTTTAAATTTTTAAAAAATTTTTTTTCAAAAATGATAAACTTGTAATTTTTCGTAGTCTGGAGACCTTTTACTTTCAACGGCTGTATCTCTGCAACTATTGCTCCGATTTTGTCAAAATAACAAAAAAATAAAAGATTGAGACTTTATCTTTCCTCTGGAACCAAATGTGAGACAATCGGGCTGGTACTTACAGAGATATATGCATTTATGCAAAGTTTTTTTTTCATTTTTATGAGAAACCCATTATTTAAGGTTTTTTGGAGACCCTCATTTTTAAATTGCTATAACTCGGTAAATAATGATCCGATTTTGACTCTATAAAAACTAGAAGGCATAAGTATATTAGCTTTATCATGACAGAAAAAAATTAAGACTATCGGACTAGTATTAACAGATATTTATGCATTCATATCAAAAATATTTTCGGGTTACTTGTAATAACTTGAAATGGCTATATCAAGGTTACCATTACATCGATTTCAAATGCCTTTGCACGAATTTAAATCTTTTTCAATAAAGTTTAAATAGAATAAAAGAGATTGCTCGATTTTAAATTTTTAAAAAAATTTATTTTTTCAAAAATGATAAACTTGTAATTTTTCGTAGTCTGGAGGCCTTTTACTTTCAACGGCTGTATCTCTGCAATTATTGCTCCGATTTTGTCACAATAACAAAAAAATAAAAGATTGAGACTTTATCTTTCCTCTGGAACCAAATGTGAGACAATCGGGCTGGTACTTACAGAGATATATGCATTTATGCAAAGTTTTTTTTTTCATTTTTATGAGAAACCCATTATTTAAGGTTTTTTGGAGACCCTCATTTTTAAATTGCTATAACTCGGTAAATAATGATCCGATTTTGACTCTATAAAAACTAGAAGGCATAAGTATATTAGCTTTATCATGACAGAAAAAAATTAAGACTATCGGACTAGTATTAGAAGATATTTATGCATTCATATCAAAAATATTTTCGGGTTACTTGTAATAACTTGAAATGGCTATATCAAGGTTACCATTATATCGATTTCAAATGCCTTTGCACGAATTTAAATCTTTTTCAATAAAGTTTAATTAGAATAAAAGAGATTGCTCGATTTTAAATTTTTAAAAAAATTTATTTTTCAAAAATGATAAACTTGTAATTTTTCGTAGTCTGGAGACCTTTTACTTTCAACGGCTGTATCTCTGCAACTATTGCTCCGATTTTTGTCAAAATAACAAAAAAATAAAAGATTCAGACTTTATCTTTCCTCTGGAACCAAATGTGAGACAATCGGGCTGGTACTTACAGAGATATATGCATTTATGCAAAGTTTTTTTTTCATTTTTATGAGAAACCCATTATTTAAGGTTTTTTGGAGACCCTCATTTTTAAATTGCTATAACTCGGTAAATAATGATGCGATTTTGACTCTATAAAAACTAGAATGCATAAGTATATTAGCTTTATCATGACAGAAAAAATTTAAGACTATCAGACTAGTATTAACAGATATTTATGCATTCATATCAAAAAAATTTTCGGGTTACTTGTAATAACTTGAAATGGCTATATCAAGGCTACCATTCTATCGTTTTCTAATGCCTTTGCACGAATTTAAATCTTTTTCAATAAAGTTTAAATAGAATAAAAGAGATTGCTCGATTTTAAATTTTTAAAAAAAAAAAAAAAAAAAAAAAAAAAAAAAAAATTTATTTTTTCAAAAATGATAAACTTGTAATTTTTCGTAGTCTGGAGACCTTTTACTTTCAACGGCTGTATCTCTGCAACTATTGCTCCGATTTTGTCACAATAACAAAAAAATAAAAGATTGAGACTTTATCTTTCCTCTGGAACCAAATGTGAGACAATCGGGCTGGTACTTACAGAGATATATGCATTTATGCAAAGTTTTTTTTTTTATTTTTATGAGAAACCCATTATTTAAGGTTTTTTGGAGACCCTCATTTTTAAATTGCTATAACTCGGTAAATAATGATCCGATTTTGACTCTATAAAAACTAGAAGGCATAAGTATATTAGCTTTATCATGACAGAAAGAAATTAAGACAATCGGACTAGTATTAGAAGATATTTATGCATTCATATCAAAAATATTTTCGGGTTACTTGTAATAACTTGAAATGGCTATATCAAGGTTACCATTATATCGATTTCAAATGCCTTTGCACGAATTTAAATCTTTTTCAATAAAGTTTAATTATAATAAAAGAGATTGCTCGATTTTAAATTTTTTAAAAAATTTATTTTTTCAAAAATGATAAACTTGTAATTTTTCGTAGTCTGGAGACCTTTTACTTTCAACGGCTGTATCTCTGCAACTATTGCTCCGATTTTGTCAAAATAACAAAAAAATAAAAGATTGAGATTTTATCTTTCCTCTGGAACCAAATGTGAGACAATCGGGCTGGTACTTACAGAGATATATGCATTTATGCAAAGTTTTTTTTTTTCATTTTTGTGAGAAACCCATTATTTAAGGTTTTTTGGAGACCCTCATTTTTAAATTGCTATAACTCGGTAAATAATGATGCGATTTTGACTCTATAAAAACTAGAAGGCATAAGTATATTAGCTGTATCATGACAGAAAAAATTTAAGACTATCAGACTAGTATTAACAGATATTTATGCATTCATATCAAAAATAATTTCGGGTTACTTGTAATAACTTGAAATGGCTATATCAAGGTTACCATTCTATCGTTTTCTAATGCCTTTGCACGAATTTAAATCTATTTCAATAAAGTTTAAATAGAATAAAAGAGATTGCTCGATTTTAAATTTTTCAAAAAATTTATTTTTTCAAAAATGATAAACTTGTAATTTTTCGTAGTCTGGAGACCTTTTACTTTCAACGGCTGTATCTCTGCAACTATTGCTCCGATTTTGTCAAAATAACAAAAAAATAAAAGATTGAGACTTTATCTTTCCTCTGGAACCAAATGTGAGACAATCGGGTTGGTACTTACAGAGATATATGCATTTATGCAAAGTTTTTTTTTCATTTTTATGAGAAACCCATTATTTAAGGTTTTTTTGGAGACCCTCATTTTTAAATTGCTATAACTCGGTAAATAATGATCCGATTTTGACTCTATAAAAACTAGAAGGCATAAGTATATTAGCTTTATCATGAAAGAAAAAAATTAAGACTATCGGACTAGTATTAGAAGATATTTATGCATTCATATCAAAAATATTTTCGGGTTACTTGTAATAACTTGAAATGGCTATATCAAGGTTACCATTATATCGATTTCAAATGCCTTTGCACGAATTTAAATCTTTTTCAATAAAGTTTAATTAGAATAAAAGAGATTGCTCGATTTTAAATTTTTTAAAAAATTTATTTTTTCAAAAATGATAAACTTGTAATTTTTCGTAGTCTGGAGACCTTTTACTTTCAACGGCTGTATCTCTGCAACTATTGCTCCGATTTTGTCAAAATAACAAAAAAATAAAAGATTGAGACTTTACCTTTCCTCTGGAACCAAATGTGAGACAATCGGGCTGGTACTTACAGAGATATATGCATTTATGCAAAGTTTTTTTTTCATTTTTATGAGAAACCCATTATTTAAGGTTTTTTGGAGACCCTCATTTTTAAATTGCTATAACTCGGTAAATAAAGATGCGATTTCGACTCTATAAAAACTAGAATGCATAAGTATATTAGCTTTATCATGACAGAAAAAATTTAAGACTATCAGACTAGTATTAACAGATATTTATGCATTCATATCAAAAATATTTTCGGGTTACTTGTAATAACTTGAAATGGCTATATCAAGGTTACCATTATATCGATTTCAAATGCCTTTGCACGAATTTAAATCTTTTTCAATAAAGTTTAAATAGAATAAAAGAGATTGCTCGATTTTAAATTTTTAAAAAAATTTATTTTTTCAAAAATGATAAACTTGTAATTTTTTGTAGTCTGGAGACCTTTTACTTTCAACGGCTGTATCTCTGCAACTATTGCTCCGATTTTGTCACAATAACAAAAAAATAAAAGACTGAGACTTTATCTTTCCTCTGGAACCAAATGTGAGACAATCGGGCTGGTACTTACAGAGATATATGCATTTATGCAATGTTTTTTTTTTCATTTTTATGAGAAACCCATTATTTAAGGTTTTTTGGAGACCCTCATTTTTAAATTGCTATAACTCGGTAAATAATGATCCGATTTTGACTCTATAAAAACTAGAATGCATAAGTATATTAGCTTTATCATGACAGAAAAAATTTAAGACTATCAGACTAGTATTAACAGATATTTATGCATTCATATCAAAAATATTTTCGGGTTACGTGTAATAACTTGAAATGGCTATATCAAGGTTACCATTATATCGATTTCAAATGCCTTTGCACGAATTTAAATCTTTTTCAATAAAGTTTAAATAGAATAAAAGAGATTGCTCGATTTTAAATTTTTAAAAAAATTTATTTTTTCAAAAATGATAAACTTGTAATTTTTCGTAGTCTGGAGACCTTTTACTTTCAACGGCTGTATCTCTGCAACTATTGCTCCGATTTTGTCAAAATAACAAAAAAAAAATAAAAGATTGAGACTTTATCTTTCCTCTGGAACCAAATGTGAGACAATCGGGCTGGTACTTACAGAGATATATGCATTTATGCAAAGTTTTTTTTTCATTTTTATGAGAAACCCATTATTTAAGGTTTTTTGGAGACCCTTATTTTTAAATTGCTATAACTCGGTAAATAATGATGCGATTTTGACTCTATAAAAACTAGAATGCATAAGTATATTAGCTTTATCATGACTATCAGACTATCAGACTATCAGACTAGTATTAACAGATATTTATGCATTCATATCAAAAATATTTTCGGGTTACTTGTAATAACTTGAAATGGCTATATCAAGGTTACCATTCTATCGTTTTCTAATGCCTTTGCACGAATTTAAATCTGTTTCAATAAAGATATAATCGTTCAACTGTTGACGAGTGTGGACGTGTTTTATTTTAACTCCGTGCTATAAATTGAATTACTAAAATTGTTCGTAATAGGTTTGTTCGTAATAGGTATTTTTGTGATATTTTCATTACCACATCAAGGAAAATGAAAATATGGACACAAATGATACCGATTTAGTTCGAGGCTCTGCCTCACCGACTGGTGCTGGTCCTAGCACTGGTCTTAGGGTTGCGACCTTGAAGTCCGGCCTTGATTCTGGTAGGGGTGCTCAGCCTAATATTGGTGGTAAAAAGAAAAAGAAACTTAAGCCATCAAAGGTCAGGCACAACCAGAGAAGGCTTTGTTTGAAAATAATTAACAGACTAAGCCAACTCGATGGAACGAAGCTCTCCGAACGTGAGAAGGCGTCGCTATCATGGGCGAAAGGAGTCATTGAAGAACAGGACAAACTTTCGGCAATGCGCGCATCTGACAAACAGAGCGCTGTTTCGGCCTCGTCATCGAAGTCTGGTAAAAGGTTGCGCTCGCCCGACGAGAAACCTTTACCTAAAAGATCTAAGGTGACCGGCAACGTCTGGACTCAGTCTTTTAGTGAAGTGGTGAAAGGTAACTTCGTTAGGGCTGTGATAAACAGGCAAAATGGGGATTGTAGTATTCCAAGGGACAAGTGGAGTTTAGTTGAAACTAAACTAAATGAAATCTACTATAGGCTTCTTGAGAGTATGCCTGATTTTCTCCCTACTACTGTCAACGCAGGTTGGTATCAGGGGCGAGTAAAACTCGTTGCTTTTGGAAACGAAAGATCCGCAGCCGTGTTTAAGGTTGCCATTAGCCAAGTGGGAGAGTTATGGCCTGGAGCCAGACTGGACGTTGTGGAAAAACATGATATCCCCTCGCAACCCAGAGCTCATGCATGGATCCCAATGGCTACAAGTGACACTGCGGTGATTCTAAAGATGATAAAAGTCTGCAATCCTGACCTTCCAACTCAGAATTGGCAAATTGCCAGATTGGGTGAGATGGAGGGCACTCGTCGTCAAGCAGTGGTCTTGGTTAATGAGGAATCGCTTCCGCTTTTAGCCAGGACTGACGGCATTATTAGATTTGGCTTTTTTCATATAAGAGTCAATGTCTACAAGGGCGACCAGAAGCCTATTTTGGAAGCAGACAAGCCAGTGGCAGAGTCGGCTGGGGAGGAGAATCTGGAAAAGGTTGATATTCAGCTGACCGATTCTAGGCTGATGGGAGATGCATCTGGCATTTTCGAAACCGAATCTGGCAACGAATGCGACCTCTGTGATGGCACGGAGGATAAAGCTGATGCCACTATGGGTGACATTCAGGACGAGGCCCATGCAGTGAGGAATTCGGAGAGTTCTGTTGCCTCCGATTCAGAACAGATGGGACACATATCTGGCTTATTCGAAACCGAATCTGGGGACGAATGCGACCTCTATGATAACACGGAGGATGAAGCCAATAACACGGTGGTGGAAAGGATGGTGGAAAAAAAGCAAGATGTTGCGGTTCCTACAAATAAACCTCCATCACTGTAAGGCAGCCTCAGCTGCACTATTGCTGCGCCTGACGACAGGAGCAGTTGACTTGGTTTTTATCCAAGAGCCCTGGGTGCGGGGTGGCAGGGTTTGCGGATTGAAGACCCCTGGGTTTAAGTTGATGGTTGCCAAAGGTGAGGGCTCACCAAGAGCCTGCATCTTGGCGAAAAATGGCTTAAATATATTCTTTTTATCAACTTTTAGTGATATGGATGTTACAGCGGCTAGCTTAGAGCTTCATGGGAAATCTATTTGGCTCGCCTCTGCGTATTTTCCTAATCCGGGGCCAATACCCCCGGAGAAGGTTGGCGGTCTGATTCGGGAGTCTGAATCTAGGGGACACCAGTTACTAGTGTGCTGTGATGCTAATGCACATCATTCGATATGGGGTAGTACAGACACAAATGATAGAGGCGAATCACTTTTGGAGTTTTTGTTAAGCACTAACCTGTATATTTGTAACAAGGGTAGTGAACCAACTTTCGTTACAAGTACGCGGCAAGAGGTTCTTGACGTAACACTTGTATCAGATACATTGTCTGATAGAATTGATGACTGGAGAGTTTTGGAAGAGCATTCTTTCTCAGATCATCGGTACATTGAGTTTTTACTCAGGGAGCGTGCCCCGGTTGAGACAGTCTCTAGAAATCTGAGAAGAACAAACTGGGTGAAATATAGGGAGACTTTTTCTTTGCTTTTGGATGAAGTACCCCTATCTGAACCGCATAGTTTAGCGGAAATTGACTGTCTGGTTGACCATATAACAAATGTTTGTAATAGGTGCCTGGATGCGTCTTGCCCTTCTGCAAAGCCTAGAGGGAAAAAAAAGCCACCTTGGTGGTCAAATGAGTTGCAGACGAGCAGAGATTCCTGCAGAAAGCTCTTTAATAAGGCTAAATTTTCAAGAGCGGACGAGGACTGGTCTGCATACAGGCTGCAACTTAAGAGTTATAAAAAGATGATCAGAAATGCCAAATGTGATTCTTGGAAAAACTTCTGTGGAAACATAGAAGACGTTTCTGAGGCATCCAGGCTGCGCAAGGTTCTGGCTTCTTCTCCTTGCACCCTAGGATACCTGAAAGATCCTAATGGGGTGTGGTCTTCCTCCAGTGGAGAGTCGCTGGATCTCCTTTTAAACACGCATTTTCCGGGCAATTCCATGACGCCGTTTCAAGCTTTGGAACGTTCTGACGCCCAAGCATCTGAAATTGCTTCGGAAATAATAAATATGCCAACATTAATCTGGGCGATAAAAAGCTTCAGGCCCTATAAATCTCCGGGACCTGATGGTATAATCCCGGCTGAGTTGCAGCAAGTGTTGGACTATATAGCCCCGTTGCTGTATAATCTATACACAGCATGCATCAACTGGTCGTATATTCCTTTAAAATGGAGGGATACCAGAGTCGTATTTATCCCGAAGGCTGGGAAAAGTTCCCACACAGCTCCGAAGGATTTCAGACCAATTAGTCTGTCTTCTTTTTTGTTAAAGACAATGGAACGAATGATAGACTCATATCTGCGTAGAGTGATTGACCCGAGGTTGCTTTCGACAAAGCAACATGCATACAGCAAGGGACGATCAACGGAAACAGCTCTTCATGAGCTCGTTGGTACCATCGAGAGATCGCTTTCGGTAAAGGAGTACACTATGGTGGCCTTTCTTGATATTGAGGGGGCTTTTAATAATGTCATTCCAGAATCGATAATATTGGCATTGTCTGGTCTGGGAGTAAAGCGTGAAATCGTTTTAATGGTGGAAAACCTACTTGCCAATAGACGTATAACGTCTGAATTGGGAGCGTCCGTCATATCTCGATTTGTCAATAGGGGCACACCACAAGGAGGTGTTCTTTCGCCGCTTCTTTGGAACCTGGCACTGAATTCAATGCTACTATCTCTAGAAGCACGTGGTTGTCATGTTATCGCATATGCTGACGATGTCGCGATAGCGGTAAAGGGGAAGCATCTGCCAACATTGCGGGACGTTCTTCAGGGTTCTCTGAAAGATCTGTCTAAATGGGCAAGAGACTGTGGCCTAGGAGTTAATCCTAGTAAAACAGAGCTTGTTTTGTTTACAAGGAAAAATAAGATTCCTGCTTTTGATCCTATTTCTCTGGACGGTACTGAAATCACCTTCTCAGATGGAGCCAAGTATCTTGGAGTATTTCTAGATAGGAAGCTGAATTTCAGGCGTAATATTGAGGAACGGGTGAGAAAAGCAACGATTGCTTTGTATTCCTGTAAAAGGGCCATTGGAAAACGATGGGGTTTTAGCCCTCAAGTCGTTCATTGGATCTATACAGCAGTGGTGCGTCCAATTTTGCTGTATGGAATCATTGTCTGGTGGCCTGCTTTGGAAACAAAAGCGAACTTTGTCTTTATCACGAAGGTACAGAGAATGGCGTCAATGTGCATCACTGGTGCTCTTCGTACTACACCTACGGCTGCATTAGAAATCCTCCTTCACCTGATACCCTTGGACATATTGGGTAGGCAGTATGCGGCTGCATCGGCAATTCGACTTAATAGCACGCTGCAATGGAGGAGCAGTGATTGTGGCCATAGCGCAATCTTGAAAAAGATAACAATACCACAAAATGTGGACTGTGCTCCCTCTTTGAGCCTCTTTGAGCGCCACTTTACCACTATGATACCATCCAGGGAGTCTTGGATGGGGGATACTCCGGGTAGTGGAGCTACCATAAATTTTTACACAGATGGATCGAGGCTGCACGAACAAGTGGGCTTTGGAGTCTATTCGGAAGAGCTTGGGTTGAGCCTGGCTCGTAGATTGCCAGATCATTGCAGTGTTTACCAGGCAGAGATGCTGGCAATAAAAGAAGTGGCTGACTGGTTGAGCTGCAATGTCTTGTCTACAACCGCAGTCAACATCTATACTGACAGTCAAGCCGCGGTCAAGTCCCTGGATTCAATGTTTCTGAAAACAAGATCTGCCCTTAACTGCCGCACGTCTTTAAATGAGATGGCCAAGCAGTTTAACATACGACTCATATGGGTCCCAGGGCACAGAGACATTCCAGGGAATTGCAAAGCCGATGAGCTTGCAAGACTAGGAACTACCTTACAGGTTCCAACAGAATTGGAATGTGTTGGTACGCCTCTAGAAACTTGCAAGCAAAACCTACGGCTTTGTTCTGCGACGGAGACTAATCAAAGATGGGCAAATGGATGGACGTGTGAGACAACACGACTGATTTGGCCTTCTCTTAATCAGGGGCGCACAAGTGAGCTGATATCGCTTCCAAGAGGAGAGATTTCAACGGTGGTTTCTATAATTACCGGACACTGTCTTATAGGGAAGCACGCAGAGCGGTTAAATGTGCCGTCGAATGACTTTTGCCGAAGTTGCATGGATGAAGAGGAGTTGGAAACTATCGAACACTTTATTTGCCATTGCCCGGCACTTTCTGGTCAGCGACTTGCTTCACTGGGATCTAGAGAGCTGTACGATCTTTCAGATTTGTCGGATGTCAAAATTCAACATCTAAGGAGTTTCATAAGAAGCTCAAACTGGTTTAACGACAGGGACTAGTAGGGAAACCTATTACGATCCCGTGGTATCACAATGGACCTCAGAGTCTACGTGTGTTGACGTAAAACGTCAGCAGCCACTTACAACCTAACCTAACCTAACCTAACCTTCAATAAAGTTTAAATAGAATAAAAGAGATTGCTCGATTTTAAATTTTTAAAAAGATTTATTTTTTCAAAAATGATAAACTTGTAATTTTTCGTAGTCTGGAGACCTTTTACTTTCAACGGCTCTATCTCTGCAACTATTGCTCCGATTTTGTCAAAATAACAAAAATAAAAGATTGAGACTTTATCTTTCCTCTGGAACCAAATGTGAGACAATCGGGCTGGTACTTACAGAGATATATGCATTTATGCAAAGTTTTTTTTTCATTTTTATGAGAAACCCATTATTTAAGGTTTTTTGGAGACCCTCATTTTTAAATTGCTATAACTCGGTAAATAATGATGCGATTTTGACTCTATAAAAACTAGAATGCATAAGTATATTAGCTTTATCATAACAGAAAAAATTTAAGACTATCAGACTAGTATTAACAGATATTTATGCATTCATATCAAAAATATTTTCGGGTTACTTGTAATAACTTGAAATGGCTATATCAAGGTTACCATTATATCGATTTCAAATGCCTTTGCACGAATTTAAATCTTTTTCAATAAAGTTTAATTAGAATAAAAGAGATTGCTCGATTTTAAATTTTTTAAAAAATTTATTTTTTCAAAAATGATAAACTTGTAATTTTTCGTAGTCTGGAGACCTTTTACTTTCAACGGCTGTATCTCTGCAACTATTGCTCCGATTTTGTCAAAATAACAAAAAAATAAAAGATTGAGACTTTACCTTTCCTCTGGAACCAAATGTGAGACAATCGGGCTGGTACTTACAGAGATATATGCATTTATGCAAAGTTTTTTTTTCATTTTTATGAGAAACCCATTATTTAAGGTTTTTTGGAGACCCTCATTTTTAAATTGCTATAACTCGGTAAATAAAGATGCGATTTCGACTCTATAAAAACTAGAATGCATAAGTATATTAGCTTTATCATGACAGAAAAAATTTAAGACTATCAGACTAGTATTAACAGATATTTATGCATTCATATCAAAAATATTTTCGGGTTACTTGTAATAACTTGAAATGGCTATATCAAGGTTACCATTATATCGATTTCAAATGCCTTTGCACGAATTTAAATCTTTTTCAATAAAGTTTAAATAGAATAAAAGAGATTGCTCGATTTTAAATTTTTAAAAAAATTTATTTTTTCAAAAATGATAAACTTGTAATTTTTTGTAGTCTGGAGACCTTTTACTTTCAACGGCTGTATCTCTGCAACTATTGCTCCGATTTTGTCACAATAACAAAAAAATAAAAGACTGAGACTTTATCTTTCCTCTGGAACCAAATGTGAGACAATCGGGCTGGTACTTACAGAGATATATGCATTTATGCAATGTTTTTTTTTTCATTTTTATGAGAAACCCATTATTTAAGGTTTTTTGGAGACCCTCATTTTTAAATTGCTATAACTCGGTAAATAATGATCCGATTTTGACTCTATAAAAACTAGAATGCATAAGTATATTAGCTTTATCATGACAGAAAAAATTTAAGACTATCAGACTAGTATTAACAGATATTTATGCATTCATATCAAAAATATTTTCGGGTTACGTGTAATAACTTGAAATGGCTATATCAAGGTTACCATTATATCGATTTCAAATGCCTTTGCACGAATTTAAATCTTTTTCAATAAAGTTTAAATAGAATAAAAGAGATTGCTCGATTTTAAATTTTTAAAAAAATTTATTTTTTCAAAAATGATAAACTTGTAATTTTTCGTAGTCTGGAGACCTTTTACTTTCAACGGCTGTATCTCTGCAACTATTGCTCCGATTTTGTCAAAATAACAAAAAAAAAATAAAAGATTGAGACTTTATCTTTCCTCTGGAACCAAATGTGAGACAATCGGGCTGGTACTTACAGAGATATATGCATTTATGCAAAGTTTTTTTTTCATTTTTATGAGAAACCCATTATTTAAGGTTTTTTGGAGACCCTTATTTTTAAATTGCTATAACTCGGTAAATAATGATGCGATTTTGACTCTATAAAAACTAGAATGCATAAGTATATTAGCTTTATCATGACTATCAGACTATCAGACTATCAGACTAGTATTAACAGATATTTATGCATTCATATCAAAAATATTTTCGGGTTACTTGTAATAACTTGAAATGGCTATATCAAGGTTACCATTCTATCGTTTTCTAATGCCTTTGCACGAATTTAAATCTTTTTCAATAAAGTTTAAATAGAATAAAAGAGATTGCTCGATTTTAAATTTTTAAAAAGATTTATTTTTTCAAAAATGATAAACTTGTAATTTTTCGTAGTCTGGAGACCTTTTACTTTCAACGGCTCTATCTCTGCAACTATTGCTCCGATTTTGTCAAAATAACAAAAATAAAAGATTGAGACTTTATCTTTCCTCTGGAACCAAATGTGAGACAATCGGGCTGGTACTTACAGAGATATATGCATTTATGCAAAGTTTTTTTTTCATTTTTATGAGAAACCCATTATTTAAGGTTTTTTGGAGACCCTCATTTTTAAATTGCTATAACTCGGTAAATAATGATGCGATTTTGACTCTATAAAAACTAGAATGCATAAGTATATTAGCTTTATCATAACAGAAAAAATTTAAGACTATCAGACTAGTATTAACAGATATTTATGCATTCATATCAAAAATATTTTCGGGTTACTTGTAATAACTTGAAATGGCTATATCAAGGTTACCATTATATCGATTTCAAATGCCTTTGCACGAATTTAAATCTTTTTCAATAAAGTTTAATTAGAATAAAAGAGATTGCTCGATTTTAAATTTTTTAAAAAATTTATTTTTTCAAAAATGATAAACTTGTAATTTTTCGTAGTCTGGAGACCTTTTACTTTCAACGGCTGTATCTCTGCAACTATTGCTCCGATTTTGTCAAAATAACAAAAAAATAAAAGATTGAGACTTTATCTTTCCTCTGGAACCAAATGTGAGACAATCGGGCTGGTACTTACAGAGATATATGCATTTATGCAAAGTTTTTTTTTAATTTTTATGAGAAACCCATTATTTAAGGTTTTTTGGAGACCCTCATTTTTAAATTGCTATAACTCGGTAAATAATGATCCGATTTTGACTCTATAAAAACTAGAAGGCATAAGTATATTAGCTTTATCATGACAGAAAAAAATTAAGACTATCGGACTAGTATTAGAAGATATTTATTCATTCATATCAAAAATATTTTCGGGTTACTTGTAATAACTTGAAATGGCTATATCAAGGTTACCATTATATCGATTTCAAATGCCTTTGCACGAATTTAAATCTTTTTCAATAAAGTTTAATTAGAATAAAAGAGATTGCTCGATTTTAAATTTTTTAAAAAATTTATTTTTTCAAAAATGATAAACTTGTAATTTTTCGTAGTCTGGAGACCTTTTACTTTCAACGGCTGTATCTCTGCAACTATTGCTCCGATTTTGTCAAAATAACAAAAAAATAAAAGATTGAGACTTTATCTTTCCTCTGGAACCAAATGTGAGACAATCGGGCTGGTACTTACAGAGATATATGCGTTTATGCAAAGTTTTTTTTAATTTTTATGAGAAACCCATTATTTAAGGTTTTTTGGAGACCCTCATTTTTAAATTGCTATAACTCGGTAAATAATGATGCGATTTTGACTCTATAAAAACTAGAATGCATAAGTATATTGGCTTTATCATGACAGAAAAAATTTAAGACTATCAGACTAGTATTAACAGATATTTATGCATTCATATCAAAAATATTTTCGGGTTACTTGTAATAACTTGAAATGGCTATATCAAGGTTACCATTCTATCGTTTTCTAATGCCTTTGCACGAATTTAAATCTTTTTCAATAAAGTTTAAATAGAATAAAAGAGATTGCTCGATTTTAAATTTTTAAAAAAAATTATTTTTTCAAAAATGATAAACTTGTAATTTTTCGTAGTCTGGAGACCTTTTACTTTCAACGGCTGTATCTCTGCAACTATTGCTCCGATTTTGTCAAAATAACAAAAAAATAAAAGATTGAGACTTTATCTTTCCTCTGGAACCAAATGTGAGACAATCGGGCTGGTACTTACAGAGATATATGCAGAAAAAAATTAAGACTATCGGACTAGTATTAACAGATATTTATGCATTCATATCAAAAATATTTTCGGGTTACTTGTAATAACTTGAAATGGCTATATCAAGGTTACCATTATATCGATTTCAAATGCCTTTGCACGAATTTAAATCTTTTTCAATAAAGTTTAAATAGAATAAAAGAGATAGCTCGATTTTAAATTTTTAAAAAAATTTATTTTTTTCAAAAATGATAAACTTGTAATTTTTCGTAGTCTGGAGACCTTTTACTTTCAACGGCTGTATCTCTGCAACTATTGCTCCGATTATGTCAAAGTAACAAAAAAATAAAAGATTGAGACTTTATCTTTCCTCTGGAACCAAATGTGAGACAATCGGGCTGGTACTTACAGAGATATATGCATTTATGCAAAGTTTTTTTTTCATTTTTATGAGAAACCCATTATTTAAGGTTTTTTGGAGACCCTCATTTTTAAATTGCTATAACTCGGTAAATAATGATCCGATTTGGACTCTATAAAAACTAGAAGGCATAAGTATATTGGCTTTATCATGACAGAAAAAAATTAAGTCTATCGGACTAGTATTAACAGATATTTATGCATTCATATCAAAAATATTTTCGGGTTACTTGTAATAACTTGAAATGTCTATATCAAGGTTACCATTATATCGATTTCAAATGCCTTTGCACGAATTTAGATCTTTTTCAATAAAGTTTAAATAGATTAAAAGAGATTGCTCGATTTTAAATTTTTAAAAAAATTTATTTTTTCAAAAATGATAAACTTGTAATTTTTCGTAGTCTGGAGACCTTTTACTTTCAACAGCTGTATCTCTGCAACTATTGCTCCGATTTTGTCAAAATAACAAAAAAATAAAAGATTGAGACTTTATCTTTCCTCTGGAACCAAATGTGAGACAATCGGGCTGGTACTTACAGAGATATATGCATTTATGCAAAGTTTTTTTTTTTTCATTTTTATGAGAAACCCATTATTTAAGGTTTTTTGGAGACCCTCATTTTTAAATTGCTATAACTCGGTAAATAATGATCCGATTTTGACTCTATAAAAACTAGAATGCATAAGTATATTAGCTTTATCATGACAGAAAAAAATTAAGACTATCGGACTAGTATTAACAGATATTTATGCATTCATATCAAAAATATTTTCGGGTTACTTGTAATAACTTGAAATGGCTATATCAAGGTTACCATTATATCGATTTCAAATGCCTTTGCACGAATTTAAATCTTTTTCAATAAAGTTTAATTAGAATAAAAGAGATTGCTCGATTTTAAATTTTTAAAAAGATTTATTTTTTCAAAAATGATAAACTTGTAATTTTTCGTAGCCTGGAGACCTTTTACTTTCAACGGCTGTATCTCTACAACTATTGCTCCGATTTTGTCAAAGTAACAAAAAAATAAAAGATTGAGACTTTATCTTTCCTCTGGAACCAAATGTGAGACAATCGGGCTGGTACTTACAGAGATATATGCATTTATGCAAAGTTTTTTTTTCATTTTTATGAGAAACCCATTATTTAAGGTTTTTTGGAGACCCTCATTTTTAAATTGCTATAACTCGGTAAATAATGATCCTATTTTGACTCTATAAAACTAGAAGGCATAAGTATATTAGCTTTATCATGACAGAAAAAAATTAAGACTATCGGACTAGTATTAGAAGATATTTATGCATTCATATCAAAAATATTTTCGGGTTACTTGTAATAACTTGAAATGGCTATATCAAGGTTACCATTATATCGATTTCAAATGCCTTTGCACGAATTTAAATCTTTTTCAATAAAGTTTAATTAGAATAAAAGAGATTGCTCGATTTTAAATTTTTAAAAAAAATTATTTTTTCAAAAATTATAAACTTGTAATTTTTCGTAGTCTGGAGACCTTTTATTTTCAACGGCTGTATCTCTGCAACTATTGCTCCGATTTTGTCAAAATAACAAAAAAATAAAAGATTGAGACTTTATCTTTCCTCTGGAACCAAATGTGAGACAATCGGGCTGGTACTTACAGAGATATATGCATTTATGCAAAGTTTTTTTTTCATTTTTATGAGAAACCCATTATTTAAGGTTTTTTGGAGACCCTCATTTTTAAATTGCTATAACTCGGTAAATAATGATGCGATTTTGACTCTATAAAAACTAGAATGCATAAGTATATTAGCTTTATCATGACAGAAAAAATTTAAGACTATCAGACTAGTATTAACAGATAATTATGCATTCATATCAAAAATATTTTCGCGTTACTTGTAATAACTTGAAATGGCTATATCAAGGTTACCATTCTATCGTTTTCTAATGCCTTTGCACGAATTTAAATCTTTTTCAATAAAGTTTAAATAGAATAAAAGAGATTGCTCGATTTTAAATTTTTAAACAAATTTATTTTTTCAAAAATGATAAACTTGTAATTTTTCGTAGTCTGGAGACCTTTTACTTTCAACAGCTGTATCTCTGCAACTATTGCTCCGATTTTGTCAAAATAACAAAAAAATAAAAGATTGAGACTTTATCTTTCCTCTGGAACCAAATGTGAGACAATCGGGCTGGTACTTACAGAGATATATGCATTTATGCAAAGTTTTTTTTTTCATTTTTATGAGAAACCCATTATTTAAGGTTTTTTGGAAACCCTCATTTTTAAATTGCTATAACTCGGTAAATAATGATCCGATTTTGACTCTATAAAAACTAGAAGGCATAAGTATATTAGCTTTATCATGACAGAAAAAAATTAAGACTATCGGACTAGTATTAACAGATATTTATGCATTCATATCAAAAATATTTTCGGGTTACTTGTAATAACTTGAAATGGCTATATCAAGGTTACCATTATATCGATTTCAAATGCCTTTGCACGAATTTAAATCTTTTTCAATAAAGTTTAATTAGAATAAAAGAGATTGCTCGATTTTAAATTTTTAAAAAAATTTATTTTTTCAAAAATGATAAACTTGTAATTTTTCGTAGTCTGGAGACCTTTTACTTTCAACGGCTGTATCTCTGCAACTATTGCTCCGATTTTGTCAAAATAACAAAAAAATAAAAGATTGAGACTTTATCTTTCCTCTGGAATCAAATGTGAGACAATCGGGCTGGTACTTACAGAGATATATGCATTTATGCAAGTTTTTTTTTTCATTTTTATGAGAAACCCATTATTTAAGGTTTTTTGGAGACCCTCATTTTTAAATTGCTATAACTCGGTAAATAATAATCCGATTTTGACTCTATAAAAACTAGAATGCATAAGTATATTAGCTTTATCATGACAGAAAAAGTTTAAGACTATCAGACTAGTATTAACAGATATTTATGCATTCATATCAAAAATATTTTCGGGTTACTTGTAATAACTTGAAATGGCTATATCAAGGTTACCATTATATCGATTTCAAATGCCTTTGCACGAATTTAAATCTTTTTCAATAAAGTTTAAATAGAATAAAAGAGATTGCTCGATTTTAAATTTTTAAAAAAATTTATTTTTTCAAAAATGATAAACTTGTAATTTTTCGTAGTCTGGAGACCTTTTACTTTCAACGGCTGTATCTCTGCAACTATTGCTCCGATTTTGTCAAAATAACAAAAAAATAAAAGATTGAGACTTTATCTTTCCTCTGGAACCAAATGTGAGAAAATCGGGCTGGTACTTACAGAGATATATGCATTTATGCAAAGTTTTTTTTTCATTTTTATGAGAAACCCATTATTTAAGGTTTTTTGGAGACCCTCATTTTTAAATTGCTATAACTCGGTAAATAATGATCCGATTTTGACTCTATAAAAACTAGAAGGCATAAGTATATTAGCTTTATCATGACAGAAAAAAATTAAGACTATCGGACTAGTATTAACAGATATTTATGCATTCATATCAAAAATATTTTCGGGTTACTTGTAATAACTTGAAATGGCTATATCAAGGTTACCATTATATCGATTTCAAATGCCTTTGCACGAATTTAAATCTTTTTCAATAAAGTTTAAATAGAATAAAAGAGATAGCTCGATTTTAAATTTTTAAAAAAATTTATTTTTTTCCAAAAATGATAAACTTGTAATTTTTCGTAGTCTGGAGACCTTTTACTTTCAACGGCTGTATCTCTGCAACTATTGCTCCGATTATGTCAAAGTAACAAAAAAATAAAAGATTGAGACTTTATCTTTCCTCTGGAACCAAATGTGAGACAATCGGGCTAGTACTTACAGAGATATATGCATTTATGCAAAGTTTTTTTTTTCATTTTTATGAGAAACCCATTATTTAAGGTTTTTTGGAGACCCTAATTTTTAAATTGCTATAACTCGGTAAATAATGATCCGATTTTGACTCTATAAAAACTAGAATGCATAAGTATATTAGCTTTATCATGACAGAAAAAATTTAAGACTATCAGACTAGTATTAACAGATATTTATGCATTCATATCAAAAATATTTTCGGGTTACTTGTAATAACTTGAAATGGCTATATCAAGGTTACCATTCTATCGTTTTCTAATGCCTTTGCATTAAAGTTTAAATAGAATAAAAGAGATTGCATGATTTTAAATTTTTAAAAAAATTTATTTTTTCAAAAATGATAAACTTGTAATTTTTCGTAGTCTGGAGACCTTTTAATTTCAACGGCTGTATCTCTGCAACTATTGCTCCGATTTTGTCAAAATAACAAAAAAATAAAAGATTGAGACTTTATCTTTCCTCTGGAACCAAATGTGAGACAATCGGGCTGGTACTTACAGAGATATATGCATTTATGCAAAGTTTTTTTTTTCATTTTTATGAGAAACCCATTATTTAAGGTTTTTTGGAGACCCTCATTTTTAAATTGCTATAACTCGGTAAATAATGATGCGATTTTGACTCTATAAAAACTAGAATGCATAAGTATATTAGCTTTATCATGACAGAAAAAATTTAAGACTATTAGACTAGTATTAACAGATATTTATGCATTCATATCAAAAATATTTTCGGGTTACTTGTAATAACTTGAAATGGCTATATCAAGGTTACCATTCTATCGTTTTCTAATGCCTTTGCACGAATTTAAATCTTTTTCAATAAAGTTTAAATAGAATAAAAGAGATTGCTCGATTTTAAATTTTTAAAAAAATTTGTTTTTTCAAAAATGATAAACTTGTAATTTTTCGTAGTCTGGAGACCTTTTACTTTCAACGGCTGTATCTCTGCAACTATTGCTCCGATTTTGTCAAAATAACAAAAAAATAAAAGATTGAGACTTTATCTTTCCTCTGGAACCAAATGTGAGACAATCGGGCTGGAACTTACAGAGATATATGCATTTATGCAAAGTTTTTTTTTCATTTTTATGAGAAACCCATTATTTAAGGTTTTTTGGAGACCCTCATTTTTAAATTGCTATAACTCGGTAAATAATGATCCGATTTTGACTCTATAAAAACTAGAAGGCATAAGTATATTAGCTTTATCATGACAGAAAAAAATTAAGACTATCGGACTAGTATTAGAAGATATTTATGCATTCATATCAAAAATATTTTCGGGTTACTTGTAATAACTTGAAATGGCTATATCAAGGTTACCATTATATCGATTTCAAATGCCTTTGCACGAATTTAAATCTTTTTCAATAAAGTTTAATTAGAATAAAAGAGATTGCTCGATTTTAAATTTTTTAAAAAATTTATTTTTTCAAAAATGATAAACTTGTAATTTTTCGTAGTCTGGAGACCTTTTACTTTCAACGGCTGTATCTCTGCAACTATTGCTCCGATTTTGTCAAAATAACAAAAAAATAAAAGATTGAGACTTTATCTTTCCTCTGGAACCAAATAAAGAGACAATCGGGCTGGTACTTACAGAGATATATGCGTTTATGCAAAGTTTTTTTTCATTTTTATGAGAAACCCATTATTTAAGGTTTTTTGGAGACCCTCATTTTTAAATTGCTATAACTCGGTAAATAATGATGCGATTTTGACTCTATAAAAACTAGAATGCATAAGTATATTGGCTTTATCATGACAGAAAAAATTTAAGACTATCAGACTAGTATTAACAGATATTTATGCATTCATATCAAAAATATTTTCGGGTTACTTGTAATTACTTGAAATGGATATATCAAGGTTACCATTATATCGTTTTCTAATGCCTTTGCACGAATTTAAATCTTTTTCAATAAAGTTTAAATAGAATAAAAGAGATTGCTCGATTTTAAATTTTTAAAAAAATTTATTTAATTGTGTTTATATATTGTTGGACTGTATATTTTATAACTGAATTTTTTATTTAGTTCGGTTTTAGTCCATATTAATTATTTCTGAGAAATAATAATTGTTGTACAATGAGAAAATCTGAAAAAAATCAAGTGACAACACAGGCTAAGTGGAGATGTCGACAGCTTTCGGAAGATGCCACCCTTCCATCATCAGCACTCCTTCGATTGCCACACACTTAATGTGTGTCAGATTAAAATTAGCCATTTAAATGAAACTTTTGAAGAAATTAAGAATTGGAATTACTCTTCTTTGTGTTGAATAACCCCTATTCACCATTAATTCGTGTTGTATTCATTTGGCAGAAACTTAATCCATCTTAACTTTTAACAGAGTTGTATTTTTCCCATTGTTAACCCTTTCCAATTCTTAATTTCTTCAAAAGTTTCATTTAAATGGCTAATTTTAATCTGACACACATTAAGTGTGTGGCAATCGAAGGAGTGCTGATGATGGAAGGGTGGCATCTTCCGAAAGCTGTCGACATCTCCACTTAGCCTGTGTTGTCACTTGATTTTTTTCAGATTTTCTCATTGTACAACAATTATTATTTCTCAGAAATAATTAATATGGACTAAAACCGAACTAAATAAAAAATTCAGTTATAAAATATACAGTCCAACAATATATAAACACAATTAATACACAACTCATAAGGTACATTGCAATTTAGTAATATTTCTAAGAATTAGAAATATGAAACAAAAATTCAAACCTAACGGACATTTTTCAAGATTTGAAAAGTCCTACTAAGGGTTAACAATGGGAAAAATACAACTCTGTTAAAAGTTAAGATGGATTAAGTTT
This sequence comes from Pegoplata infirma, assembly GCA_963921195.1. Taxonomy (NCBI): domain Eukaryota; kingdom Metazoa; phylum Arthropoda; class Insecta; order Diptera; family Anthomyiidae; genus Pegoplata; species Pegoplata infirma. The sequence continues at coordinate 177,895,572 of OY992540.1, forward strand.
CTGCCAAATGAATACAACACGAATTAATGGTGAATAGGGGTTATTCAACACAAAGAGGAGTAATTCCAATTCTTAATTTCTTCAAAAGTTTCATTTAAATGGCTAATTTTAATCTGACACACATTAAGTGTGTGGCAATCGAAGGAGTGCTGATGATGGAAGGGTGGCATCTTCCGAAAGCTGTCGACATCTACACTTAGCCTGTGTTGTCACTTGATTTTTTTCAGATTTTCTCATTGTACAACAATTATTATTTCTCAGAAATAATTAATATGGACTAAAACCGAACTAAATAAAAAATTCAGTTATAAAATATACAGTCCAACAATATATAAACACAATTAATACACAACTCATAAGGTACATTGCAATTTAGTAATATTTCTAAGAATTAGAAATATGAAACAAAAATTCAAACCTAACGGACATTTTTCAAGATTTGAAAAGTCCTACTAAGGGTTAACAATGGGAAAAATACAACTCTGTTAAAAGTTAAGATGGATTAAGTTTCTGCTAAATGAATACAACACGAATTAATGGTGAATAGGGGTTATTCAACACAAAGAGGAGTAATTCCAATTCTTAATTTCTTCAAAAGTTTCATTTAAATGGCTAATTTTAATCTGACACACATTAAGTGTGTGGCAATCGAAGGAGTGCTGATGATGGAAGGGTGGCATCTTCCGAAAGCTGTCGACATCTCCACTTAGCCTGTGTTGTCACTTGATTTTTTTCAGATTTTCTCATTGTACAACAATTATTATTTCTCAGAAATAATTAATATGGACTAAAACCGAACTAAATAAAAAATTCAGTTATAAAATATACAGTCCAACAATATATAAACACAATTAATACACAACTCATAAGGTACATTGCAATTTAGTAATATTTCTAAGAATTAGAAATATGAAACAAAAATTCAAACCTAACGGACATTTTTCAAGATTTGAAAAGTCCTACTAAGGGTTAACAATGGGAAAAATACAACTCTGTTAAAAGTTAAGATGGATTAAGTTTCTGCCAAATGAATACAACACGAATTAATGGTGAATAGGGGTTATTCAACACAAAGAGGAGTAATTCCAATTCTTAATTTCTTTAAAAGTTTCATTTAAATGGCTAATTTTAATCTGACACACATTAAGTGTGTGGCAATCGAAGGAGTGCTGATGATGGAAGGGTGGCATCTTCCGAAAGCTGTCGACATCTCCACTTAGCCTGTGTTGTCACTTGATTTTTTTCAGATTTTCTCATTGTACAACAATTATTATTTCTCAGAAATAATTAATATGGACTAAAACCGAACTAAATAAAAAATTCAGTTATAAAATATACAGTCCAACAATATATAAACACAATTAATACACAACTCATAAGGTACATTGCAATTTAGTAATATTTCTAAGAATTAGAAATATGAAACAAAAATTCAAACCTAACGGACATTTTTCAAGATTTGAAAAGTCCTACTAAGGGTTAACAATGGGAAAAATAAAACTCTGTTAAAAGTTAAGATGGATTAAGTTTCTGCCAAATGAATACAACACGAATTAATGGTGAATAGGGGTTATTCAACACAAAGAGGAGTAATTCCAATTCTTAATTTCTTCAAAAGTTTCATTTAAATGGCTAATTTTAATCTGACACACATTAAGTGTGTGGCAATCGAAGGAGTGCTGATGATGGAAGGGTGGCATCTTCCGAAAGCTGTCGACATCTCCACTTAGCCTGTGTTGTCACTTGATTTTTTTCAGATTTTCTCATTGTACAACAATTATTATTTCTCAGAAATAATTAATATGGACTAAAACCGAACTAAATAAAAAATTCAGTTATAAAAATTTATTTTTTCAAAAATGATAAACTTGTAATTTTTCGTAGTCTGGAGACCTTTTACTTTCAACGGCTGTATCTCTGCAACTATTGCTCCGATTTTGTCAAAATAACAAAAAAATAAAAGATTGAGACTTTATCTTTCCTCTGGAACCAAATGTGAGACAATCGGGCTGGTACTTACAGAGATATATGCAGAAAAAAATTAAGACTATCGGACTAGTATTAACAGATATTTATGCATTCATATCAAAAATATTTTCGGGTTACTTGTAATAACTTGAAATGGCTATATCAAGGTTACCATTATATCGATTTCAAATGCCTTTGCACGAATTTAAATCTTTTTCAATAAAGTTTAAATAGAATAAAAAAGATAGCTCGATTTTAAATTTTTAAAAAAATTTATTTTTTTCAAAAATGATAAACTTGTAATTTTTCGTAGTCTGGAGACCTTTTACTTTCAACGGCTGTATCTCTGCAACTATTGCTCCGATTATGTCAAAGTAACAAAAAAAAATAAAAGATTGAGACTTTATCTTTCCTCTGGAACCAAATGTGAGACAATCGGGCTGGTACTTACAGAGATATATGCATTTATGCAAAGTTTTTTTTTTCATTTTTATGAGAAACCCATTATTTAAGGTTTTTTGGAGACCCTCATTTTTAAATTGCTATAACTCGGTAAATAATGATCCGATTTTGACTCTATAAAAACTAGAATGCATAAGTATATTAGCTTTATCATGACAGAAAAAATTTAAGACTATCAGACTAGTATTAACAGATATTTATGCATTCATATCAAAAATATTTTCGGGTTACTTGTAATAACTTGAAATGGCTATATCAAGGTTACCATTCTATCGTTTTCTAATGCCTTTGCATTAAAGTTTAAATAGAATAAAAGAGATTGCTTGATTTTAAATTTTTAAAAAAATTTATTTGAAGTTTTTATTTATTTCGGTTTGAGTCCATATTAATTATTTCTGAGAAATAATTATTTTTGTTGTACAATGAGAAAATCTGAAAAAAATTAATTGACAACACAGGCTAAGTGGAGATGTCGACAGCTTTCGGAAGAAGCCACCCTTCCTTCGTCAGCACTCTTCGATTGTCACTGTAGGTGTGTAAGATTAAGATCAGCTATTTAAACGTACATTAAGGTGAAAAAGCGAACGGGAATTATATCACATTTCATTACCCATATGTTACGTTTAGCACGAACTTAAAGAATCTATTTTTAACTTTTTCCAACACAGTTGTAATTTCTTACACTGTAGTAGATTTTCTCAGAGTTGCAACCCTTAGTAAGTAGGACTTTTCAAGTCTTGAAAAATGTCCGTTAGGTTTGAATTTATATTTCGTATTTCTAATTCTTAGAAATATTACTAATTGCATTGTACCTTATGAGTTGAGTTTTAATTCTGATTTTGTATATATTGTTGGACTTTTTATTTTATAACTGAAGTTTTTATTTATTTCGGTTTGAGTCCATATTAATTATTTCTGAGAAATAATTATTTTTGTTGTACAATGAGAAAATCTGAAAAAAATTAATTGACAACACAGGCTAAGTGGAGATGTCGACAGCTTTAAAAAAAAAAAAGTTAAAAATAGATTCATTAAGTTCGTGCTAAACGTAACATATGGGTAATGAAATGTGATATAATTCCCGTTCGCTTTTTCACCTTAATGTACGTTTAAATAGCTGATCTTAATCTTACACACCTACAGTGACAATCGAAGAGTGCTGACGAAGGAAGGGTGGCTTCTTCCGAAAGCTGTCGACATCTCCACTTAGCCTGTGTTGTCAATTAATTTTTTTCAGATTTTCTCATTGTACAACAAAAATAATTATTTCTCAGAAATAATTAATATGGACTCAAACCGAAATAAATAAAAACTTCAGTTATAAAATATAAAGTCCAACAATATATAAAAAATCAAAAATTTATTTTTTCAAAAATGATAAACTTGTAATTTTTCGTAGTCTGGAGACCTTTTAATTTCAACGGCTGTATCTCTCCAACTATTGCTCCGATTTTGTCAAAATAACAAAAAAATAAAAGATTGAGACTTTATCTTTCCTCTGGAACCAAATGTGAGACAATCGGGCTGGTACTTACAGAGATATATGCATTTATGCAAAGTTTTTTTTTCATTTTTATGAGAAACCCATTATTTAAGGTTTTTTGGAGACCCTCATTTTTAAATTGCTATAACTCGGTAAATAATGATCCGATTTTGACTCTATAAAAACTAGAAGGCATAAGTATATTAGCTTTATCATGACAGAAAAAAATTAAGACTATCGGACTAGTATTAGAAGATATTTATGCATTCATATCAAAAATATTTTCGGGTTACTTGTAATAACTTGAAATGGCTATATCAAGGTTACCATTATATCGATTTCAAATGCCTATGCACGAATTTAAATCTTTTTTAATAAAGTTTAATTAGAATAAAAGAGATTGCTCGATTTTAAATTTTTTTTTTTTTTTTCAAAAATGATAAACTTGTAATTTTTCGTAGTCTGGAGCCCTTTTACTTTAAACGGCTGTATCTCTGCAACTATTGCTCCGATTTTGTCACATTTACAAAAAAATAAAAGATTGAGTCTTTATCTTTCCTCTGGAACCAAATGTGAGACAATCTGGCTAGTACTTACAGAGATATATGCATTTATACAAAGTTTTTTTTTTAATTTTAATGAGAAACCCATTATTTATGGTTTCATGGAGACCCTCATTTTTAAACTGCTATAACTCGGTAAATAATGATCCGATTTTGACTCTATAAAAACTAAAATGCATAAGTATATTAGCTTTATCATGACATAAAAAAATTAAGACTATCGGACTAGTATTAACAGATATTTATGCATTCATATCAAAAATATTTTCGGGTTACTTGTAATAACTTGAAATGGCTATATCAAGGTTACCATTATATCGATTTCAAATGCCTTTGCACGAATTTAAATCTTTTTTAATAAAGTTTAATTAGAATAAAAGAGATTGCTCGATTTTAAATTTTAAAACAAAAAAAATTTTTTAAAAATGATAAACTTGTAATTTTTCGTAGTCTGGAGCCCTTTTACTTTAAACGGCTGTATCTCTGCAACTATTGCTCCGATTTTGTCACAATTACAAAAAAATAAAAGATTGAGTCTTTATCTTTCCTTTTTAATTTTTATGAGAAACCCATTATTTATGGTTTCATGGAGACCCTCATTTTTAAACTGCTGTAACTCGGTAAATAATGATCCGATTTTGACTCTATAAAAACTAAAATGCATAAGTATATTAGCTTTATCATGACAGAAAAAAATTAAGACTATCGGACTAGTATTAACAGATATTTATGCATTCATATCAAAAATATTTTCGGGTTACTTGTAATAATTTGAAATGGCTATATCAAGGTTACCATTATATGGCGGTTTATCCGAACATTTGCGGCATCCGCCACGCAACTTGTAAAAATACATTACTTGGCTGTTTAAATTTTAAGAAACGCCATAAAAAACATAAAACAATTGGTCTCCGGTTCGCAGTGTTGGTTCAATAGTAGACACAAAAGCAGATCCAGAAAATGACTTGAGGTTTTTGATTGCAGATTCCGGTTAGTGATAATTCAGCATCTACAGAAAAAAATCTTTAGAAAAATAGTCTCACAATATGGTACTTTCTATAGAACAATTGTCTCAGAATACGAAAATTGTTCTAAAGAAAAATTGTCTTAGAATCTATGATTTTTCTATTAAAAATTGTATCAGAACCTGAGACTTTTTCTGTAGAAAAATTGTCACAGAATCTAAAATTTGTTCTGTAGAAAAATTGTGTCAGAATCTGAGTTTTTTTTTCTATAGGAAAATTGTTTAAGAATTTACGACTTTTTTTATAGAAAAATTGTCTCAAAATGCAAGACTTTTTCTATAGAAAAAATTTCTCAGAAATAGAGAATTTTTCTATAGAAAAAAATTCTAAGAATTACAGAATTTTTTCAATAGTAAATTTCTGAAAAACAATTTTTCTTTAGAAAATTTTTTGAAAGACCATTTTTTTATAAAAAAATTTTCAAGCAATATTTCCATAGAAAATATCTCAATTTTTGTATAAAAATTTCTCAAGGACAATTTTTCTATAGAAAATTTCTGAAAGACAATTCTTCTATAGAAATTTTTTTAAAGACAAGTTTTCTATAAAAAATTTTTTAAATACAATTTTTTATAAAAAATTTCTCATACAATTTTTCTATAGAAAATATGTATTAAGACAATTTTTCTTTAAAAATTTCTCAAAGTCAATTTTTCCATAGAAAATTTCTTAAAGACAATTTTTCTCTAGAAATGTCTGAAAGACAATTTTTCTACAGAAAATTTCTGAAAGACAATTTTTCTATAGATACTTTCTAAAAAAAACAAAAAAATATCTAAAGAAAAGTTGTTTTTACGAAATTTTTTACAGAATAATTTTCTATAGAAAAACTGTCTTTTCTATAGAAAAACTGTCTTTTCTATAGAAAAATTATCTTTAAGAAATTTTCTTTACAAAAATTGTCTTTGAAAAAGTTTCTATTAAAAATTGTCTTTCAAAAATTTTCTATAGAAAAAAATGTCTTTAAGACATTTTCTATAGAAAAATTGTATTTGAAAAATTTTCTATTTTAAACTGCCTTTAAGACATTCTCTATAGAAAAATTGTATTTGAAAAATTTTCTATTTAAAAATTGTCTTTGACAAAGTTTTTATAGAAAAATTGTCTTTAAGAAATTTTCTATAGAAAAATTGTCTTTTAGAAATTATCTACAGAAAAATTGACTTTCAGAAATGTTCTATGGAAAAATTGTCCTTGAGAAATTTTCTATAAAAAATTTTCTATAAACAAATTGTCTTTGAGAAATTTTTTATGAAAATTTTTTAAAAAATTTTCTACAGAAAAATTTTCTTTTAGAAATTTTCTTTGAAAACCTGTCTTTCAGAAATTTTCTATAGAAAAATTTTCTTTCAGAAATTTTCTGTAAAAAAATTGTCTCTCAGAAAAATTTTTTTTTTTAGAAATTTTCTATAGAAAACCTGTCTTTTAGAAATTTTATATAGAAAAATTGTTTTTCAGAAATTTTCTGCAGAAAAATTGTCTCTCAACAATTTTCTATAAAAAATTGTCTTTGAGAAAGTTTCTATTGAATTTTTTTTTTTTTTTTAATTTCTATTAAAAAATTATCTTTGAGAAGTTTTCTATATAAAAATTATATTTGGGAAATTTTCTATAGAAAAATTATCTTTAAAAAATTTTCTATTGAAGAATTGTCTTTGAGAAATTTTCTGTAGAAAAATTGTCCTTGGGAATTGTCTTTGAGAATTTTTCTATGGAAAATTATTTTTCAAAAATATTCTCTAGAAAAATTTCTCTCAGAAATTTTCTATAGAAATATTGTCTAAGAAATTTTCTACAGAATAATTGTCTTTGAGAATTTTTCTATGAAAATTGCCTTTCAGAAGTATTTTATGGAAAAATTGTGTTTGAAAAAGTTTCCATAGAAAGATTGTCTTTCAGAAATTTTCTACAGAAAACCTGTCTTTCAGAAATTTTATATAGAAAAACTGTCTTTGAAAAAGTTTCTGTAGAAAAATTGTCTTTGAGAAATATTTTATAGAAAAATTGTCTTTGAGAAATATTCTATAGAAAAATTGTCTTTCAGAAACTTTCTATAAAAAATTTTCTATAGAAAAATTAACTTTCAAAAATTTTTTTAGAAAAATTGTCTTTCAGAAATTTTCTATAGAAAAATTGTCTTCCAGAAATTTTCTATCGAAAAATTTTCTATAGAAGAATTGTCTTTCAGAAAATTTCTACAGAAAAATTGCCTTTCAGAAATTTTCTATGAAAAATTATCTTTGTGAAATTTTCTATAGAAAAATTATCTTTTTTAATTATTTTAAAACCAATTTTCTATTGAAAAATTGGTTTTAAAACATTTTTTATTAAAGAATTGAGGAATTTTCTGTAGAATAATTGTCTTTGGGAAATTTTCTATAGAAAAATTATCTTTAAAAAATTTTCTATTAAAGAATTATCTTTGAGAAATTTTTTATAGAAAAATTGTCTTTAAGAAATTTTTTATTGAATTTTTTTTAAAATTGGCTTGAAAAAGTTTTCTATAGAAAAATTGTCGTCAAAAACTTTCTATAGAAAAATTATCTTTCAGAAATTTTCTATAGAAAAATTTTCAACCAGAAATTTTCTATCGAAAAATTTTCTTTCAGAAATTTTCTATAGAAAAATTGGCGTTCAGAAAGTTTCTATAGAAAAACTGTCTTTCAGGAATTTGCTATAGAAGAATTGTCTTTGAGAAAATTTCTATAGAAAATTTTACTTTAAGAAATTTTCTATAGGAGTATTTTTGTAACGTAACATTATAAGTAATGTTAACGTTTACTAATCTCAACATTATTAGTTATGTTAACATTTACTAATGTTAACATTATTGCAAATGTCACTTAAACAAATATATGATAAATAATAATAATAAAACAAAAGTAAAGAATAACGGTAATTATTCTTTACTTTGTACTAAAAATATATTTATCTCTTTCTTAGTTATATAAAAATCATGTATAAATTAGCATTAAAGAATACATTGTAAATACAGAGTTTTTAGTTAATAAAGAGACATTGAATTATTAACATCACATGGCGCAGCCGATGGTAGTTAACAAATGTTAACAAGAAATAAAAAACAACTAAAGACAGAAACCGAACACGTGGATTCAGAAGAAGAAGAGGTGTTTAAAGAAGCAACAGAAATTTCTGAAATAAAAAGAATGGATTTTGTGAAGCAAGTTAGCAGTTTGGTCTTGGAAGGAAATGTCTCGGAAAATTGGAGGAAATTTAAACAGAATTTTGAAATTTTTTGGAAGCGGCAGATTTGACAGAAGAACCTGATCAAAGAAAAGTGGCCGTGCTCCTTAATGCTATTGGTGAAGAAGGATTGGAATTATTTCAAACGTTTAACTTATCTGAGGCAAATAGAAAAAACTACGCACAAGTTATTGCAGCCTTCGAAAAATTCTGTGTCCCAAAAAAACGTATTGTGTATGAAAGGTTTTTATTTTTCTCAAGAAACCAAAAAGAAGGAGAACCATTCGACAATTTTTTGGTGGACATTAAAAAGCTGGGAAAAGCATGTGATTTTGGTGATCAACTAACTTCATTGATGAGAGATCGTATAGTTCTTGGAATTAACAACAAACGATTACAAGAAAAGTTGTTAGAGATTGATGGTGACTTTGAAAAAGCTGTAGAAAAGCTGCGGAAATATCGGAAGGTCAATCAAAGGTGATTCAAATGAAAGCTGGTGTGGTTGCTGGTAATAGTGTTGCTGCCGGTGGTCTTGTGCATCAAATAAACAAAAACAAAAGGGAGAGTAGTTTTAAAAATAAATTTTGTAAAAATGAAAAGTCTTCAGAAAACAAACAAAATGATTAATTTTTATGTAAAAAATGTAACAGAACTCATAAGCCAAAACAATGTCCAGCTTTTGGTAGAAAATGTACAAAATGTAATGAAATGAATCATTTTGCTGTTTGTTGTAATAAGAAATCAGTATCTTCTATTGATAATTTTGATACTAATAATGAGATTTTTTATGTTAATATGATTTCAGATAAACATGAAAATAAGTGGATGCAAAAACTAAAAATAGAAAACAGTTTCATTGAAGTGAAATTGGATACCGGCAGTGATGTTAATATTTTGCCGTACAATGTTTTTAAAAATATTAAATTAAAAAAATAAAACCAACGCAATCAAACCAACAACTACGATACTCAAAGCCTATGGTGGTCAACAAATCGTGCCTAAGGGAGAATGTTTTTTGAAATGTTTTTACAACCATAAAATAAGTGACGAAAAATTCATCATTCTCAACGAAAATTTTTGTTCCATTTTGGGAGCTGAAGCTATTGACAATTTGGAAATAGTACGAAAGGTAAATAAGATGGAAATAAACAAAGAAGAAAAATTAACAAAAGAAGAATTTGTAAAAATAAATTTTGATGTTTTTAATGGAGTGGGTACATTCCCAAGTAAATATAAAATAAATTTAACGGACGATGCAGTTCCTGTAGTTAAACCCCCCTGGAGAGTTCCATTAAAAATATTAAAAAATCTTCAAAAATCGTTGGATGTTTTGGTAGAAAAAAACATAATATCAAAAGTAGACGAACCAAGAGATTGGGTACACAACCTGGTAATAATCGAAAAATCTGATGGTACTTTGCGTTTATGCCTAGACCCCAGAAATTTAAATAAATACGTCAAAAAAGAGCAATATTTGATTCCAACCTTAGATGAAATATTGCCAAAACTTAATAATTGTAAATTTTTTAGTGTCTTAAGCTAAGTACTCTGTTTCTTACGGTGAAAATTTCACTTAAACTTTAAACGCCTCAAATTGCAATAAAACATTTAAAAATCAAGAACTTTTGACAATGATAAGAAAGAAACGATCATAACAAAACTGAAATGTCACTTTTTCACGGCAATTTAAATTGTCTTGTATAATAAAAATGAGTGAAAACTTTTTTAACAATTTCCCCTTAATTCCTCGCGTTGCCAATTTTTTTTTTTTTATATGGAGTTTGACAGATTTTTTCCCGTGAAACCGAACAGAGTACTTAAGGTACCTACAGACGACGCAATATTATGTACAATATTCAATTATATTGAATGTGTGTGGGTAATATTGAAGATTGTACAATGGTCAATCTTACCCACATACCATCAATATAATTGAATATTGTACATAATATTGCGTCGTCTGTAGGTACCATTAGCTTTAGACCTAAAAGAAGGCTTTTACCAAGTGGAACTGGACGAAGAATCTAGAAAATTATGTACTTTTGCTACACCCTTTGGTGCATTTCATTTCAATAGATTGCCATTTGGTTTAAGCACAGCACCAGAAATTTTTCAAAAGAAAAATGAAGAAAACTTTTCTAACATTCCCAATATTGCTATATACATTGACGATATTCTCGTTTATGGTGAAACGTTAAAAGAACATAACGAAGCTTTAAATAATGTTATTAACAGAGCAAAAGAGTTAAATATAAAATTTAACGCAAATAAACTTCAATATAAAGTTGAAGAGATTGAATTGCTTGGTCATAAATTTACAAACAAGGGAATGTTACCAAGTAAAGAGAGAATTAATGCAATTCAAAATTTAAGAGGTCCAAACAACAAAAAAGAATTACAAAAATTCTTGGGCCTAGTTAATTATGTGAGATCTTTTATACCAAACCTAGCTGAAATAACTTCACCCTTAAGAGAGTTATTGAAGAAAAATACTCTCTTTGTTTGGCAAAAAGCTCATTCAGATACTGTTACTAAAATTAAAGAAATGTTAGTTAGTTCTACAGTACTAAAGCCTTTTGATGAAAACAAAGAAATTTTTATACAGACTGATGCATCTCAAAATGGTTTGGGCTGTTGTTTGTTACAACAGAATGCACCAATTGCGTATGCATCGAGAAGTTTGTCAGAGACGGAGCAAAGATATGCTCAAATTGAAAAAGAGCTTTTAGCAATAAAACTAATAACTGACTGGTATGCAAATATAACTGACTGGTATGCAAAATCTATAGCCTCAGGACGCATTATAAACTATCACTCTACACAACCAATAAAACAAAAAATAAATACTGCTTCAAACCTTATTACAAAAGTGATGCAATTAAGCCACAATACATTTAAAAACAAAAATATAAGAAATGTTAAAGATATTTTAATTCAAAACAGTTATCCAACAAACATTATTAATAATTTAATCGAAAAAGCAACTAATACACAAACTGGGGAAACAAACATAAATAACACATCTGGTAACACTAAACAATTTTACAGCCTGCCGTTTATCCCCAAACTAACAGAAAATTCACAACTAAAAGAAATTATAAACAACGAAAATGTTTCAATAGCACACAAAGCAAACAAAACAATCAACACACTGTTTACAAGAACAAAAACTAAAATAGAGAAAACAAACCAAAGCAATGTGGTGTATGAAATCAAATGTGTAGGAAAGGAAGACGAAGAGTGTGGTAAGCTTTACATCGGGACAACAAAGAGAAGTTTAGGGACGAGGTTAGCTGAACACGAAGCTGATATCAAAAAGAGTAGAACTACAACTGCACTTGCAATTCATTGTACAGAGATGGAGCATAAAATGAATACTGACGATGTGAGAATATTAGATAAAGAAAGAAATGAAAATAAACGCTACACATTAGAAAGTTTGAGGATTCAACAAAAATCAAAATATGTGGTAAACAAAAGAGAGGATTTAGATAATATTAATGCAAATTACACCATCGCAATAACTTAGTTTTAGTCTTCCACTGTGAAGACTAAACAACTGTGATATTTTTTTTTTTTTTTTTTATTTTTTGCAATTTTTATATTATATTTTTTAAAATTAAATGTGTGTTTTATGTAATTTATTTTATTGTGTAAAGCTGCTTGGTTTTAAAGGAATTAATGTAGAAATTTGACGAGAGAATGTTTGTAAGTTGTTTTATATTTATTGTTATTGATCATTGTTGTTGTTATAAAGCTAGTGTCTTATTATTTTTATTTTCTGTTTTATAATGTTGCCAGATTTAATAAAATTCATCCCTGAAGATGCTGGAAAATACCCAGCGAAACGTCGGAGTTTGAAAATGAAATAAATAGTCTTTTATTTACTTTTTTAAAATAACAGTGACCTTGAAAGCCTTATTTAGAAAAAATTTCTAAAAACACAAAATATAATTTAGAAAAAGGTCGAAATACTTAGAAGAAAATAATTTTTAGTTGCAGAAAATTTCATCATTATATTTATGGAAGAGAAGTTATCGTAAAAACTGACCATAAACCACTTATAGGATTGATGGAAAAAGAAATTCATAAAATACCATCTGGAAAGTTACAACGTATGCGTTTACGTTTGTTAAACTATAATGTGAAATTGGAATATTTACCAGGTAAATACATGTACATTGCGGATTATCTATCAAGAAATCCATTAAATTTTAAATCTTCGGAAGAAGAGCCAATTTTTTACGAAACTATATTATCAATCAATGTGAGCGAAAGAAGGGAAAATCAGATAAAAGATGAAACGAAAAAAGATGCAAATTTAAGTAAAATTATGTCGTTTTATAAATATGGATGGCCAAAAGATAGAAGCAAGGTACCAGAAAGCTTACGTTTTTATTTTGGTAAGCGAAATGATATAATTGAAAATGATGGGATTTTATACTACCATGATAAAATAATGATACCCGATACTATGAAGGTGGACATGTTGAATTTACTTCATGAATCTCAAATGGGCATTGGTAAAACACAAAAAAGGGCAAGATCCATAATGTACTGGAAAAATATGAACACAGACATAGAAGAAAAAATTTTTAACTGTAAAATATGCGATCAATTTTCGAAAAACAATATTAAAGAACCTATGATACCACATGAAATACCTTTAATACCATTTCAGAAAGTTGGGTGTGATATTGCAACTTTTGATGGAAAAGACTACCATATTGTAGTGGATTATTTAAGCAAATGGATTGAATATAAATTATTACGTAACAAAACATCATCGGAAATAATAAAGCACTGGATGGATATTTTTTCTCAATTTGGTATACCCAAAATAATAATTGCAGATAATCTTCCATTCGGTTCCTTTGAATGTAAATCTTTTGCCACAAAGTGGGATATCGAAATTATAACGAGTTCCCCTTTATATCCAAAATCAAACGGATTAGCTGAAAGAGCAGTCCAAATTATAAAAAACATTTTTAAAAAATCAACAACATTTGAAGAAAAATGTGTACAATTAATGGAGTATAGAAACACTCCCCTTCAAGACATGAGTTTGTGTCCATCACAAATGATGTTTAATCGTTTGTTAAGAACAAAACTACCAGTCTCCGACAAACTACTATCGCCTAACTACAATAACAACATAAATCAACAAATTATGAAAAAAAACTCAACATAATACAAAATATTATAATAATTCTTCAAGAAAAGAGCAAAAATTTCAGGAGGGAGATAAAGTATTAATTAAAGATCATATCAAGTGGAAAAATGGAGTCATAATAAAGAAATACAATACGCCTCGTTCATACATTGTTGAAGATAATGATGGTAGAGAGTATCGAAGAAATAGTTGGTTTTTAAAAAATAAAAGTCGCTTGGTATCCAAGAACACTTCAATGAAAAAGGGGGAGATGTAACGTAACATTATAAGTAATGTTAACGTTTACTAATCTCAACATTATTAGTTATGTTAACGTTTACTAATGTTAACATTATTGCAAATGTCACTTAAACAAATATATGATAAATAATAATAATAAAACAAAAGTAAAGAATAACGGTAATTATTCTTTACTTTGTACTAAAAATATATTTATCTCTTTCTTAGTTATATAAAAATCATGTATAAATTAGCATTAAAGAATACATTGTAAATACAGAGTTTTTAGTTAATAAAGAGACATTGAATTATTAACATCACAATTTTCTTTCAGAAATTTTCTGTAGAAAAATTATTTCTCAGAAATTTTCTATAAAAAATTTGTCTTTGGAAATTTTCTATAGAAAAATTGTCTATTAAAAATTTTCTATAGAAGAATTGTCTTTGAGAAATTTTTTAAAAAAATTGTCTGTTAAAAATTTTCTATAGTAAATCTGTCTTTTAGAAATTTTTTATAGAAAAATAGTCTTTCAGAAATTTTCTATAGAAGAATTGTCTTTCAGAAAGTTTCTATAGAAAAATTGTCTGTCAGGAATTTTCTAAAAAAGAATTGTCTTTTTATTTCTATAGAAAAATTGTCTTTGAGAAAGTTTCTATAGAAAAAATTAGTTGTCACTGATCATGCTAAGTATGTATTTTAAGCTTGTTAGTATTTATATTTTATTATAAAATTGTCCTTTATATTAAAAAAAAATATTAAAAATAAATGTAATTAAAATTTATAACATTGAGCATTTTGTATGGAAGGGGATATATAAAACTATTAAATCAACCTAAAAAAAATACGTTATTTGACCAATCAAACTGTACCATTTATTTAAATATAGTGGCTAAATAAACAAAATTAAATTTGAAATAATGCTTAAATGCATTTTGTAAGTTTACCTAAGTTGATTCGGGTAATATGCAAAGAAACTTTTCAAGTTGGATTCCTGTGAAAAATCTTAGGTAAATTATACCCTAAAATTAAATAATTTCACAATTGTTTTTTTTTTGGTGTACGAGCTCTCCGTTTTTCAATTAAGAGTTGTTCGACATCAGCAGAAGAAAATACATTCTGTCTGGATTGTCGGGGGGGGGGGGGGGGGGGTTTAGTAGCAAGTTGAGCAGCTACACCCAAAAAAAACAATTGTGAAATTATTTAATTTTAGGGTACAATTTACCTAAGATTTTTCGCACAAATCCAACTTGAAAAGTTTCTTTGCATATTACCCGAATCAACTTAGGTAAACTTACAAAATGCATTTAAGCATTATTTCAAATTTAATTTTGTTTATTTAGCCACTATATTTAAATAAATGGTACAGTTTGATTGGTCAAATAACGTATTTTTTAGGTTGATTTAATAGTTTTATATATCCCCTTCCATACAAAATGCTCAATATTATAAATTTTAATTATATTTATTTTTAATAATTTTTTTTAATAAAAAGGACAATATAATAAAATATAAATACTAACAAGCTTAAAATACATACTTAGCATGATCAGTGACAACAAAATTTTTCTATAGAAACTTTCTCAAAGACAATTTTTCTATAGAAAATTTCTTAAAGACAATTCTTCTTTAGAAAATTTCTGATAGACAATTTTTCTATAAAAACTTTCTGAAAGACAATTTTTCTATCAAAAATTTCTGGAAGAAAATTTGTCTATAGAAATTTTCTAAAAGACAATTTTTCTATAGAAAATTTCTAAAAGACAGATTTACTATAGCAAATTTTTAACAGACAATTTTTTTTTTAAAAATGCTCAAAGACAATTCTTCTATAGAAATTTCTAATAGACAATTTTTCTATAGAAAATTTTTCAAAGACAATTTTTTTATAGAAAATTTCTGAGAAACAATTTTCTACAGAAAATTTCTGAAAGAAAATACTTCCATAGAAAATTTCTTAAAGAAAAATTTTCTATAGAAATTTTCTCAAAGACAATTCTTCTATAGCAAATTACTGAAAGACAGTTTTTCTATAGAAACTTTCTGAACGACAATTCTTCTATATAAAATTTCTGAAAGAAAATTTTTCGATAGAAAATTTCTGGTAGACAATTTTTCTATAGAAAATTTCTGAAAGATAATTTTTCTATAATAAATTTTTGACGACAATTTTTCTATAGAAAATTTTTTCAAGCCAATATTTTTATAGAAAATTTCTCAAAGACAATTTTTCTACAGAAAATTTCTCAAAGACAATTTTTCTATAAAAAATTGTTTCAAAGATAATTCTTTAATAGAGAATTTTTTAAAGATAATTTTTCAACAGAAAATTTCCCAAAGACAATTATTCTACAGAAAATTTCTCAAAGACAATTCTTTAATAAAAAATGTTTTAAAACCAATTTTTCTATAGAAAATTGATTTTAAACCAATTAAAAAAGATAATTTTTCTGTAGAAAATTTCACAAAAATAATTTTTCCATAGAAAATTTCTGAAAGGCAATTTTTATGTAGAAATTTTCTGAAAGACAATTCTTCTATAGAAAATTTTTCGATAGAAAATTTCTGGAAGACAAATTTAAAAAAAAAATTTTGAAAGTTAATTTTTCTATAGAAAATTTTTAAACAACAATTTTTCTATAGAAAAATTTTTTTTTAGAAAATTTCTCAAAGACAATTTTCTACAGAAAATTTATTAAAGACAATTTTTCTATATAAAATTTCTCAACGATAATTCTTTAATAGAAAATTTTTTAAAGATAATTTTTCTATAGAAAATTTCCAAAAGACAATTCTTCTACAGAAAATTTCTCAAAGGCAATACTTTAAAAGCAAAGATAATTTTTCTATAGAAAAATTTTTAATGATATTTTTTCTATAGAAAATTTCAAAAAGTTAATTTTTCCATGGAAAATTTCTGAAAGGCAATTTTTTTATAGAAAATTTCTCAAAGACAATTTTTCTATAGAATATTTCTCAAAGACAATTTTTCTACAGAAACCTTTTCAAAGACAATTTTTCTACATAAAATTTCTGAAAGACAGGTTTTCTGTAGAAAATTTCTGAAAGACAATCTATGGAAACTTTCTCAAACACAATTTTTCTATAGAATACTTCTGAAAGGCAATTTTCATAGTAAAATTCTCAAAGACAATTATTCTATAGAAAATTTCTTATACAATATTTCTATAGAAAATTTCTGAGAGAAATTTTTCTAGAGAATAGTTTTGAAAAACAATTTTCCATAGAAAAATTCTCAAAGACAATTCCCAAAGACAATTTTTCTACAGAAAATTTCTCAAAGACAATTCTTCAATAAAACAATTTTTAATGATAATTTTTCTATAGAACATTTTCGAAAGATAATTTTTCTATAGAAAATATCTCAAAGATAATTCTTTAATAGAAAATTTTTAAAAAAAAAAAAAATTTATATAGAAACTTCATAAAAGACAATTTTTCGATAAAAAATTTCTCAAAGACAATTTTTTATAGAAAATTTCTGAGTGACAATTTTTCTACAGAAAATTTCTGAAAAACAATTTTTCTATATAAAAGTTCTAAAAGACAGGCTTTCTATAGAAAATTTCTGAAAAACAATTTTTTCTGAGAGACATTTTTTTTACAGAAAATTTCTGAAAGACAGGTTTTCAGAGAAAATTTCTTAAAGACAATTTTTTATAGAAAATTTCTCAAGGACAATTTTTGCTATAGAACATTTCTAAAAGTAAATTTTTCTATAGAAAATTTCTGAAAGACAATTTTTCTATAAAAAATTTCTTAAAGACAATTTTTCTATAAAAACTTTCTCAAAGACAATTTTTCAATAGAAAATTTTTCAAATACAATTTTTCTATAGAAAATGTCTTAAAGGAATTTTTTTCTATAGAAAATTTTTGAAAGACAATTTTTCATAGAAACTTTTTCAAACACAATTTTTGTGAAGAAAATATCTTAAAGATAATTTTTCTATAGAAACTTACAATTTTTCTCTAGAAAATTATTCTGTAAAAAATTTCGCAAGAACAATTTTTCTTTAGATATTTTTTGTTTTTTTTAGAAAGTATATATAGAAAAATTGTCTTAATATATATTTTCTATAGAAAAATTGTATGAGAAATTTGTTATAAAAAAATTGTCTTTAAAAAAATTTTTTATAGAAAACTTGTCTTTGAGAAATTTTCTATAGAAGAATTGTCTTTCAGAAATTTTCTATAGAAGAATTGTCTTTAAGAAATTTTCTATAGAAGAATTGTCTTTCAGAAATTTTCTATAGAAAAATTGTCTTTGAGAAATATTTACAAAAAAATTTTTTGGAAAAATTTTTAATAAAAAAATTGTCTGTCAAAAAATTTTCTAAAGAAAAATTGTCTTTCAGAAATTTACTATAGAAAAACATCTTTCAGAAATTTTGTATAGAGAAATTGACAATAAGAATTTTTTTATAGAAAAATTGTATTTAGTTATTTTCTATAGAAAAAGTGCCTTTGTGAAATTTTCTATATACAAATTTTCTTTGATTCTGATTTTCTCAGATTCTGACACAATTTTTCTACAGAACAAATTTTAGATTCTGTGACAATTTTTCTACAGAAAAAGTCTCAGGTTCTGATACAAATTTTCTATAGAAAAAATCTAAGATTCTAAGACAATTTTTCTTTAGAACAATTTTCAGGTTCTGAGACAATTTTTCTATAGAAAGTACCATATTGTGAGACTATTTTTCTAAAGAATTTTTTCTACCTCAAATCATTTTCTGGATCTGCTTTGGTGCCCACCATTTAATGTCCAAGTAATGTCTTTTTAAAGAGTTCCGATTTAAAGCGTGGCGGATGCCGCAAATGTTCGGATAAACCACCACCGTCTGCAACTGAAAGTTAATATATTGGTTAATATACTTTTATCAAATATATAAACACATTATTTTTGCTTACCTTTTTAATTAATTAAATAAATTAGTTCCTCATAAATATTTTTTATAAAAAATTAAAGACAATTTGTTGTCAATGTGTTGTTTACAATGTGGCATTAATATGTCGACTTTATCGAATTAAGTTTATTTACATTTATAAAAAAAAACTTAGGTAAAAGATTCAAGTTTGTGTATGTTAAATTTAATATTGTAAACAATGCTATTTTACAAAACAAATGTCATATACAATTTAGTTAAAACTTGAACAATTTCTTGAACTCAATATAAAAAAAATTTACCTAAGTCACCTTAGACTGTTTAACACTAGTTATTTTTTTGGGTGTAGTTTGAGATTAGATTCGAAATTCTTGAGCGAGAGGTCAATTTCCTCTAGTGTTCTTACTAAGAACACTAGAGGAAATTGATATTGCTAAGAACTTCTTAGCAATATGTTTTCCGAGCAATGAGTACTGAGAAACTTTTTATATTTTAGCCAATTTGTTCCTTTGCCTGCAGTTGTAGTGGGTACCCGGAAAATTTGTTGGTACTCGATACCAAGTACCCAAATACCCGGTACTTTTACAACCCTACTATTTATGCTTAAAAATATTTGATCGATGTGAAAATAACAAACGCAAAATCGATGTGAAAATAACAAACGCAAAAAAAATCTAACAAACAACTCCAACAAACACCTTGTCTGAAGAAGAATACTGCATGATTACTGCATGATAATACAGTTTCTGCTGTATTCGTATGCCGGCAACAATTTTTATTTGTAGAAACAGAGTGGCATCAATGCAAGTTATTTTAATAGTACTGGCAGCACTTTGCCGCAAGACAATTATTGTGAATGTTTTATACTTTTTCTTGCAAAATATTCTATCAAACAGTTTCCACAAGATAACAAACAGTTCCCACAGACAAAAAATTTAATAAATTATAAAAAGAATATACATATTAAATAAAACAATAAATAAAAAAAATATTAAACAAATTTAAAATTTTAAAATTACTATCTGTATGTCTTCTTACTTGCAATGTCTTAACAAGACGAACTTCACTCATGGTCACTCATGTCTAGGTCACTTTTTCCCCTCTGGAGCTTAAAAAAAGTCGGAGTGCAGAAAAAGTAATGATAAGGTTCGATAGGGAATCAAAAAAGCAACAAAATGGCATTTTTGGAATATTCAAAAATTGTTTTTTGTAGAAGTTTCCCTTACAAAAACTATTTAACTTTTGGTGTCCTGGAACTTTCCCCTCTGGAGCTTAAAAAAAGTCGGAGTGCAGAAAAAGTAACAATGAGGTTCAATAGAGAATCAAAAACGCTACTTTACGCTAGTTTACCTAACAAAAACTACATAATGTCTTAAAAAAACAAATTTTACCCATGGTACCCAGGTCACTTTTTCCCCTCTGGAGCTTAAAAAAAGTCGGAGTGCAGAAAAAGTAATAATGAGGTTCAATAGAGAATCTAAAAGGCTACAAAATGGCATTCTTGGAATATTCAATAATTGTTTTTTGTAGAAGTTTCCCTTACAAAAACTATTTGACTTCAAAAATTTTCTATAGAAAAATTTACTATCGAAAATTTTCGAAAGAAAAATTTAATATCGAAAATTTTCTATAGAAAAATTTAGTATCAAACATTTTCTATAGAAAAATTTAATATTGATAATATTTTTTTTAATAAATAATTTAGTATCGAAAATTTCCTATAAATTATTAAGTGTAGAAAATTTTCTATAGAAAAATTTAGTATCAAAAATTTTCTATAGAAAAACATATCGAAAAATTTCTATAGAAAAACATAGTATCGAAAATTTTCTAAAGAAAATTGTTTTTTGCACAAGTTTCCTTAACAAAAACTATTTACTTTTGGTGTCCAAAAAAAACTTTCCTCTCTTTGTAAAAGTTTTCCTAACAAAGACTATTTTACCTTTTATTAACAAACATTTTTGATAGAAAAATTTATTATCAAACATTTTCTATAAAAAATTTATTATCAAACATTTTTTGTGAAAAAATTTATTACCAAAAATTTTCTATAGAAAAATTTATTATCAAAAAATTTCTATAGAAAAATTTATTATCAAAAATTTTCTTAGAAAAATTTATTATCAAACATTTTTTATAGAAAAATTTATTATCGACAATTTTTTTAGAAAAATTTATTATAGAAAATTTTATATAGAAATTAAGTATCGAATATTTTCTACAGAAAAATTTAGTATCGAAAATTTTCTTAAAAAAATTTGTTATCAAACATTTTTTACAGAATAATTATGTATAAAAAAATTTCTATAGAAAAATTTATTATAGAAAATTTTCTTTAGAAAAATTTATTATAGAAAATTTTATTTAGAAAAATTTATTATAGAAAATTTTCTATAGAAAAATTTGGTATCGAAAATTTTTCTATAGAAAAATTTAATATCAAAAATTTTCGATAGAAAAGTTTAGTATCGAAAATTTTCGATAAAAAAATTTAGTATCGAAAATTTTCGATAGAAAAATTCTGTATCGAAATTTTTCTATAGAAAAATTTAGTATCGAAAATTTTTGAAAAAAAATAATTTAGTATCGAAAATTTTCTATAGAAAAATTTAGTATCAAACATTTTCTATAGAAAAATTTTGTGTCAAAATTTTTTTTATAAATAATTTAGTATCGAAAATTGTTTTATAAAAAAAATTTATTATCGAAAATTTCTATAGAAAAATACACGTCCAGTCCACTTATTTTCCTCTGGAGCTAAAAAAGTCGGAGTGCAGAAAAAGTAATAATTAGGTTTAATAGAGAATCAAAAACGCTACAAAATTACATTTTGGAATATTCAAAAATTGTTTTTTGTAGAAGTTTACCTAACAAAAACTATATAATGTCTTAAAAAAACAAATTTCACCCATGGTATCCAGGTCACTTTTCCCCTCTGGAGCTTAAAAAAAGTCGGAGTGCAGAAAATGTAATGATGAGGTTCGATAGGGAATCAAAAAAGCTACAAAATGGCATTCTTGGAATATTCAATAATTGTTTTTTGTAGAAGTTTCCCTTACAAAAACTATTTGACTTTTAGTGTCCAGGACACTTTCGCCTTTGGAGCTTGAAAAAGTCGGAGTGCAGAAAAAGTAACAATGAGGTTCAATAGAGAATCAAAAACGCTACAAAATTGCATTTTTGGAATATTCAAAAATTGTTTTTTGTAGAAGTTTACCTAACAAAAACTATATAATGTCTTAAAAAAACAAATTTCAGCCATGGTATCCAGGTCACTTTTCCCCTCGGGAGCTTAAAAAAAGTCGGAGTGCAGAAAATGTAATGATGAGGTTCGATAGGGAATCAAAAAAGCTACAAAATAGCATTCTTGGAATATTCAATAATTGTTTTTTGTAGAAGTTTCCCTTACAAAAACTATTTGACTTTTAGTGTCCAGGACACTTTCGCCTTTGGAGCTTGAAAAAGTCGGAGTGCAGAAAAAGTAACAATGAGGTTCAATAGAGAATCAAAAACGCTACAAAATTATATTTTTGGAATATTCAAAAATTGTTTTTTGTAGAAGTTTACCTAACAAAAACTATATAATGTCTTAAAAAACAAATTTCAGCCATGGTATCCAGGTCACTTTTCCCCTCGGGAGCTTAAAAAAAGTCGGAGTGCAGAAAATGTAATGATGAGGTTCGATAGGGAATCAAAAAAGCTACAAAATGGCATTCTTGGAATATTCAATAATTGTTTTTTGTAGAAGTTTCCCTTACAAAAACTATTTGACTATTTGAAAATTTATTATCACTATTTGAAAATTTATTATCAAAAATTTTTTTACAGAAATTTAGTATCGAAAATTTTCTATAGAAAAATTTCATACGAAAAATTTCTATACAAAAATTTATTATTGAAAATTCCTTTAAAAAAAATTATTATAGAAAATTTTATATAGAAATTTCGTATCGAACATTTTTTTATGCCTTTATGATACTGCATTTGTTAGGGTTTTTCTATTGGAATTTCGATAAATACAAAATTTTTTGTTGAAGTTATCGAAATTTGTATAGAAAACCCCTAATAAATGCAGCAACAAGTAACTTAAAAAAAAACAAGTATCATACGCACTTTAGAAAAAATTAATATCGAACATTTTCCATAGAAAAATTTATTATCGAAAATTTTCCATAGAAAAAATTTGTTATCGATAATTTTCTATAGAAAAATTTGGTATCAAACATTTTCTATAGAAAAATTTTGTATCGAAAAAAAAAAAAATTATAGAAAAAATTTATTATCGAATATTTTCTATAGAAAAATTAAGTATTGAAAGTTTTGTATAGAAATATTTTGTATAGAAAAATTTAGTATAGAAAAGTTTAATACATAAAAATTTAGTATTTTTTATAGAAAAATTTATCATCAAAAATTTTTTATAGAAAAATTACACGAAAAAAGTTTACCCGAGAAAAAAATACCAGAAAATCGTTAAAATGGCAACACTGGTAGGTACGGTATTTAAACTTGGCATCACCTTTTTTCTAATCTGTTTTTCACTGTTGCCAATTATTTTTCACCAAAAACATCTAAATTTTACTAAAAACTAATATCAATTTAATCCAAACAAAAAGCGCTAGATTTTCCCGCTAAAGGGCTGGTTAGTCAACTGGTAAAGTAATCAAGTAACAAGAACTCGCTAGTTTTTATTTACGTGACAATTAAAATGCATTAGATTTTCAGGTAACAAGTTATTTCGTCCAGTAATCGTTTACATGTATTGCCATATGAGAAAAACGAACAGCTTATTTGTTACTGCTACTCTGTTGCGTTACCAGTTGAGTAACGAGCCCTTAAAACCAAATTTTCCCCGTAAAATCCAAACAAAAAGCGCTAGACTTAGCGGGGAAACCTCCAATTTGGCAACAGTGGATTTTTGTTGATGTTTTGTTTTTGGTATGAAATCACGATAAATTGCAGAAAAAGTTAAAATATTTTTTTAAAAGGTTTTATTTTACAACTGTTGCGTTGTTACATAGAAAGTGGTAAATATTTATAAAATATAATCATGCTTTAAAAGATTGTAGAGTTTTACATATTTTTCAGCGTTTACAGGAGCTCTAGCCAATGTTTCTTCTATAACTAAAATGCGTTCATCATTTGGATAACCCCTATGCAAAAAGCTGGTACAAATAAACGCTAGAAATAATGTATTCCAAAAAATAGCACCAGACACCAGCCCTTACAAGCACAAATATTGTGCAGCAAACACCGACCACCATGTCATTGCAAATACTGGTGGTCTTACCAAATTTTTCCTTAATTGAATAAGGGTAAAAGTTTTGTCAAAGCTGTTATTAAACGTTTAGATTGGGGTGGCTGGATTCGCACTTACATCGGTCGTCAGAAGGTGTTATTTCAAAAGTCTCCAGCCGTAAGACGCCGTTTATGTTATCATCGCTTTACTAATTCAACTTTAAGATCAAATGGCTGCACATTTGGATTTATCAAAAACAAATTAAAAAATAAAATTCATTTTTAATGGGCAAGTTCCCTTACTGAAATTTTATTTGATTCTACACAATTCTAAATACAAAAAAAAAACTGGCTGAATTGCAGTTTATTGGGCACACGGAAATTAAAAAAACTAAAAACGCCACCCGATCAAGAAATAAAAAAAAAAACCGAAATTAATGATTAGTGGCGGCGGACTCGGGAAGTACCTCTGAGCCACCCATAAAGTATCAAATTCAGCACTGATTTTAACCAGGCAAAAGGCTTAATACACAAAAAAAACCTTATTTTGCGAAGCCGCTAAATTAATTTACGGAGTTTGTAACCCCAAAGGCCGGCTACGAAGAAAAAAAATTTTAAAACAAAAAAGTGTTGCCCCTTTCCTGGATGTCCCTATTAAAGAAGACCCCAAAAAAGTGCCCGGCGCCAATAATCAATAATTTTGCTTTTTTTAATTCTTAAGCGGATAGCGTTGTTAGTTTTTTCGATTTTAGTGTGTCCCACTAACTGCAAATTTGCCAAAACTTTTGCCGTGGGGCTTCATTTCCACTGTCTTCATCCAAACTCTTCAATGGAACGTCTTTTATAAGTTTGTGTTTAATAATCCCTATAACAAACGTGGTGATTTCTTTGCAACTAATGTAAAAGGTATAATTTTGAAGTAAATTTGATTAATAAAGTGCCCATAAGCTGAAGGTATGAATTGTGCAATTATTGGTGGGAACTAAAAATTTTAACAAATATTTTAAATTGTTTAAAAAAAATTGGTTCGTGCAAACGAACCAATTTTTCTATAGAAAATTGCTGAAAGATGGTTTTTCTATAATAAACCAAAAAAATTCTGAAAGATGGTTTTTCTATAATAAATTTCTGAAATACCATTTTTCTATAGAAACATGTTCAAGCTATTTTTCTATAAAAAATATCTTTAAAAACAATTTTTATATAAAAAAATTCTTAGACAATTTTTTTTTTGTATAAAATGTCGGAAAAAAAATTCTTCCATAAAAATTGATTAAAAACAATTTTTCTACTCTCTAAAGACAATTTTGCTATAAAAATTTCTCAAACTCAATTTTTCTATAGAAAATTTAAACATAAAATTATATATATTTGGATCAGGTTGGATACATTACTATCAAAATAAAAGATTTTTCATTCCATTCTTAAAGCAGGTTTTGCATTATCACACTTTGTATAATGAATTTTGTATAATTTACTTTTTTTGAAAAGTATAACGTATCAGAAAATATTTTGAAATTTTTCAAAAAATAATATTTTGCTTTCGACTTTTCAATTTTATTGTGATTATTTAAAATTCAAACAAAATACAATAAATTGAAAAAAGAAAATTTATAATTTTGCGTGTTTTGCTAAATTTTTTAACAAAAATGGCAACGGATAATACTTTGTAATTATATAATTTTTAATGTGTTTTCGTTTACATAGCACATTTCAACGCACAAAGTATAACAATGTAAAGGCCCTTTAAGGAGTGTTTTTCCGAACTTAGAATTTTTTTCTCCTAAAATCATTTTTAACATTTGTCCTACAAAACGCAAAAAAAGTTAAGGGTTAAGTATTCAAACTAGTATTTATGTACATATATATTGATGCTTTAAGTAGCATGTATGCATATATGTTATGTATAGAGCCTCAAATTAATTAAACGTGGATTTATTCCAGACCATGAATTTTTAAGAATTAATTTACATGGTTTCTGTAGCCACTTCTACGTCATCAGTGGATTTTTTTTATTTGTTTATTAACAGACCTATTTGCTATGAGGACCAATTTTTTTTTTGTAAGTTTTATTACTTTTTGTAGTTGCAACGTCATTACTTATACATATATGTATGTATCAGGTTTGATGAAATGTGATTATGGATGTGGATTTATTTCATACCATGATTTCTAAATAATTAATTATAGATTTAATTTGGTACATGGTTTCTATAGGCATTATTTGTTTATTAACACACCTATCTATGAGACCCGATTTGTATTTTTTGGGTTTTATTATTTTTTTGTAGTCAAACAACATTTTATAACAGTAACTTAAAAAATATTTTATTTATTGTTTATTTTTGAAGTTCAACTAACGTAAAAATTTTGTTTTTTGCTATTTTACAAACTTTAAAATTGGAATCCTCAAAATGTCTGTGTTTGTGATCTGAGCAAACATAATATTTGCAATGTTGACACATAATTAGTTGCGAATTGAGCTTTTTAAAATGGCCACACTGACAACAAAATCTTGTCTTATCGTGGTATTTCAATAACAATTGTCGCAATTTAAGTCTAAAATCTTTTGGGTTGCTTAAATTTGTTAGCGGTTCATTTCTCAGAATTCTTTCTGCATACATTTGGACATAAACTCCACAACTTATTCCGTCTGGCTGTAGGTCTCTTTCAACCATTTGAGTATAGCTCCAAATGTTTCCGTTAGAAATATTGGCTATAAAGCGATTATATACATCTCTACCTTTGTTTCGATTTTCAATTGAATTGATGTATATGAACTCGTGAGTTGAAAAATTTAACACACATAATGTATAATGTTGAACATCATCATCATTTATTTGTTCATCTAATATTGGAATAAATATTATATTTGGTTGCTGTTGCATTAATAAATTAAGAGAGTCAAGTCTAATGTCAACCTTTTGAGTGGGTAACGAATAACAGTTTTTTCTGTTACTTTCCTTAATTATGCACATAAGGCAATTATCAATAACAAAACTAGTTAACAGGCTGTCAAAACTTTCCCAGTCAACATCATCCAAATAATCGTAATAACCAAAAGTAAATTGATCAAATTGTGAAATATGGTTTACTTCTTCTTGAAGTTTATCGAATTTAAAAAGATAAAATTCAAATTGTCTGCGAAACCGCTGTGTATTTTCGCTTGTAATACCTTTAACAATTTTACTTAAATTTTTATTTTTTTGTTGAATATTTTTTACATTTTTGCTTGCTTTTTTTTCAAGCATTGTTTTTTGTTTAATTGCTCGTTTTTTCTTCTCATTTTTTTTACCCCAAGACTCCTCAGGTTCTCCCTTAAGAATTACTCCAGAATAGTCGTGTTCAATGCTTATATCTTGAATAGACTGGGAGTTGTTTATATCATTTTTATTATTTAAGACATCAGATCCTACGTAATTATGTTGCTTTTTAACAAAGTCATTTTCATTGAGTTCGTGGGAATCTAATTTGATAATGTCTTCTATTTCTTTTGAAAAGTTTCCAAACATTTTATAATGATATCGCAATTCTTTCAATGTTGTTATATTATCTATTCTGGTCTTTTTTATAAATTCACCAGGTCTTAAAGATTTTTCCTTAAGGACAATATGCTTTTGAAGGTAAAAAGCAAATTCCACTGGAGCGTTGCTTATGTGGTCACCAGATGGGTCAATGCGAATACCCATGATATTTGTCCAAAGTGGAACAAAGGGGCAATATTTATTTAAAAAAAACATTGCTATTTTATCATGGCGGTATGTATTTATCTCCATAGAAGCTCCACAAGTAATTTTTTTAATGTTTTCACAAACATCATTATAAATTTGGAGAAAATAGGCACGAAATGGGCTGTTTTTAGAAATGGATTCTAAATGATCAATTGGATCTTCAGGTAACTCGTTATATCTGCCATTAATATCACAATTATCATTAAGATCCGTATCAAGTCTGTTTAATGCAATTAAACTATTTTCGAATACATTCGTCTTATATGGATACAGTAAAACATTGAAAATGTGTCTAAACCAATTTTGACACTCTTCAATAGTTTTAAAATCAAAGGCAGCTATTAAAGCATTTTTAAGTATTCTTCTCAAGATATGAGATTTACTTCCTAGTTGTACATCAAGATCTTTGCACATAATGTGTATATAATGACATTTACACCATTGCAAGACCATAAAGTTGGGAACTATTGTAATATCTTTTGCAGTATTTAGAAAAGCTGCACATGCATGCAAATAACTCAATAAAGATTGATTATTAAAACACATTAATGCAGCCCCATATGTTGCAGCACTTCCGTCTGTACATATTCTTTTAAACGCACAATTTACATTGTTTTCTTTTAGGAAAACTACTAATCTTTCCAAGAATGTTTTTATTTCTTGAAGATTGTGTCGTCCCATAACTGCTTCTGCAATGACTAAAACTTTTTTCAAATTTGGAAAATGTAAAACCAGTTTGTAAGTTAAAATCCGTTTTGAGGCCCAATCAACCTGTCTTACACTTTCACCGGATGCATCCAAATGTAAAGTGTATTTGCAGTCTTGGAGTATCTTCGAATTTTGAGAAATAATTTCGAACGTTTCTTTTTGCCATAGATAAATTTCTAGCGGTCTATCGCAACGTTGAATATAGTTTTTGTAGGGTCCTTCCATCATTTTTATGACGTCCCAATATGTATTATTATTATAATAAAAATCAGAATTTCCTTCAGCCTTAGCTTTTCGTAAAGTTGCTAAGTTCTGAATATTTTGTAAATTTCCTACTTCAGCAATATCGTCAGAAGCTTTTAAAATAGCATTCTTTCTTTCAGCATATGCTGTTTTATCTTTTAAACTTTGTTTAATTTCTACTCTTTTTAGTCCTCTCATTGGAATGACATGAGTTTCACCTTCTGCATGGTATAGAAATTCTTTATTTCTATGTACTGTAACGCTTCCATCAGAGGTAAGTACAGTAAATCTAAAGTTATTACAGTCATTAAACTTACAATACGCATATAAAAGAATCTTTGTCTTTTCTATAGATGTGTTTCTATAAAAGCACAAAATACATACATTGTTATGCTTTAAATACTCTTTTCGTATTATATTTTGAAGAATTTTAACTTTATTAATTTTATTATCTTTAACTTTAATTAAAAGTAGACCTAGATCAACAGTAAACGTACAATCAGAAATTTCTCTATCAAATTTTCTTTCTGGCTTTTCTCTCTGTGGTTTACAGCGAATTGGTGATCGATTCCGTTTTTCATTATGATTTCGTGCTTTATCGAGTTTTATAAACTCAGACACATTTAACGAATCATCCGTTATATCATAAGGACCCAATGTGCAATTGCGCCCACTCTCAGAAACATTTTCATTAAAATTTTCTTCTTTTGTTTCGTCATTGGGATCGGATTCTTGATTGTTATCTATTTCTTTGAAAATTTTATTCTCCTTGGGTCTAAGCACATCAAGATTTTTTAGCGCAGACATATTTTTTGAAAACATCTCAAAATCAAATGCAAATTTTGTAAATTGTTTGGAAATATTTTCAATTCCAAGAGATTCTTTCTGATTATTTTTTTTAAAGTCTTTAAAATCATCTACAAATGTAGTTAAACAGTTTAAAATCATTGAAACATTTTTGGGAAGTTCCAATGTACCATCATTATCAGAAATTTGAAATTCAGATTGGTTTTTGTCTAATAAACTATTTGAAATTATTTCTGAACTATTTTCTACATCCATTTTATCGCTTTTCGAGCTTTTTAATGAGGTTAGAGATTTATTAGTAGTAACTTCAATAGATGTTTGATTTTCTGACTTTAAAGTTGTACTTTTTGATACTGTTTTAACTGGAGTTTCTTTTTGGTTAACTCCCTTATTGTTATAACCTAACGTTTCATAAACAGAAGCTATCAACTCGTCGATTTCATTTTTGTTTACTAAAGCACCTGACACATCTTGCGAAATATCAGTGCTTTTTTCTAAAATCGATGTTGAAATATTTTCAGTCTCCATGGGACAAATATTTAAAGCATCTGTTGCAACTTGTGTAGTAGGATTAGTGTTTGCTCCCAAATCAGTGTTTGTTTTTAAATTTGATTTCGAAATAAGTATAGAATGATCTGAAAGCTTATTATTTTCAGCCTCCATATTTTTTTTATTATCTGACTTTGAATTACTACATTCTGATACTGTTTTAACTGGGGTTTCTTTTTGGTTAACTCCCTTATTGTTATAACCTAACGTTTCATAGACAGAAGCTATCAACTCGTCGATTTCATTTTTGTTTACTAAAGCACCTGATACATCTTGCGAAATATCAGTGCTTTTTTCTAAAATCGATGTTGAAATATTTTCGGTCTCCATGGGACAAATACTTAAAGCATCTGTTGCAACTTGTGTAGTAGGATTAGTGTTTGCTTCCAAATCAGTGTTTGTTTTTAAATTTGATTTCGAAATAAGTATAGAATGATCTGAAAGCTTATTATTTTTAGCCTCCATATTTTTTTTATTACCTGACTTTGAATTATTACATTCTGATACTGTTTTAACTGGGGTTTCTTTTTGGTTAACTCCCTTATTGTTATAACCTAACGTTTCATAGACAGAAGCTATCAACTCGTCGATTTCATTTTTACTTACTAAAGCGCCTGATGCATCTTGCGAAATATCAGTGTTTTTTTCTAAAATCGTCGTTGAACTATTTTCAGTCTCCATTGGACAGTTATTTAAAGCACCTGATACATCTTGCGAAATATCAGTGCTTTTTTCTAAAATCGACGTTGAACTATTTTCAGTCTCCATGGGACAAATATTTAAAGCATCTGTTGCAACTTGTGTAGTAGTATTAGTGTTTGCTTCTAAATCAGTGTTTGTTTTTAAATTTGATTTCGAAATAAGTATAGAATGATCTGAAAGCTTATTATTTTCAGCCTCCATATTTTTTTTATTTTCTGACTTTGAATTATTACATTCTGTTACTGTTTTAACTGGGGTTTCCTTTTGGTTAACTCCCTTATTGTTATAACCTAACGTTTCATAGACAGAAGCTATCAACTCGTCGATTTCATTTTTGCTTACTAAAGCGCCTGATACATCTTGCGAAATATCAGTGCTTTTTTCTAAAATCGACGTTGAACTATTTTCAGTCTCCATTGGACAGCTATTTAAAGCACCTGATGTTTGTGAAGTATCAGTGCTTGTTTGTAAAATTGTATTCAACATACTTTGTATTGACACATCAGAAGACTGTGTATTTTGTGATTCTGTTTTATCTTGGTCTTTATTATTTGCTAAATTTAGATCTTCATTATCTAAATTGTCGTCAACATTAATTGGGTTTACGGTAACAGCTGATTCAACTTGTGATATGTCAGGGGTTTGTTTTAAAATGGACATAGAACTGTTTTCAGTCTCCATGTGACAGTTTTTTGAAGTATCTGATGCAACTTCTACAACATTAGTGTTTGTTTCCAAACTGGGTTTTGATATCTGTCTGGAATGATCAGAAGGCAAATCAATTCTGGATTCAAATTCTTTACAATTATCTTCAGCCTCAGTTGGAATTGCAATTTTTATAGATCGCTTTTTTAATATGCGACTAGCCATTGCAGCAATTTTCTTTCTATTTTGAATATTATTTTGTATTTTGTGGTATTTAATGCTATTTCGTAACGAATTCAGCGTGTTTATAACATTTTCAAATGCATTATTTACATCTTCAGAATATGCTAATAACTCCTCCAAAGATGAATGTTTTAAAAGAATTATCTTTAAATCATTTGTATAAGATTTAGATGCCATTTTAATATTATTTTATAGTTTAAATAAACTAAAATTAAAAAGTCGTTATTTCACCCAAAAAAGGTAGTAATGCTTACTAAAAAGTCTTTTGTTATTCAGGACCAAATTATTTAGTTTGTGTCCTATAATATTTAAAGTAAATTTTACTGAAACTAATTACCTAAAAATAAGTTTAGTTCAAAATTATAAGATTTTAATTAAATTTTTAATTAATAAGATTGAAAGTTAAATTGATAATAAACAAATCGTTAAAAAGAGTATTTAAATAGACAATGTAAGCTGAAAAAAAAAAAAAAATATTATTACTTTATTTATAACATAAAAAAAAATATGTTGGTAAAATGTGTTACAGTCAGACCTTTTAATTCACCATTCAATTTCTCAAATCAAAAATTTTAATTAACGATTCATGCTTGAATTAAATTTGAATTATATAAAAAAAGAATTAATTTATTTTGTGAATAATTCAATTGTAATTCAAAGAATTAATTCAAGCATGAATTAATTCTTTTTGAAGTAATTCATTTTTTGAATTAATTCTTTTTTTGAATTCATTTTTTGAATTATTTTATAAGTGATTTTGCACGGTCTATTTTGATTTTTTAAAACTATGAAACATTGTTATAAACCAAAATGTTTGCGAATGTTTGTTTGGTTGATTTTTTTCTTGCTACTTTCGCTCAAGCATAAATGTTATAGTATGTGTGTAATTTCCAAAAAATGAATTAAAAAAATGAATTAATTCTAAAAAAGAATTAATTCAAAAAAAGAATTAAATCAAAAAAAGAATTCAAAAAATTAATTGAAAATTAATTAATACAAAAATAATTAATTCATGTTTGAATTAATTCTTTGAATTAAAATTGAATTATTCGCAAAACGGATTATTTTTTTTTTTAATAATTCAAATTTAATTCAAGCATGAATTAATTCATTAATTAAAAAAATAATTAAATATAATGTGAATTGAATTAATTCTTCAAAGGTCTGGCTGCAGTTTGTTAATAGTTTTTATTAAGCTTAATGGATTTTAATATTCTAATAAAATTATCTAAAAAAGTTTAAGAAATTTATCAAATTTTCCCATTTTGTTAATATTTTATAGGAAATTTTTAAAAATCTGGCAACTAAAATATAAATAAAAAGCAACCAATTGTGAAAAATTATTTTTTTCTTATTTTAACTCATACTTAAATATGTAGGCCTTTATTCATAATACTTAAAGTGTACTTAAAGTAGGTTTATTTGACAAATATTCATGCAATATCAGTCAAATAAACCTACATTAGATTTAATTTACTCATTATGAATAGCCCAGGTAATGTACAATATCCATTTTTTTTTTAAATACTTGTAAAAATAAATTTTATTTTTTAATTCTGCTGAAAGTCCAGTTACTGCTACTCTAGCTGCCGAGAAGGTCAAAAACGATGGAGCCACTACCAAGGCAAAGAAATCATCCACTGCTCTATCTCATCCAGCAACTCAATAGTTGATGCTTCTATTATGGTGTTCAAAAATATTTTCAAAAAATTATTACATAAATAATAAACTAAAAATAACTACGTTGAAAAACTATAACAATTTGTTTTTTGGTTTTTATTACCTTAAAAAAAAAAAAGGTTTCGTTAAAAAAATTATGGATTGATCTGTATAAAGACTTATGTATTGGCTTTATCAGTATCTTTGTTTTAATCTTTGAAATATAGTTGAAATATAGTAAATAAATTAACTTTTTAATTCACATGAAATCCAATTCTGTGTTGTTCTTCACATCTTCATTCGAAGTTTAAATCGAATATCTATAAGCTAAATATTGTAAGGAAAAAAAATGCACTCGTTTTGCTTCACTCAAAAAATTATGTTAGTAAAATCAACTGAAAATGTCAGTTAAAATAACTACTTTGTAAGTTGTTTTGGGGTCAACTACTTTTTCAGTTAAATCAACTAACAATGTTAGTTATTTTAACTGACAAAAAACAACTGACTTATATAGTAAAAACTACTTACATTTGTAGTCAAAACAACTAAAATGTAGTAAAAATAAAAAAATCTTTAAATAATTTTTTTTTTGTCAAAAAATTTTTCAGAAAAAAATTAAAGACCAAATTTTTTCAAAGTTTTTTTTTTTTTTTTAACAAAATTTGTGAAAAATAAAAAAACGAAAATTGATTTTTATTTTTTGGAAAAAAACTTTGAAAATTTTTCAGAGATAAAAAAAATAAAATTAACTACTTTAAATAACTGTTACTACATCACAGTACTTTTTTGTTAGTTATTCAAAAAAAGTTCTTAAAATAACTAACAGAAATAATTGTTTGATATTTTTCATACAAAAACAACTGACTTTGTAGTTGAAAATAACTAACTACTGTAAAATATACAAACAACTAACATGTAGTAACTTACATAATTTTCTGAGTGTTTTCATCAACATATAGAGATTTGTTTTATTTTTAAATATAGTTGATTTAATCTATGACAGAGGCCGTATTCATTTAAACTCGTATACACCAAGTATACCGTATAAACTTACCAAACTTATTTTTTATAAATGGAGTTTGACATAAATTGTATAAATTTATCAGACTTACATATAATACGAGGTGTTTATACGGTTAGATGAATACCATTAGATACTAAAATATTTTACATATACATGTATATCAGACTTGTCGTATCTGTTTTGTATAACTATCTTTATACTTTTCTTGAAAAACGTTTATTTAACATAAAAGATTTGGTAATTTTTGATATACTTTTATTTTAACATATGTAGGATATTTATTAAGGATAGTTATGTAGGATAATTATCAGCCTTACCACATAAAATAAATTTAAAGTCGACTTTTAATTTTATTTCCATACAAATTCTTTTTGTTTTTAAAATCGACTTTCAAAAAATGTATAGAAAATTTCAAATAAAACTTTTGTTAAAATAGACTTTTAATTTTTCTATGGTACGGGCCAATCATTTTCTATGGCAAAGTAAAACAAACTTTATAAAAAATATTTTTTTTTAATTAATTTGTGTTTTGATCTGTTTAGAGAGTTATGTATTGGCTCTAATAGTATCTTTGTTTTATTCTTTTAAATATAGTTGACTCGATCTTGGATAGATACTAAAATATCTTTGGTTTGATCTGTATAGAGACTTATATATTGGCTCTATCAGTATCTTTGTTTTATTCTTTTAAATATAGTTGATTCAATCTGAAACAGATACTAAAATATTTTAAATTTGTCATCAATACCCCTATTGTAAAACTGTATAAAAATAGTTTATTTTAACTAATTTGTGGTTTGATCTGTTTACAGACTTATATATTGGCTGTATGAGTATATTTGTTTAATTCTTTTAAATATAGTTGATTTGATCTGTGCCAGATACTAAAATAATTTAAATGTATATCAAATTTGTCATTAGTATCTCCATTGTTAAACTTACCGTTATTTTAAACATGTTTTTCGAATTTTATCTCTATGGTCTCTGTTGTTTTAAACGGTGTTCGCACTCATTTTTAACTAGTTTAATTTTTGGTTTTCCCCTTACATGTTTAAGTGGTTAAACATGTTTAAAAAAATGAGTGCGAATCTGGTATTACACAACTTTTCAATTCACATAAAATCGTATCTTAAAGCTAAAAAAGTGCATTCGTTTTGCTATCATCAAAATTGTGTAAAACAAAACGATTAAAAATATTCGGAAGTAAAATCTTGAACAACTAAGACAATTCAGAAATTTTTATTTTCACAATTTTTTATGTGAATTACTTATTTGGAATAGCGGTGTATATTTACAACTACGTATAATAAAGAAACAATAAGTAGTAATTAAATTTGTATAGACATATTTATAACCTAATCGAAAAAACACGGCCTTTAATAGATTTTGACCGGTATATGTATACATATTTTACCTATGTATATATTTTCTCTTTGAATTTTTTTTTAATATAGTAGATTTAATGTATGAAATATACTAAAACATTTAACAAATATATCAGAATTGTCATTAGTATCTCTATTATAAAAGTAACTTTATACTTATCCTGAAAAATGTTTTTTGAAACAAAAGATTTGGTAATTTTTTATATACTTTTATTTGTTTTAATTTAAACATAGGATACTAATTTTTACTAAACATAAATAATTCAAATGATGTAAATACAATTTTGAAATCATTTTTTTTTATTCGTTTTTATTTAACAAATATATCAGAATTGTCATTAGTATCTCTATTGTAAAAGTAACTTTATACTTATCCTGAAAATTTTTTTTTGAAATAAAAGATTTGGTAATTTTTTATATACTTTTATTTGTTTTAATTTAAACATAGGATACTTATTTTTACTAAACATAAATAAATCAAATGATGTAAATACAATTTTGAAATCATTTTTTTTTATTCGCCGAATAAAAAAGTTTAGATATAGTAACATATTGTTTAATATAATTATATATGACCATACACAGTACTTTACATAATTATATGTAAATGTATCTTGTATAAATTTTTACGCAAAAAATATAATATGGTGCCATATAAAAAGATATCGAATTTATTGCTCAACATACAATATACAAAGCTTTATTAAATTAGATATTGCATATATTTTATATGACCCAATGTATGACCTCATACAAGATTAAATATAACAATTTTTGCCTTTTAGAGTTAAGAATTTAAAAAAAAAAAACTACCCAAATTTTTAAAAATCCCGAAAAAATTTTAAGGAATTTTCTAAATTATATAAAATTATATACAATTTTATCAAATTAGATAAACCCAATATTCGAATCAAAAATGATTATATTTATATAATAATACAAATATTTTTAGCTATTTCATTAAACGCAAAAGACCCTAAAATTGTATTAATTTTATAGAAGCAAAAAACAGTATTAAATATTTTAAATTTGTTAACGTTGTTTTTGAATGAATTATTGTGCTCGATTCTGGAAAACGATTTCACCATTCACCTAATTATTAAAAAATTTTTATTCTTTTGAATTTTAAGATTTTTAAATGTATTCTTGTAATTATTAAAGATATTAACTAGATCTTTAATTGTTACAAAAAAAAATTTTAAATCTTAAAATTCGAAAGAATATCAAATTTTTAAGTTAGGTGAATGGTGAAATCGTATTCGAGAATTAAGCATATTATATTTCAGAGAGAGTGAGACATTCGGTTATATCACCTTCCGGTTCGAAGCATAGTACACAATTAAATAAATTAAAACTTCAATATAAAATAAAAATCGTTTGAAATTTTAATTAGTTCATATACATTAAAAAAAATGTTAAGCTTCTTAAATAAAAAAATATTTTTTTTAAATTAAATATTTTATAAAAAAGACATTTTTCTTTCGAACTTTACCAAATATATTTATGCTGTAAAGACATAAGTGAGAAATTGTATATTACATTTAGTTAATTATAATTTATATAGGCATATACGTAAAACTATAAACAAAATAAAAAAACTATATGGGAAATAAAAAAAACGTTAAAATGTTATTTGATTTTGTATGTGAAGCAGTGCAAGCGTTTTTGTCATAAAAAAAGCACACACTCGCACACGGAAAACAAACGAAGAAAATAAAGTTAAAAATTTAATTTATTTATTCAGTTTAGTAATACAAAGCCTTCCAGGCCAAATATATTCGTATTACATAGTAAATATAAAAAAATCATAGTTCTTAAAACTAAAATAAAAAATATTACAATAAAAATCACAAATTCTATTTAAATTTAAATTTTATTTAAAAAATAAATGTTTATATATTTTTATTATTTTAGTTTATTAAAAAATTGTAACGTAATTAATATATTAAGGATCCACCGTAGGCTAGTTGAAAGTGTGCTAAGAGGGGTCATAGGTTCAACTTCCACCATCATTGGCATGTATAGCTACAACGAGGCATAGCTTGCAATTCACTGTTAGGTTAAAATTAGTATATGATTAGAAATTAATAGAACTAATAGGTATTAATAGGTATTTTTCAAAATCTTTTTTTAATTTTTATGAATGAATAAGAATCTTTCGATTTTCTGAGTTGCGAAAAACTTAAAGCTTTTTTTTCTGAATACTAAACGGTCAAGAAATTTGTCCGTACTTACTGAACGGTATTGAAATATAAAAATTTCTAAATCATTAATTCTTAGAACTTATGAAAATACAATAAAAATGAACGAATTCTAATTAAAAATAAAATTGAATTAATATTTAAGCAATTCGTTCAATAATTAAATTTATAAAGTTCCGGTTGTGTGATTTAACTTTACAACGATTGTGATATTTAGCCTTGTAACAATTGACATTGAGCCTTGTAACAATTGAGTAATTTATCGATCAGTTGTAACAGAGATCGTTATTGAGCACACGTTCGTTCCTGGTGTTCATTTTTGGTAAAACCAGACACGTGGGTCTGTTTGTCGGCCATTCGTGTTAGTTATTTATCACTAGTATTTGGATTGGTTAATTCGATTATAACTTTATCGATGTACAATTTTCCATCATGTTTTTTTGCTGATTTTCATGCACTGGTTTTGACGTTGTGGTTGGGGACCACTTTAAACTTTTCTTTAGTATATATATGTATACTATTTTTGAAGTAAATTTCATGTTAAATATGGTCAGTGTCATTAAGAGGCATGTCACAGACACAATTCCGTTCGGATTTGAAAAAAATGGTTTACTCTTAAAACTCAAAAAAAAAAATATTTTTTTCGGAATGAAATCACTTTCAAAAATCAAAGTGGAAATGAATTGCATAAAAGTTGTTTTAATTCCGAAAAAAAAAATATTCGCTCTGCGATTTACGACTAAACCACTTTATCCAAATCCAAACGGAATTGAGTCTGTGACATGCCCCTAAAACTCGTCGATTAAAGAATTAAAAATATTTTCCCAAGGGGTACCAAGACTTCCAAGCCTCCAAAGTGGCCATTTTCTAAGATACCTGTACGTTTCCTTTGTAAAGCGCCAATCAGACAGACAAATATTACAATTTGTCTAACGACCGAATGCAAATGGCCTTAATAATAGTTCAGGTGTGAATTTATCAGAGCAAAAAACGAAGAATCTAACTCTGCGTTAAAACATTTCCACTGGGTTCATCCAATTTAGATATTGCTCCGCCTTCTGTCTTTGGTTGCTATATGCTCCAACCACAATATGGTGGTATACACACTTTTACATTGCGTTTATTGCATCGAAATTCTGTCTAGTACCCCTTAAAGCAAATTATATATATCATCGATTCTAAAGCATTCTATAAATGACAGTGTTTCTGCAAAAAGCTCAATGCAGTCCAAAAGAAGTTTAACGAGGTAATTGTTTGGTAATTGACTGGTCAAGTTCGTAAATGGATAAAATGGCGTTCGTTCGTTTATATCAATAGAATTGCAATTGAAGAATCTGTTTCAAAGGGAACTTCGGGTAATTTAGTGAATGGCCAGTTTGTAGGCTTGAAAATCTTGATACTCCATTATAAAAATAGAACTATACCTTTAACAAAATCTGCTTATAAAACGATGATTTTTTTTTCCAAAGTCTTTCGCATTTGAAGAAATTAAATTGAACTGAATAGAAAAAAGATTACAATTTGGGGGGAAAAATTTATGCAATCTAAATTTGGCAGCACTTTTTTAAATAGTGTTGCCAAATAGTATTTCTAGTGAGCAGAAAACTATTTCAGCGGTTAAAGGCAAATCAAGCGATTTTTATTGTTTATTTAGAGGTATTAATCTACTACGCAATAGCGGTGTTTTTTTCTGAACTTTGTGTCTGATACACCTCGTCCACAACTGATAAAAAAAACTAAGCAATAACGTCAAAATTGATGTAACGCCAAAATATATATACCAATAATTGCTTGGTAATTGGGCAAACTATTGCTAGCGATAAAACATCAAAAATCGAACGTCATCTTTGTTTTGAATTCATCAAAATAGACGAAAGGTGTTTTATTTTGTTTTTTCTGCCGACGTTATTGCCACCGAAAAAAAATCAGGTGGAGACCTGGTGATGGTACCTGATAGTCAACGTTTTACTTTTTAGCTTCTTATTTTACCTTTCTTTTTACTTAATATCCTTTATGCAACCAGTTTTTGTCCTTTATGCAACCAGTTTTCACTTCAAAAATTGTGTCGACAACCAAAAAGTTATTTTGACAAATGAATGCGAATTTGGTATAAGACTATCATAGTTTTCATGCAATTTGTTAAAAATTAAAATATCGTCACGCGTTCTTTCCTGGTGTTAATTTTTTTGATTTTTATTTCTTACCTGCATTTATCACATACATATTTTCATATCTCCCATTAAAAAGATAATGGTTTTTGGTGCATGATCTAGTGGAAGAAAACCTTGCCACTTTTGCAGGCATTTAAATTAAAATAAAAAAATTTAAAATTGTGTAAAACTATCACCCTTGTGTATATCAAATTGAAGATTGTACATTATATTGGAAAAAGTTAAAATATGAATAAATAAATTTAATTAATTTTCTGGGTGTAATCTGACTAAAACAACTTTGTGGCTTGCCGACCCAATTGTGTTTTGGTTTTTTTACAGCTCGATTAAAAAGTGGTGCCAAATTGTGATTTAAATATTTTTACAACACGTTTAAAAAGTGGTGCCAAACTTTTTTTTTCAAATTAAACACCAACACAGGAGTCATCACGCTCGCTTCATTTAAAAGAGCAATCTAAAAGAAAACGGTTAATAAAATGGTAAGTAAAATTGGGTTTATTGTTAAAAAAAGATAAATTATGTTATTTTTTTAGGGTTTTATTTATAATACTTAATGTCGGTGTATTTGACAAATGTTCATGCAATATCTGTGAAATAAACCTATCTTTTATTGTAAATATTACTAATTTAATGAAAAAAAAATCCATTTTGTTTATTTCAGAGTTCCAAACGTGTGGAAAACTGCCCCCATTGCGGCAAAAAGTTATGGATATCCGGATTTTTCAATATTAAAATTGAAAAATTTTTAGTAAAAAAATTTAAAAAGGAAAAAGTTGACAAGGACGACAAAAATCAACAAGCAAATTATCAGCAGCAATCATCTGATCCTAATTATCAGCAACAGCCATCTGCTCCTAACTTTCAGCACCAACCAACCACTTCTAATTATTGTCAGCAGCAACCGCAGCAGCAGCAACAACTCGCTGCAAATTATCCGCAGCAGCAGCAACCACCTGCTGCTAACTACCAGCAGCAACCAACTGCTTCAAATTACCAGCAGCAACAGCAACAACCCATTGCTAACTTTCACCAGCAACCACCCACTGCCACTTCTACTTATCAGCATCAAACACCCACAGCGAACTATCAGCATCCGCAACAACCAATTGCAAACTATGCATCTCCTCTTCCGAAACCACCAACTTTAAATTTTTCAGAGCTGCAACCACCTGAAAATGTTCAGGTACAATATCAACATTCAGCATCAACAAATAGCACATCAAACTTTCCACCACCACCACTATTTTTCAACCCGTTTTCCGGCTATGGGTACCCGGGAGTTTCAAATAAAAAACCATAAGCAACAAATGTGTTTAGTGTGAGTTCAAAAACGAAAGGTTTCGGTGGACCATGGCTTCCGTATATTCAAACTTTAGTGGCCTATAACTTGGGAACCATAGGGCGCTGACTATTTTTTTGGACTCGGCATTACACGTTCTAAACCATAAATATGTTTCTTAAATTTAATTTTTAATAAATGAATTTTTTTTTATATTTTTTTTTTTAATGAATTTATATTTTTATTTTATATGTATACATTTATTGTTTTTTAATAAAATTAATGTACTTTTTTAATAAAATTAATAAATTTTTGTTTCTTTTAATCGGTTCATATTTTATTGATATAGACACCAAAAGTAAAATAGTTTTTGTAAGGGAAACTTCTACAAAAAACAATTTTCAAATATTCCAAAAATGTCATTTTGTAGCTTTTTTGATTATCTATCGAACATTATTATTTCTTTTTCTGCACTCCGACTTTTTTTAGCTCCAGAGGAAAATAAGTGGACTGGACGTGTATTTATCTACAATTTTCGATACTAAATTATTTATAAAAAAAATTTCGATACAAATTTTTTTTATAGAAAATGTTTGATACTAAATTTTTCTATAGAAAATTTTCGATACTAAATTTTTTTATCAAAAATTTTCGATACTAAATTCTTCTATAGAAAATTTTCGATACAAAATTTTTCTATCGAAAATTTTCGATACTAAATTTTTTTATCGAAAATTTTCGATACTAAATTTTTCTATCGAAAATTTTTGATATTAAATTTTTCTATAGAAAAAATTTTCGATACCAAATTTTTCTTTAGAAAGTTTTCTATAATAAATTATTCTAAAGAAAATTTTGTATAATAAATTTTTCTAAAGAAAATTTTCTATAATAAATTTTTCTAAAGAAAATTTTCTATAATAAATTTTTCTATAGAAATTTTTTTATACAAAATTATTCTGTAGAACATGTTTGATAATAAATTTTTTTAAGAAAATTTTTGATACTTAATTTTTCTATAGAAAATTTTCGATACTAAATTTTTCTGTAGAAAATTTTCGATACTAAGTTTTTCTATAGAAAATTTTCGATTCTAAATTTTTCTATAGAAAATTTTCGATACTAATTTTTTCTATCGAAAATTTTCGATACTAATTTTTTCTATCGAAAGTTTTCAATACTTAACTTTTTTATAGAAAATTTTCGATACTAAATTTTTCTATAGAAAATTTTCGATACTTAATTTTTCTGTAGAAAATTTTCTATAATAAAAAATTGTCGATAATAAATTTTTCTATAAAAAATGTTTGATAATAAATTTTTCTACGAAAATTTTTGATAATAAATTTTTCTATAGAAATTTTTTGATAATAAATTTTTCTATAGAAAGTTTTTGATAATAAATTTTTCCTCAAAAAATGTTTGATAATACATTTTTCTATCAAAAATGTTTGTTAATAAAAGGTAAAATAGTTTTTGTTAGGAAAACTTTTACAAAGAGAGGAAAGTTTTTTTGGACACCAAAAGTAAATAGTTTAATTTTTGTTATTATCGACCTTTTCCTAATTTTATTGTTATGATTTTTTTTGTTAAGGAAACTTGTGCAAAAAACTATTTTCTTTAGAAAATTTTCGATACTATGTTTTTCTATTGAAATTTTTCGATATGTTTTTCTATAGAAAATTGTTGATACTAAATTTTTCTATAGAAAATTTTCTACACTTAATAATTAATAGGAAATTTTCGATACTAAATTATTTTTTAAAAAAAATATTTATTAAAAAAAATATTATCAATATTAAATTTTTCTATAGAAAATGTTTGATACTAAATTTTTCTATAGAAAATTGTCGATATTAAATTTTTCTTTCGAAAATTTTCGATAGTAAATTTTTCTATAGAAAATTTTTGTCAAATAGTTTTTGTAAGGGAAACTTCTACAAAAAACAATTATTGAATATTCCAAGAATGCCATTTTGTAGCCTTTTAGATTCTCTATTGAACCTCATTATTACTTTTTCTGCACTCCGACTTTTTTTAAGCTCCAGAGGGGAA
The DNA here is from genome assembly GCA_963921195.1 of Pegoplata infirma. Lineage (NCBI taxonomy): Eukaryota > Metazoa > Arthropoda > Insecta > Diptera > Anthomyiidae > Pegoplata > Pegoplata infirma. The sequence continues at coordinate 177,939,216 of OY992540.1, forward strand.
AAAGTGACCTGGGTACCATGGGTAAAATTTGTTTTTTTAAGACATTTTGTAGTTTTTGTTAGGTAAACTTCTACAAAAAACAATTTTTGAATATTCCAAAAATATAATTTTGTAGCGTTTTTGATTCTCTATTGAACCTCATTGTTACTTTTTCTGCACTCCGACTTTTTTTAAGCTCCAGAGGGGAAAGTTCCAGGACACCAAAAGTTAAATAGTTTTTGTAAGGGAAACTTCTACAAAAAACAATTATTGAATATTCCAAGAATGGCATTTTGTAGCTTTTTTGATTCCCTATCGAACCTCATCATTACATTTTCTGCACTCCGACTTTTTTTAAGCTCCAGAGGGGAAAAAGTGACCTGGACACCATGAGTGAAATTTCTTTTGTTAAAACATTACAAATTAAAAGACATTGGTAGTAATTTTAAATCTTAAAATTTATTTTTATATTTTTTTAGTAATTTTGTTTAACATTTTCTTTTTGTACATAATTTATTAAATTTATTAACTATGGGAACTGTTTGTTAACTTGTGGAAACTGTTTGTTAAAAATTATTTGCAAAAAGAAATAAGATATTCACAATAATTGTCATTTGGGGAGAGTGCTGCCAACATTTTTAATAAATCCTCCATTGATGCCACTCTTTTACTGCAGATAAGAATAGTTACCAGCATACAAATGCTACGAAAACTGCATTATCATGTCATGATAACGCAGTTTTTGCTGTCACTGACAATTTTTGAGCTGTTTGTTGGAGTTGTTTGTTAGACTTTGTTGCGTTTGTTATTTTCACATGCGCACGCATCGATGTGAAAATAACAAACGCAAAAAAAATCTAACAAACAACTCCAACAAACACCTTGTCTGAAGAAGAATACTGCATGATTACTGCATGATAATACAGTTTCTGCTGTATTCGTATGCCGGCAACAATTTTTATTTGTAGAAACAGAGTGGCATCAATGCAAGTTATTTTAATAGTACTGGCAGCACTTTGCCGCAAGACAATTATTGTGAATGTTTTATACTTTTTCTTGCAAAATATTCTAACAAACAGTTTCCACAAGATAACAAACAGTTCCCACAGACAAAAAATTTTATAAATTATAAAAAGAATATACATACATATTAAATAAAACAATAAATAAAAAAAATATTAAACAAATTTAAAATTTTGAAATTACTATCTATGTCTTCTTACTTGCAATGTCTTAACAAGGCGAACTTCACTCATGGTCACTCATGCCCAGGTCACTTTTTCCCCTCTGGAGCTTAAAAAAAGTCGGAGGGCAGAAAAAGTAATGATAAGGTTCGATAGGGAATCAAAAACGCAACAAAATGGCATTTTTGGAATATTCAAAAATTGTTTTTTGTAGAAGTTTCCCTTACAAAAACTATTTAACTTTTGGTGTCCTGGGAACTTTCCCCTCTGGAGCTTAAAAAAAGTCGGAGTGCAGAAAAAGTAACAATGAGGTTCAATAGAGAATCAAAAACGCTATAAAATTACATTTTTGGAATATTCAAAAATTGTTTTTTGTAGAAGTTTACCTAACAAAAACTATATAATGTCTTAAAAAAACAAATTTCACCCATGGTATCCAGGTCACTTTTTCCCCTCTGGAGCTTAAAAAAAGTCGGAGTGCAGAAAATCTAATGATGAGGTTCGATAGGGAATCAAAAAAGCTACAAAATGGCATTCTTGAAATATTCAAAAATTGTTTTTTGTGGAAGTTTCCCTTACAAAACTATTTGACTTCGAAAATTTTCTGTAGAAAAATTTACTATCGAAAATTTTCGAAAGAAAATTTTAATATCGACAATTTTCTATAGAAAAATTTAGTATCAAACATTTTCTATAGAAAAATTTAATAATGATTTTTTTTTAAATAAATAATTTAGTATCGAAAATTTTCTATCAATTATTAAGTGAAGAAAATTTTCTATAGAAAAATTTAGTATCAAAAATTTTCTATAGAAAAACATAATATCGAAAAATTTCTATAGAAAAACATAGTACCGAAAATTTTCTAAAGAAAATTGTTTTTTGCACAAGTTTTCTTAACAAAAACTATTTACTTTTGGTGTCCTAAAAAAAACTTTCCTATCTTTATAAAAGTTTTCCTAACAAAAAATATTTTAACTTTTATTAACAAACATTTTCTATTGAAACCTTTTTTTTGGAAAATTTATTATCAAAAATTTTCTATAGAAAAATTTATTATCAAAAATTTTCTTAGAAAAATTTATTATCAAACATTTTTTATAGAAAAATTTATTGTCGACAATTTTTTTTGGAAAAATTTATTGTCGACAATTTTTTATGGAAAAATTTATAATCGACGATTTTTTATAAAAAAAACTTTATTATAGAAAATTTTTTATAGAAATTTAGTATCGAATATTTTCTACAGAAAAATTCAGTATCGAAAATTTTCTATAGACAAATTTAGTATCAAAAATTTTCTATAAAAAATTAAGCATTGAAAATTTTTGATAGAAAAAATTAGTATCGAAAGTTTTCTATAGAAAAATTAAATATCAAAAATTTTCTTAAAAAAAAATTATTATCAAACATTTTCTACAGAATAATTTTGTATAAATAAAATTTCTATAGAAAAATTTATTATAGAAAATTTTCTTTAGAAAAATTTATTATAGAAAATTTTCTTTAGAAAATTTTATTATAGAAAATTTTCTTTAGAAAAATTTTTTATAGAAAATTTTCCATAGAAAAATTTGGTATCGAAAATTTTTTCTATAGAAAAATTTAATATCGGAAATTTTCGATAGAAAAATTTAGTATCGAAAATTTTCGATAGAAAAATTTAGTATCGAAAATTTTCTATAGAAAAATTAAATATCAAAAATTTTCTTAAAAAAATTTATTATCAAACATTTTCTACAGAATAATTTTGTATAAAAAAATTTGTATAGAAAAATTTATTATAGAAAAATGTATTAAATAGATTTTCCCGCTAAAGGGCTTGTTAGTCAACTGGTAAAGTAATCAAGTAACAAGAACTCGCTAGTTTTTTCGGCTTAAGTTGAGTTTACTGGCATTGGTCGGATTGATCCCAAATTTTTACCAGAGATAGATCTTTTGATTACAAATCGAAAATATTAGGGCGATTTTTTGTCGGCGAGATCTGGTTCGCGAGTTATGTCGACTTGAAATTAGAATATTATTACTGGAAAAAGGCTTAATACACAAAAAAAAATATTTAGCGAAGCCTATTAGCGAAGCTAATTTATGGAGTTTGTAATCCCTAAGCCCGGCCGAAGGCCGCTACGCAGAAAAGCTTTTTTTACGAAAATTCTCAAAAAAAAAAAAAATTTTTGGTCTTTTATGGATTAATATTTTTTTTACCAAAATGAAAGATATTTCAATTACCTTTCGAATGACACCAATATTTTTGAATCGAACAATAAATAACGAAGATATAAGCATAAAACTTCAAGTCGAGATAACTCGCTAAATACTCGCTAAATAATTGTCGCCGACATTTTTTTTATTTTTTTTCGAAATCATCGCTAAAAGGGCTATTTTAAATTTTTTTATTTCTTTTTTGGGCCAATGCCAGTAAACTCAACTTGTTCCGTTTTTTCTTACAATCAAAATGCATTAGATTTTCACGTAACATGTTTCTTCGTTCAGTAATCGCTTATATGTATTGCCATATGAGAAAAATGAATAGCTGATTTGTTACTGCTACTCTGTTGCGTTACCAGTTGAGTAACGAGCCCTTAAAACCAATTTTTCCCCGTATAATCCAAACAAAAAGCACTTCCACAAAAACAGATTTTCAATATTCCAAGAATGCCATTTTGTAGCTTTTTTGATTCCCTATCGAACCTCATCATTACATTTTCTGCACTCCGACTTTTTTTAAGCTCCATGGGTGAAATTTGTTGTTTTAAGACATTATATAGTTTTTGTTAGGTAAACTTCTACAAAAAACAATTTTTGAATATTCCAAAAATTTAATTTTGTAGCGTTTTTGATTGTCTATTGAACCTCATTGTTACTTTTTCTGCACTCCGACTTTTTCAAGCTCCAAAGTTGAAAGTGTACTGAACACTAAAAGTCAAATAGTTTTTGTAAGGGAAACTTCCACAAAAAACAATTTTTGAATATTCCAAGAATGCCATTTTGTAGCTTTTTTGATTTCCTATCGAACCTTATCATTACATTTTCTGCACTCCGACTTTTTTTAAGCTCCAGAGGGGAAAAAGTGACCTGGATACCATGGGTGAAATTTGTTGTTTTAAGACATTATATAGTTTTTGTTAGGTAAACTTCTACAAAAAACAATTTTTTAATATTCCAAAAATGTAATTTTGTAGCGTTTTTGATTGTCTATTGAACCTCATTGTTACTTTTTCTGCACTCCGACTTTTTCAAGCTCCAAAGTTGAAAGTGTACTGAACACTAAAAGTCAAATAGTTTTTGTAAGGGAAACTTCCACAAAAAACAATTTTTGAATATTCCAAGAATGCCATTTTGTAGCTTTTTTGATTCCCTATCGAACCTTATCATTACATTTTCTGCACTCCGACTTTTTTTAAGCTCCAGAGGGGAAAAAGTGACCTGGATACCATGGTTGAAATTTGTTTTTTTTAAGACATTTTATGGTTTTTATATGGTAAACTTCTACAAAAAACAATTTTTGAATATTCCAAAAATGTAATTTTGTAGCGTTTTTGATTCTCTATTGAACCTCATTGTTACTTTTTCTGCTCCGACTTTTTCAAGCTCCAAAGGGAAAAGTGTCCTGAACACTAAAAGTCAAATAGTTTTTGTGAGGGAAACTTCTACAAAAAACAATTTTTGAATATTCCAAAAATGTCATTTTGCAGCTTTATTGATTCTTTATTAAACCTAATTATTACTTTTTCTGCACTCCGATTTTTTTAGCTCCAGAGGAAAATAAGTGGATAATAAATTTTTTCTATAAAACAATTTTCGATACTAAATTATTTATAAAAAAATTTCGATACAAAATTTTTCTATAGAAAATGTTTGATACTAAATTTTTTTATAGAAAATTTCGATACTAAATTTTTTTATCAAAAATTTTCGATACTAAATTTTTCTATAGAAAATTTTCGGTATAAAATTTTTCTATAGAAAGTTTTCGATACAAAATTTTTCTATCGAAAATTTTCGATACTAAATTTTTTTATCGAAAATTTTCGATACCAAATTTTTCTATCTAAAATTTTCGATATTAAATTTTTCTATAAAAAAATTTTCGATACCAAATTTTTCTATGGAAAATTTTCTATAACAAATTTTTCTAAAGAAAATTTTCTATAATAAAATTTTCTGAAGAAAATTTTCTATAATAAATTTTTCTAAAGAAAATTTTCTATAATAAATTTTTCTATAGAAATTTTTCTATAATAAATTTTTCTATAGAAAATTTTCTATAATAAATTTTTCTAAAGAATTTTTTTTATACAAAATTATTCTGTAGAAAATGTTTGATAATAAATTTTTCTATAGAAATTTTATTTATACAAAATTATTCTGTAGAAAATGTTTGATAATAAATTTTTTTAAGAAAATTTTTGATATTTAATTTTTCTATAGAAAATTTTCGATACAAAATTTTTTTATCGAAAATTTTCGATACTAAATTTTTCTGTCGAAAATTTCCGATATTAAATTTTTCTATAGAAAAAAATTTCGATAGCAAATTTTTCTATGGAAAATTTTCTATAACAATGTTTTCTAAAGAAAGTTTCCTATAATAAAATTTTCTAAAGAAAATTTTCTATAATAAATTTTTCTAAAGAAAATTTTCTATAATAAATTTTTCTGTAGAAAATGTTTGATAATTATTTTTTTTAAGAAAATTTTTGATATTTAATTTTTCTATAGAAAATTTTCGATACTAAATTTTCCTATAGAAAACTTTTGATACTAATTTTTTCTATCGAAAATTTTCAATACTTAATTTTTTTATAGAAAATTTTCGATACTAAATTTTTCTATAGAAAATTTTCGATACTAAATTTTTCTCTAGAAAATATTCGATACTAAATTTCTATAACAAAAATTTTCTATAATAAAGTTTTTTATAAAAAATCGTCGACAATAAATTTTTCTATAAAAAATGTTTGATAATAAATTTTTCTGAGAAAATTTTTGATAATAATTTTTTCTAAGAAAATTTTTGATAATAAATTTTTCTACAGAAAATTTTTGATAATAAATTTTCCAAAAAAAAGGTTTGATAATAAATTTTTCAATAGAAAATGTTTGTTAATAAAAGTTAAAATAGTTTTTGTTAGGAAAACTTTTATAAAAAGAGGAAAGTTTTTTTTAGGACACCAAAAGTAAATAGTTTTTGTTAAGAAAACTTGTGCAAAAAACAATTTTCTTTAGAAAATTTTCGATATTATGTTTTTCTATAGAAATTTTTCGATATGTTTTTCTATAGAAAATTTTTGATACTAAATTTTTCTATAGAAAATTTTCTTCACTTAATAATTGATAGAAAATTTTCGATACTAAATTGTTTATTTAAAAAAAAATCATTATTAAATTTTTCTATAGAAAATGTTAGATACTAAATTTTTCTATAGAAAATTGTCGATATTAAAATTTTCTTTCGAAAATTTTCGATAGTAAATTTTTCTAAAGAAAATTTTCGAAGTCAAATAGTTTTTGTAAGGGAAACTTCCACAAAAAACAACTTTTGAATATTCCAAGAATGCAATTTTGTAGCTTTTTTGATTCCCTATCGAACCTCATCATTACATTTTCTGCATTCCGACTTTTTTTAAGCTCCAGAGGGGAAAAAGTGACCTGGATACCATGGGTGAAACTTGTTGTTTTAAGACATTATATAGTTTTTGTTAGGTAAACTTCTATAAAAAACAATTTTTGAATATTCCAAAAATGTAATTTTGTAGCGTTTTTGATTGTCTATTGAACCTCATTGTTACTTTTTCTGCACTCCGACTTTTTCAAGCTCCAAAGGGGAAGTGTCCTGAACACTAAAAGTCAAATAGTTTTTGTAAGGGAAACTTCCACAAAAAACAATTTTTGAATATTCCAAGAATGCCATTTTGTAGCTTTTTTGATTCCCTATCGAACCTTATCATTACATTTTCTGCACTCCGACTTTTTTTAAGCTCCAGAGGGGAAAAAGTGACCTGGATACCATGGGTGAAATTTGTTGTTTTAAGACATTATATAGTTTTTGTTAGGTAAACTTCTACAAAAAACAATTTTTGAATATTCCAAAAATGTAATTTTGTAGCGTTTTTGATTGTCTATTGAACCTATAGATATATATCTATAGAAAATGTTAGATACTAAATTTTTATATAGAAAATTGACGATATTAAAATTTTCTTTCAAAAATTTTCGATAGTAAATTTTTCTACAGACAATTTTCGAAGTCAAATAGTTTTTGTAAGGGAAACTTCCACAAAAAACAATTTTTGAATATTCCAAGAATGCCATTTTGTATCTTTTTTGATTCCCTATCGAACCTCATCATTAGATTTTCTGCACTCCGACTTTTTTTAAGCTCCAGAGGGGAAGAAGTGACCTGGATACCATGGGTGAAATTTGTTTTTTTAAGACATTATATAGTTTTTGTTAGGTAAACTTCTACAAAAAACAATTTTTGAATATTCCAAAAATGTAATTTTATAGCGTTTTTGATTCTCTATTGAACCTCATTGTTACTTTTTCTGCACTCCGACTTTGTTTAAGCTCAAGTGGGGAAAGTTCCCAGGACACCAAAAGTTAAATAGTTTTTGTAAGGGAAACTTCTACAAAAAACAATTTTTGAATATTCCAAAAATGCCATTTTGTTGCTCTTTTGATTCCCTATCGAACCTTATCATTACTTTTTCTGCACTCCGACTTTTTTAAGCTCCAGAGGGGAAAAAGTGACCTGGACACCATGAGTGAAATTTCTTTTGTTAAAACATTACAAATTAAAAGACATTGGTAGTAATTTTAAAACTTAAAATTTATTTTGATATTTTTTTAGTTATTTTGTTCAACATTTTCTTTTTATACATAATTTATTAAATTTATTAACTATGGGAACTGTTTGTTAACTTGTGGAAACTGTTTGTTAAAAATTATTTGCAAAAAGAAATAAGATATTCACAATAATTTTCATTTGGGGAGAGTGCTGCCAACATTTTTAATAAATCCTCCATTGATGCCACTCTTTTATTGTAGATAAGAACAGTTATCAGCATACAAATGCTACGAAAACTGCATTATCATGACATGGTAACGCAGTTTTCGCTGTCACTGATGATTTTTGAGCTGTTTGTTGGAGTTGTTTGTTAGACTTTTTTGCGTTTGTTATTTTCACATGCGCAAATATTTGAATGTTTTTCAATTTGTGTCTTGGAAAATAACAGAATTTATTTTGAGTTTCAATATTTTTTCATAATTTAGTTGTTTTCTCCAATTTCAAAGGCTTAAAAAGCGTTAAAATTGGTTAATGTGTGCACTGAACACTTAAGTAGTTTTTGCCGACTAAAACGATTTTGAATGAAATTTGTTTTCATTTACGTCACTACACCCAAAAAAAAAAACAATTGTGGAATTATAAAATTTTAGGGTACAATTTACTTAAGTTTTTTCGCAGGAATCCAACTAAAAGTTTCTTTGCTTATTAGCCGAAACAACTTAGGTAAACTTACAAAATGCAACTAAGCATTATTTCAAATTTAGTTTTGTTTATTTAGCCACTATATTTAAATAAATGGTACTGTTTGATTGGTTAAATGACGTATTTTTTTTAGGTTGATTTAATAATTTTATATATCCCCTTCCATACAAAATGCTCAATATTATAAATTTTAATTAGATTTATTTTTAATATTTTTTTTTAATAAAAAGGATAATTTTATAATAAAATATAAATATTAATAAGCTTAAAATACATACTTTTGATTTAAAGACTTGCCTTCAACAAACTTTGTCAAAGACAATTTTTCTATAGAACATTTCTCAAAGACAATTCTTCTATAGAAAATTTTTGATAGACAAATTTTCTATAGAAACTTTCTGAAAGACAATTCTTCAATTTTTTCTATAGAAAATTTCTAAAAGAGATATTTTCTATATTATTTTTCCTATAGAAAATTTCCCAAAGATAATTTTTCTATAGAAAATTTCTCAAAGATAATTCTTTAATAGAAAATTAAAAAAAAATCTCAAAGACAATTTTTTATAGAAAATTTCTGAGACAATTTTTCTGCAGAAAATTTCTGAAAAACAATTTTCCTATATAAAATTTCTAAAAAACAGGTTTCTATAGAAAATTTCTGAAAAAAAAATTTTCTGAGAGACAATTTTTTTACAGAAAATTTCTGAAAGAAAAATTTTCTATAGAAAAGATAGGTTTTCAGAGAAAATTTCTAAAAGAAAATTTTTCTGTAGAAAATTTCTGAAAGACAATTTTTCATAAAAAATTTCTCAAAGACAATTTGTTTATAGAAAATTTCTTAAAGACAATTTTTCTGTAAAAAATTTCGCAAAAACAACTTTTCTTTAGATATTTTTTGTTTTTTTAGAAAGTATCTATAGAAAAATTGTCTTTCAGAAATTTTCTGTAGAAAAATTGTCTTTCAGACATTTCGATAGAAAAATTGTCTTTTAGAAATTTTCTATGGAAAAATTGACTTTGAGAAATTTTTAAAGAAAAACTGTCTAAATACATATTTTCTAAAGAAAAATTGTATGAGAAATTTTTTATAAAAAAATTGTCTTTAAAAATTTTTTTAAAGAAAACTTGTCTTTAAGAAATTTTCTATAGAAGAATTTGCTTTCAGAAATTTTCTATAGAAAAATTGTCTTTGAGAAATTTTTATGAAAAAATGGTTTTTAGAGATATTTTCTATGGAAATATTGCTTGAAATTTCTTTTATAAAAAAATTGTCTTTCAAAAAATTTTCTAAAGAAAAATTGTCTTTCAGAAATTTACTATAGAAAACCATCTTTCAGAAATTTTGTATAGAGAAATTGACAATAAGAATATTTTTATAGAAAAAAGTGCCTTTGTGAAATTTTCTATATACAAATTTTCTTTGAGAAATTTTTTTCTGGGAAATTTTTTATAGAAAAATTGTCTGAGAAATTTTCTATAGAACAAATGTTTTTGAGAAATTTTTAAATGTTTTAAGCAACATTTTTATAAAATGTCCAGACTCCGTCCATTTTTTCTATCGAAAATTTTTAAGTTTCTAAGACTTTTTTCCTATAGAAAAAATTTCAAATCCTAAGATATTTTTAGAAATATTGTCAGATTCTTTATTATTTGTTCTATAGAAAAATTCTGTAATTCTGAGAAATTTTTTCTATAGAAAAATTCTCTAATTCTGAGAAATTTTTTCTATAAAAAAAGTCTTGCATTTTGAGACAATTTTTCTATAAAAAAGTTGTAAATTCTTAAACAATTTTTCTATAGAAAAAAATCTCAGATTCTGACACAATTTTTCTACAGAACAAATTTTAGATTCTGTGACAAAAAATTAAATGTAATAAAAAAACAATGGCATAATATCAATAAGGTCTCACTCGGATGATGATTATTTCCACCCAAAAATGGATCTGAACCATGTGTGGAATCTGCAATCAAAAACCTCATTTTCTGGATCTGTTTTGGTGTCCACTATTGAATCAATACTGCGAACCGGAGACCTATTGTTTTATGTATTTTATGGCGTTCCTAAAAATTTAAACTGCCTACATTGGGTGGAGATTCCAAGTAATGTATTTTTACAAGTTCCGATTAAAAGCGTGGCGGATGCCGCAAATGTTCGGATAAACCACCACCGTCTGCAACTGAAAGTTAATATTTTGGTTAATATACGTTTATCAAATATATAAACACATTATTTTTGCTTAACTTTTTAATTAATTAAATAAATTAGTTCCTCATACATACACGCAAAAAAAAATCTGTGTACACCCAAAAAAAAACAATTGTGAAATTATTTAATTTTAGGGTATAATTTACCTAAGATTTTTCGCAGGAATCCAACTTGAAAAGTTTCTTTGCATATTACCCGAATCAACTTAGGTAAACTTACAAAATGCATTTAAGCATTATTTCAAATTTAATTTTGTTTATTTAACCACTATATTTAAATAAATGATACAGTTTGATTGGTCAAATAACGTATTTTTTTTAGGTTGATTTAATAGTTTTATATATCCCCTTCCATACAAAATGCTCAGTATTATAAATTTTAATTACATTTATTTTTAATATTTTTTTTAATAAAAAGGACAATTTTATAATAAATTATAAATATTAACAAGCTTAAAATACATACTTAGCATGATCAGTGATAACTAAATTTTTCTATAGAAACTTTCTCAAAGACAATTTTTCTATAGAAAATTTCTTAAAGACAATTCTTCTTTAGAAAATTTCTGAAAGACAATTTTTCTATAGAAACTTTCTGAAAGACAATTCTTCTATAGAAAATTTCAAAGACAATTCTTCTACAGAAAAAAAATTAAAAGACAGAGTTACTATAGAAAATTTTTAACAGACAATTTTTTTTTTAAATTTCTCAAAGGCAATTCTTCTGTAGAAAATTTCTAATAGACAATTTTTCTATAGAAAATTTTTCAAAGACAATTTTTTGATAGAAAATTTCTGAGAAACAATTTTTCTACAGAAAATTTCTGAGAAACAATTTTTCTACAGAAAATTTCTGAAAGAAAATACTTCTATAGAAAATTTCTTAAAGAAAAATTGTCTATAGAAATTTTCTCAAAGACAATTCTTCTATAGCAAATTCCTGAAAGACAGTTTTTCTATAGAAACTTTCTGAACGACTATTTTTTTATAGAAAATTTCTGAAAGAAAATTTTTCAATAGAAAATTTCTGGTAGACAATTTTTCTTCAGAAAATTTCTGAAAGATAATTTTTATATAGAAAGTTTTTGATGACAATTTTTCTATAGAAAATTTTTTCAAGCTAATTTTTTATAGAAAATTTCTCAAAGACAATATTTCTACAGAAAATTTCTTAACGAAAATTTTTCTATAAAAAATTTCTCAAAGACAATTTTCTATAAAAAATTTCTCAAAGATAATTCTTTAATAGAAAATTTTTTTTTAAAGATAATTTTTCTATAGAAAATTTCCCAAAGACAATTATTCTACAGAAAATTCCTGAAAGACAATTCTTTAATAGAAAATGTTTTAAACCAATTTTTCTATAGAAAATTGGTTTTAAACCAAATAAAAAAAGATAATTTTTCTATAGAAAATTTCACAACGATAATTTTTCAATAGAAAATTTCTGAAAGGCAATTTTTCGATAGAAATTTTCTGAAATACAATTCTTCTATAGAAAATTTTTCGATAGAAAATTTCTGGAAGAAATTTTTTTAAAAGTTAATTTTTCTATAGACAATTTTTGAACAACAATTTTTCTATAGAAAATTTTTTATAGAAAGTTTCTGAAAGACAAATTTTCTATAGAATGTTTCTCAAAGACAATTTTTCTACAGAAACTTTTTTAAAGACAATTTTTCTATATAAAATTTCTGAAAGACAGGTTTTCTGTAGAGAATTTCTGAAAGACAATCTTTCTATGCAAACTTTCTCAAACACAATTTTTCTATAGAACACTTCTGAAAGGCAATTTTCATAGAAAAATTCTCAAAGACAATTATTCTACAGAAAATTTCTTAGACAATATTTCTATAGAAAATTTCTGAGAGAAATTTTTCTAGAGAATATTTTCGAAAAACAATTTTCCATAGAAAAATTCTCAAAGACAATTCCCAAAGACAATTTTTCTACAGAAAACTTCTTAAAGACAATTCTTCAATAGAAAATTTTTTAAAGATAATTTTTCTATAGAAAATTTCTCAAAGATAATTCTTTAATAGAAAATTTAAAAAAAAAAATTCTATAGAAACTTTCTCAAAGACATTTTTTTAATAGAAAATTTTTCAAATACAATTTTTCTTTAGAAAATGTCTTGAAGACATTTTTTTTCTAAAGAAAATTTTTGAAAGACAATTTTTCATAGAAACTTTTTCAAAGACAATTTTTGTAAAGAAAATTTCTTAAAGATAATTTTTCTATAAAAAAGACAGTTTTTCTATAGAAAATTATTCTGTAAAAAATTTAGCAAAAACCACTTTTCTTTAGATGTTTTTTGTTTTTTTTTTAGAAAGTATCTATAGAAAAATTGTCTTTCAGAAGTTTTCTGTAGAAAAATTGTCTTTCAGACATTTCTATAGAAAAATTGTCTTTTAGAAATTTTCTATGGAAAAATTGACTTTAAGAAATTTTTAAAAAAAAATTGTCTTAATACATATTTTCTATAGAAAAATTGTCTTTAAAAATTTTTTTATAGAAAACTTGTCTTTAAGAAATTTTCTATAGAAGAATTGTCTTTCAGAATTTTTCTATAGAAAAATTGTCTTCGAGAAATTTTTATAAAAAATTTGTTTTTAGAAATATTTTCTATGGAAATATTGCTTGAAAATTTTTTTATAAAAAAATTGTCTTTCAAAAAATTTTCTAAAGAAAAATTGTCTTTCAGAAATTTACTATAGAAAACCATCTTTCAGAAATTGAAAATAAGAATTTTTTTATAGAAAAATTGTCTTTAGTTATTTTCTATAGAAAAAGTGCCTTTGTGAAATTTTATATATACAAATTTTCTTTGAGAATTTTTTTTCTGGGAAATTTTCTATAGAAAAATTGTCTGAGAAATTTTCTATAGAACAAATGTTTTTGAGAAATTTTCAAATGTTTTAAGAAACATTTTTATAAAAAAATGCCCAGACTCCGTCCATTTTTTCTATCGAAAATTTTTAAGTTTCTGAGACTTTTTTCTATAGAAAAAATTTCAAATCCTAAGATATTTTTAGAAGTATTGTCAGATTCTTTGTTATTTGTTCTATAGAAAAATTCAGTAATTCTGAGAAATTTTTTTCTATAGAAAAATTCTCTAATTCTGAGAAATTTTTTCTATAGAAAAAGTCTTGCATTTGAAACAATTTTTCTATAAAAAATCGTAAATTCTTAAACAATTTTTCTATAAAAAAAAATCTCAGATTCTGACACAATTTTTCTACAGAACAAATTTTAGATTCTGTGACAAAAGTCTCAGGTTCTGATACAATTTTTCTATAGAAAAAATCTTAGATTCTAAGACAATTTTTCTTTAGAACAATTTTCAGATTCTGAGACAATTATTCTATAGAAAGTACCATATTGTGAGACTATTTTTCTAAAGAATTTTTTCTACAGAAACTGTTAATAACTGTGTGGTGGGTGTAGATGCTGAATTACCACTAACCCAACAAATTCTACGATACAGTCTTCAAATTCTAAACTACTGTTCTAAACTACATTTAAATACTTTTGTTGTTGTTACTTCACCAAATATCAACAAAGAACAGCACCATCACATAGACCACATCACTTCACATTCTGCCACAAATTGGAAACCTAAAAAAAATTAAATGTAATAAAAAAACTATGGCATAATATCAATAAGGTCTCACTCGCATGATGATTATTTCCACCCAAAAATGGATCTAAACCATGTGTGGAATCTGCAATCAAAAACCTCAAGTCATTTTCGGGATCTGCTTTGGTGTCCACTTTTGAACCAACACTGCGACCCGGAGACCAATTCTTTAATGTTTTTTATGGCGTTCCTTAAAATTTAAGCGGCCTACATTGGGTGGGGATTCCAAGTAATGTATTTTTACAAGTTCCGATTAAAAGCGTGGCGGATGCCGCAAATATTCGTATAAACCACCACCGTCTGCAACTGAAAGTTAATGTTTTGGTTAATATACGTTTATCAAATATATAAACACATTATTTTTACTTACCTTTTTAATTAATTAAATAAATTATTTCCTCATACACCCAAAAAAAAACAATTGTGAAATTATTTAATTTTAGGGTATAATTTACCTAAGATTTTTCGCAGGAATCCAACTTGAAAAGTTTCTTTGCATATTACCTGAATCAACTTAGGTAAACTTACAAAATGCATTTAAGCATTATTTCAAATTTAATTTTGTTTATTTAGCCACTATATTTAAATAAATGGTACAGTTTGATTGGTCAAATAACGTATTTTTTTTAGGTTGATTTAATAGTTTTATATATCCCCTTCCATACAAAATGCTCAATATTATAAATTTTAATTACATTTATTTTTAATATTTTTTTTTAATATAAAGGACAATTTTATAATAAAATATAAATACTAACAAGCTTAAAATACATACTTAGCATGATCAGTGACAACTAAATTTTTCTATAGAAACTTTCTCAAAGACAATTTTTCTATAGAAAAAAAAGACAATTCTTCTTTAGAAAATTTCTGACAGACAATTTTTCTATAGAAACTTTCTGAAAGACAATTCTTCTATAGAAAATTTCTGAAAGACTATTTTTCTATAAAAAATTTCTAAAAGACAGATTTACTATAGAAAATTTTTAACAGACAATTTTTTTAAAAAATTTCTCAAAGACAATTCTTCTATAGAAAATTTTTAATAGACAATTTTTCTATAGAAAATTTTTCAAAGACAATTTTTTTATAGAAAATTTCTGAGAAATAATTTTTCTACAGAAAATTTCTGAAAGAAAATACTCCTTTAGAAAATTTCTTAAAGTAAAATTTTCTATAGAAATTTTCTCAAAGACAATTCTTCTATAGCAAATTCCTGAAAGACAGTTTTTCTATAGAAACTTTCTGAACGTCAATTTTTCTATAGAAAATTTCTGAAAGAAAATTTTGCGATAGAAAATTTCTGGTTGACAATTTTTCTATAGAAAATTTTTCATCTTTCTATAAAAAATTTCTCAAAGATAATTCTTTAATAGAAAATTTTTTAAAGATAATTTTTCAATAGAAAATTTCCCAAAGACAATTATTCTATAGAAAATTCCTCAAAGACAATTCTTTAATAGAAAATGTTTTAAAACTAATTTTTCTATAGAAAATTGGTTTTAAACCAATTAAAAAAGATAATTTTTCTATAGAAAATTTCACAAAGATAATTTTTCATAGAAAATTTCTGAAAGGCAATTTTTCTGTAGAAATTTTCTGAAAGACAATTCTTCTATAGAAAATTTTTCGATAGAAAATTTCTGGAAGACAATTTTTCTATAGAAAATTTCTGAAAGACAATTTTTTTTTTTTTAATTTTTCTATAGAAAATTTTTGAACAACAATTTTTCTATAGAAAATTTTTTATAGAAAGTTTCTGAAAGACAATTTTTCTATAGAATATTTCTCAAAGACAATTTTTCTATAAAATATTTCTCAAAGACAATTTTTCTACAGAAACGTTTTCGAAGACAGTTTTTCTATATAAAATTTCTGAAAGACAGGTTTTCTGTAGAAAATTTCTGAAAGACAATCTTTCTATGGAAACTTTCTCAAACACAAATTTTCTATAGAATACTTCTGAAAGGCAATTTTCATAGAAAAATTCTCAAAGACAATTATTCTATAGAAAATTTCATAGACAATATTTCTATAGAAAATTTCTGAAAAAAAATTTTCTATAGAATATTTTTGAAAAATAATTTTCTATAGAAAAATTCTCAAAGACAATTCCCAAGGACAATTTTTCTACAGAAATATAGAAAATTTTTTAAGGAAAATTTTTCTATAGAAAATTTCCCAAATATAATTTTTATATAGAAAACTTCTCAAAAATAATTTTTTAATAGAAAATTAAAAAAAAAAAAAAAATTCTATAGAAACTTTCTCAAAGACAATTTTTTATAGAAAATTGCTGAGACAATTTTTCTGCAGAAAATTTCTGAAAAACAATTTTTCTATATAAAATTTCTAAAAGACAGGTTTTCTATAGAAAATTTCTAAAAAAAAAATTTTCTGAGACAATTTTTTTACAGAAAATTTCTGAAAGAAAATTTTTCTATAGAAAATTTCTGAAAGACAGGTTTTCAGAAAAAATTTCTAAAAGAAAATTTTTCTGTAGAAAATTTTTGAAAAAATTTTCATAAAAAATTTCTGTCAAAGACAATTTGTTTATAGAAAATTTCTCAAGGAAAATTTTTCTATAGAACATTTCTGAAAGTCAGTTTTATTTTTTACAGAATAATTTTCTATAGAAAAACTGTCTTTTCTATAGAAAATTTCTTAAAGACAATTTTTCTATAAAAACTTTCTCAAAGACAATTTTTAAATAGAAAATTTTTCAAATACAATTTTTCTATAGAAAATGTCTTAAAGGCCTTTTTTTTTATAGAAAATTTTTGAAAGACAATTTTTCATAGAAACTTTTTCAAAGACAATTTTTGTAAAGAAAATTTCTTAAAGATAATTTTTCTATAGAAAATACAGTTTTTCTATAGAAAATTATTCTGTAAAAAATATCGTAAAAACAACTTTTCTTTAGATATTTTTTTGTTTTTTTAGAAAGATTCTATAGAACAATTGTCTTTTAGAAATTTTCTGTAGAAAAATTGTCTTTCAGACATTTCTAGAGAAAAATTGTCTTTAAGAAATTTTCTATGGAAAAATTGACTTTGAGAAATTTTTAAAGAAAAATTGTCTTAATACATATTTTCTATAGAAAAATTGTATGAGAAATTTTTTATAAAAAAATTGTATTTAAAAAATTTTTTATAGAAAACTTGTCTTTAAGAAATTTTCTATAGAAGAATTGTCTTTCAGAAATTTTCTATAGAAAAATTGTCCTTGAGAAATTTTTATACAAAAATTATTTTTAGAGATATTTTCTATGGAAATATTGCTTGAAAATTTTTTTATAAAAAATTGTCTTTCAAAAAATTTTCTAAAGAAAAATTGTCTTTCAGAAATTTACTATAAAAAAAATTCTGTAATTCTGAGAATTTTTTTCTATAGAAAAATTCTCTATTTCTGAGAAATTTTTTCTATAGAAAATGTCTTGCATTTTGAGACAATTTTTCTATAAAAAAAGTCGTAAATTCTTAAACAATTTTTCTATAGAAAAAAAACTCAGATTCTGACACAATTTTTCTACAGAACAAATTTTAGATTCTGTGACAATTTTTCTACAGAAAAAGTCTCAGGTTCTGATACAATTTTTCAATAAAAAAAATCTTAGATTCTAAGACAATTTTTCTTTAGAACAATTTTCAGATTCTTAGACAATTGTTCTATAGAAAGTACCATATTGTGAGACTATTTTTCTAAAGAATTTTTTCTGTAGATGCTGAATTATCACTAACCGGAATCTGCAATCAGAAACCTCAAGTCAATTTCTGCGAACCGGAGACCAATTGTTTTATGTTTTTTATGGCGTTCCTTAAAATTTAAACTGCCTACATTGGGGGGAGATTCCAAGTAATGTATTTTTACAAGTTCCGTGGCGGATGCCGCAAATGTGTGGATAAACCACCACCGTCTGCAACTGAAAGTTAATATTTTGGTTAATATACGTTTATCAAAAATATAAACATAATATTTTTGCTTACCTTTTTAATTAATTAAATAAATTAGTTCCTCATACATATATTTTATAAAAAATTAAAGACAATTTGTTGTCAATGTGTTGTTTACAATGTGGCATTAATATGTCGACTTTATCGTATTAAATTTATTTATATTTATAAAAATAAACTTAGGTAAAAGATTCAAGTTTGTGTATGTTAAATTTAATATTGTAAACAATGCTATTTTACAAAATAAATGTCATATACAATTTAGTTAAAACTTGAGCAATTTCTTGAACTCAATATAAAAAAAAATTACCTAAGTCACATTAGACTGTTTAACACTAGTTATTTTTTTGGGTGTACATATATTTTATAAAAAATTAAAGACAATTTGTTGTCAATGTGTTGTTTACAATGCGGCATTAATATGTCGACTTTATCGAATTAAATTTATTTATATTTATAAAATAAACTTAGGTAAAAGATTCAAGTTTGTGTATGTTAAATTTAATATTGTAAACAATGCTATTTTACAAAATAAATGTCATATACAATTTAGTTAAAACTTGAGCAATTTCTTGAACTCAATATAAAAAAAATTTACCTAAGTCACATTAGACTGTTTAACACTAGTTATTTTTTTGGGTGTAAGATTGAGCAATCCTACTTGGTAAAACTTTTTTCATACCAAAAAAAAATTTTTAACAACTTTTTGCTAATATTATGCTTGTCGATGTTAAAGTAACATAATTCATTTTTTATGTAAAATAACCAAGTAGCTTGCTCAATAACGCAAATTACCTGCACAAAAATTTATCGAAAGAAAACAACAAAAAAACAAAACAAATACAGACCTCCATTTCATTTTGTATTTTTGTGTGCGTGCGTTGTTCGTGTATTTTTTGTGTTATAAAAACGTAAAAAGGAAATTGATATATAAAATAAAAATAAATTAATACATAAATAAAAATAAATAATTAGTTTTCTAAAAGATAAATAAATGTAAGATAAAAGAATGTTAAAGTTAATTTTGCTTTCATCACTTAAAACATTATTCAATAAGAAAAACCAATGGAGTCCCAGACGTATGTTTCGATGAATAACAAATGGAATGATAAAGTGAGTATACCCGCATTCCGAAGACACCAATAAGGTTTAATAGATTTTTAGTTAAAAATTAGTGTTTGGTAAAGGTACATACAGACGACGCAATATTATGTACAATATTCAATTATATTGATGGTGTGTGGGTAAGATTGACCATTGTACAATCGTCAATATTACCCACACACCTTCAATATAATTGAATATTGTACATAATATTGCGTCGTCTGTAGGTACCTTAATAGCTTTATATTTTTACAGGGTACTGCTAAATAAATTTTTGAAGCAATGGAGAATCCTTCACTACAATAAAGAGCGTGGACACCAATCCTGCCTTTAGTTATAAAATTAAAACATAAAAACCCAAAGCCAAGGGAGTCCATACCTGTTTTGATGAGTCACAAATGGAATGACAAAGTAAGTGTTCCTCCTTACCAAGAGACCAATGGGGTTAACCAATTTTTTAAATTAAAAATTTATGTTTTGTAATAATTTTATATTTTTACAGGATGTTTTTAAATAAATTCGTGAAGCTATAGCGGATCCTTTACTTCAAGAAGAAGCGTAGGCAGCAGTCACTCGAGAAAATTGTACAAAAAGGGTCAGTTGGTCGGTGGTAAATTAAATCCTACACAACATTTATTACATTAATATGGATTTATTCTGTGAAAATTTTAAATTCAACAAATATAAAAATTTTTACAAAAATTTATTGAAAATTTATTTTAGCATAAATGTGGTAATTTTTAGCATTATTTTTAGTCAGCTTTTCAAATAATTTTGGTATATTTCACCATATTTCTTTTGGTATATTTTACCAAGTTTTTGCTTAAATAGCATTAGCAATTTCTTCAAAATTTTTTACATAAGTGTTTTGGCTAAATTACGAAAACTACTTCGTCGGTTGTAGTTTTAGCATATTTTTGGTAAAATTATGCCAGATTTTTGCTCACTCCGACACAAGTTTTTTTTTGCGTGTATATTTTATAAAAAATTAATGACAATTTGTTGTCAATGTGTTGTTTACAATGTGGCATTAATATGTCGACTTTATCGAATAAAATTTATTTATATTTATAAAAAAAAAACTTAGGTAAAAGATTCAAGTTTGTGTATGTTATACGGCGTTCACACTTGCTGTTTTGAAGTGTTCAAGAGTGAGATGTTTAAAAAAGTCTTTGTTCTGTGTCCATTACGTTTATATTCTGCTACACGCAAAAAAAAACTTGTGTCGGAGTGAGCAAAAATCTGGCATAATTTTACCAAAAATATGCTAAAACTACAACCGACGAAGTAGTTTTCGTAATTTAGCCAAAACACTTATGTAAAAAATTTTGAAGAAAATGCTAATGCTATTTAAGCAAAAACTTGGTAAAATATACCAAAATAAATATGGTGAAATATACCAAAATTATTAGAAAAGGTGACTAAAAATAATGCTAAAAATTACCACATTTATGCTAAAATAATTTTTCTATAAAATTTTTGTAAAAATTTGTATATTTGTTGAATTTAAAATTTTCACAGAATAAATCCATATTAATATAATAAATGTTGTGTAGGATTTTATTTACCACCGACCAACTGACCCTTTATGTACAATTTTCTCCAGTGACTGCTGCCTACGCTTTTTCTTGAAGTGAAGGGTCCGCTATAGCTTCGCGAATTTATTTAAAAGCATCCTGTAAAAATAGAAAATTATTACAAAACATAAATTTTTAATTTAAAAAACTTGTAAATCCCATTGGTCTTTTGGTTAGAAGGAACACTTACTTTGTGATTCCATTTGTAACTCATCAAAACAGGGTTGGACTCCATCATATAAATGAGTTTTTAGGTTTTAATTTTATGACTAAAGGGAGGAATGGTGTCCACGCTTTTTATTGTAGTGAAGGATTCCCCATAGCTTGAAAAATTTATTTAGCAGTACCCTGTAAAAATAGAAAATTATTACCAAACACTAATTTTTAACTAAAAATCTATTAAACCTTATTGGTGTCTTCGGAATAGGGGTATACTCACTTTATCATTCCATTTGTAATTCATTGAAACAAACGTATGGGACTCCATTGGTTTTGATAAATGAATGGTGTTTTAAGTTATGACAGCAAAATTAACTTTAGCATTTTTTTATCTTACATTTATTTATCTTTTAAAAAACTAATTATTTATTTTTATTTATTAATTTATTTTAATTTTATTTATCAATTCCCTTCTTACGTTTTTATAACACAAAAAATGAACGAACAACGCACATAAAAATACAAAATGAAAATGGCGGTCTGTATTTTGTTTTTTTTTTTTTGTTTTCTTTCGATAAATTTTTGTGCAAGTAATTTGCGTTATTGTGCAAGCTACTTGGTTATTTTACATAAAAGACTAATTATGTTACTTTAACATCGACAAGCATAATTTTAGCAAAAATTTGTTAAAAAAATTTTTTTGGTATGAAAAAATTTTTACCAAGTAGGATTGCTCAATCTGACACAGATTTTTTTTTGCGTGTACTGTTGTTTTGTTAAACAACTTGTTTAAGGTTGCTAGCGTGAATGCCATATTAAATTTAATATTTTAAACAATGCTATTTTACAAAATAAATGTCATATACAATTTAGTTAAAACTTGAGCAATTTCTTGAACTCAATAGGTGTGTTCCAGAACGTTACCGCGGGTGCCCGCGGGTACCCAAACCAGCCCGAAAAGCGTTCCCGTACGCAAAAATTGGGTAAATGAGAGAGTTTTTGAGAGAATAAATTTGTTTCTCATTTTACCGAACTTACCCGTACTATTTTTTCGTGTAAATTGGTAACAATCAAATGTTGAGAAAACAGCTGATTTTTGTTGTGAAAATAAATTAAAAATTTTAATAAAATAAAAAAACGCAACAAAAGTAAAGTTTAATTTTAAACAAAATAATATATTTAGTCATTAAAATCAACTTTTACAATTTGTTTCGCATTGTTGAACGTATTTTTTCTTACTAAAATTTGTTAGCATTTCAATTTGTTTACATTTTTTAGTTTTTGGGCTAGAAATGTGGTTTTTAGCGTTCCCGTACTTTTGTGCATTTTTGCGGTATAGTGAGAGTTTTTAAGATTTTCTCTCATTTTACCGAACTTTACCCGGAAATTTCTGGAGCACACCTAATATAAAAAAAAATTACCTAAGTCACATTAGACTGTTTAACACTACCCTAGTAAAAAAAAAAAAGTTCATTACTAATTATATCCCAAATATGGCGGATACAATTACTTTAATAATTATCTACGGGTATATTTTATGATCTAGCGGGATAACCTTATATATAATGTGATACGTGAATTGGGTCTATATAATTATATCAGTTGGAGAAATCTGATACGATTAAATATAATTTAAAACCATTATAACTGATCATATATTGCTCCTTATAACGTCATATAAGTTGGATAACTTTATATATAATCATATGAACTTTATGTAATGTTATATACAAAAATATGTTCTTTATGTAGAGCAATATCTTACCATATATATTTATGTCTTATAGTCTCAATTTATTTTATATTGTATCAGTCCGGATCAAACTGATAAAACCAGATAGACCCATTTTACGTATCACATTATATATAAGACTATCTGTTCAGATATTGTAGGATAACCGAAGATTATATTTGAAACAATTGTGTCCACCATATTTGGGATCTAATTTGTCACGGCTATACATAACTCTTTTTTACTCGGGTAGTTATTTTTTTGGGTGTAAAATATTACCTTTGTAAATCTTCCTTGCTCCATACCAAGAGACCAATGGGGCTGTGGGGACATCCCACTCAACTAAATTTCAATTTCAAAACAATCAAGTTTCATTTAATTTTTATTTATTTCTAAGTTTCAAAATTTCAATAAAATTTTCATTCGTTATCTAAACTTTAAATATAGAGGACTTTAATTTATACCTCTATAATCGGTGACCCCGAAATCCTCAGGATGTGTATAAAAGACGCACCTGAAGGACACGTAAAAAGTTTCAACGTCGCGTTATTTAAATTAGTGGTACCGCGCATTTACTAAACATATTCGTTAACGCAAAACCGTTGGACTTCATCCCTAATGGCACAGCAACGTTCAAATTATCAAGACTCCATCAGTAAATCAATATTGTCTTCTTTTAACTCTTGCCGCCATTACATTTGTAACGAATCATCACAACTCAACGTAATGACACAAATTTTGGATTATTTTTCTTCAATTCTGTCGCAACGACAAGCAAAATATTGTCAGTCATGAACTTGTTGTCAGCTGCCCAATATTTTTTCAACATTGGAACAAAATATTAGGAACTCAAATTCTTGCTCCTATCTAATCGGATTATCAAGAATACTTCCTGCGAATTTTAGAAAGAGAACTTATAATTTAAATGAAGTTACTTGAATCACATGGTCGGCTTGGAGGCATCAACGCCACACCGAACACGATTTTCATGCAGCCCTGTTTTATTTTCGCAACAGCTGTACATCAAAACTCAACATCATCAAACTCTCTAGGAATATTTTCTTCCAGTGCTATCGCTTTGGAGGCCTTTCGGCCACAGCGATTTATCAATTACATGCAGCCTTGTTTCAACTTAATAACAGCTGTCGCAATTTTTTCTGACGTTATCCTGTAGCGGTCATAGTGACATAGTAATCCATCGACCGTTTTGTAGATCTGGCATCACCAAAGATAATTGGAAAATTCTGGCAATGCCAAACTAAAGTTCAAACGCAAAGCAAAGAGAGACAAAAAAAAATCTGCATTCTCACTGTAAAACTGGTATCTTTCATCTCGCTCGAATTTCGGTTTGTGATAAAATTTCGTAAACAATACCATATGGTTTTTGTTTACTACTTTTTCAAACGCCATTTGTTGGACTACTCTATGACTCTGGTAGCGGTGTTCTATAACTCTCGAATCGAAAGATTTCTCACATGGAACATGAAAAACGAAACAGAAACATCGTGAATGGGCACAAAACCTGACTTTTCGCATTTGACTGTTTCTGTAATTTTGTTATGCGGAAACTTTCTGTCAATTATGATTTTTTTCAAAATTATTGGAAAGATGCGAGAAAAACTGTTTCTGTAAACCAATTGATCGAAAACTTTTGAAGTTGAAGTGTCAAAATAAAATCAATCACATGTGGCAGCACCGAGCCTGCCTAATTTACAAAACCAACAGTCTGGCAACGCGTCAGTTATAGGCAAACGAGTTGACAGAAGAAAACGGAAATTAATTCCTCGCGTTGTCTTTTGCTGCTACACATGTAGCTTTCTAATCTTTTTATGAAACTAAATGTAAATTCTTTTTGTTATCAATTAAATTAAAATAAATAATAATAAATAGTTGTTAAGTGTTAAATATTCGAGTTTTATTCACACACAACTATATTGGTGACTCCGTATTTTACGCAAATTCTGAGAAACAGAAATTTTAACAAATTTCACAACGAAGCTGAAAATTTTTCTCCTGAAAGCAGCGCAGCACCATCGAATTTGAATTTTTAACGTTTTTTCAAGCAAATAGCTTGTTGATCTTTGTTCGAGCAAAACGAGTTCTGCTTATGAACAAACACCCCTACAACTTAAGGCAACGAAAATCAGCCGACGACGAGGAAACTTCATCAGGTGATGAGGATATTGAATTTTTCGATACCAGTAACATTCACATGGCCGAGATGGATAATGTGTTAGCACAAATGCAAGCTTTACAACATGAAGTCAACACTCTCCGAGAGTCTCAAGCAAATGCGAACGACGCATCCAGATCAAATCTTCTGAAGGTTCACATTCCGAAATTCAACAAACACAATCCGCATTTGTGGTTTGCACAAATTGAAAGATCATTTGCTTTGTGTACCATCACATCTGACTCGGATAAGTTTGATATTGTCTCTGTACGTCTTGAAGATGAAATACTTTTGTCAATTGGGGACTTGATAACAAATCCTCCTCAGGTAAATAAATTTGGAACATTAAAGGAGCGTCTAATTGCAAAATTTGCTGAGACTTCAGAATCAAAGCTACGACGTTTATTGCAGGGCTGTGAAACTGCAGGTAAGAAACCTTCTGAAATTTTATCAACTATGAAGCGTTTAGCACCAGGTAGACATAATGAGGAGATTATTCGTACATTGTTTCTGGGCAAAATGCCAGATTCAGTTCGTCCCATATTATCCGTATGGAAAGACGATGATTTGGAGAAACTATCCGAAACGGCTGACAAAATGCTCGATGCTAATTACAATGCGGCAAGTTCCGTATCTGTGGCACCATTACGTTTTGATGCAAGTGTTCCAGTGGATGCAGTTTCTCCCCAAATGACTTTTGCAGATGTTTGCCAAGCAATAAAAAGTTTAACGGATGAAGTTAAAAAATTCAATTACAACAAAACGACAATAGAGGTGGACAACGGCAACGATCCAGATCTCGTAGCCGCTCACGGAATTCTCACCAGAATTCAACTGACAAGGGAAGTCTCCCTGGTGTCACCCTCCGATCTTCATGAAATTTGGATATGTTGTTAAGAACGAAAATTAATTCGACACGTATTTTTTTTTAGCGGCCCAAATTCATTTTTTAGAGGGGTCGATTTGTATGGGGGGAAATTGACCTTTTTCAGTTTTTCACGATTTAAGCCTATTCAAACAAAATTAATATAGGCATGTGTGGTATCAGATTAAAGGTATTAAAAATACCTATCTCGTGGTGTTAACAACGGGCCATAGAAGTTAATATTTTTCGACTTATTAACAAAAATGTCCTAAAATTTTAGTATTTTACTAAATATGACGAAAAGTTGTGCATGTTTGGACACATTCTTAGCACACGTAGATAGGTTTTCCAAAGACCTTTCATTTGGTATGCAACATGACTAGGTTTCTTTGCATAGTATAGGAGATAAACGAAAAAAACTGAAAAATGGCCTTGTCTTCCCCCCTCCTTTTTACCCCCTAAATATGAATTTGGGCCGCTAAAAAAAAATACGTGTCCCTTTATTTTTTCTGCTCTACAAAATAAAACCAATTCCATAAAGATCCGCGGGTGACACTAGGGAGACTTCCCTTGTGAGACACAACTGTGCTGGTATCATACAAAATTTGGTGATGCAGCGCAACACTGTAAGCCAAATTGTCCCCGCTGGAAACCCAATTCGGAAAACTAATTGGGCTGTCGTCAGTCAACTCGGTTGGCGACAGCGGCAATAATAACGTTATAGAGGAGAACCGTCTACATATTTTCGACAAATCAACGAACACTCGTTTTTTAATTGATTCAGGGTCAGTGGTATCAGTAGTACCCCCATCTTTAATCAAAGCAACATTAACGCCAACCACAGTTAAGCTTCTCGCTGCAAACCGTAGTGAAATACAAACTTTTGGTCATTGTGTTTTTAAATTAGACTTGGGTCTCCGTCGTGAACTCAAATGGTTATTTATTATTGCTGATGTTCAATCGCCCATACTTGGGGCCGACTTTTTAAGTCATTACAATTTACTCATTGATCTCAAACGAAAATGTTTGATTGATAATACAACAAATTTAACAAGCAGTGGTAAAATTCGTGAAACTAAAGATTTTAGTATTTCAACATTATCTACAACAACAAATAATAATTTTTCAAAATTACTTGCAGAATTTATTGATATTACAACAACAACTTTAATTCGTAAACCTAATGCGGAAGCAATAGTTATTCATCATATCGAAACTACAGGCAAACCAATTGCTAATCGTCCACGAAGACTGTCTGGCGATAAACTAGCTGCGGCAAAAGCCGAAATCGATTTTTTATTGGATCATGGCATATGTCGACCCTCCAAGAGTCCATGGGCCAGTCCAATTCACATGGTAGCTAAAAAAACTGGTGGATGGCGAGCGTTTGGTGATTACCGAAAACTTAACTCACAAACAGTTCCGGATCGGTACCCTATAGCCAACATTAACGACTTTTCTGAAAAATTATATGGTAAGTCAATTTTTACAACTATTGATCTTGTAAGAGCCTACTACCAGATACCAATGGCCCATGAAGACATTCAAAAGACAGCCGTTTGTACTCCATTTGGTTTGGTAGAATTTTTATTTATGCCCTTCGGTCTACGAAATGCCACGCAGACGTTCCAAAGGTTTATGGATTCTGTGTTAAGGGGCCTTGATTTTGTGTATTGTTACACCGAACCAAATCTCGTAGGTAAAATCAACAAAAAATTTTCGTAGATCTTTAACAAAATTTTGTCAATTTTTTTTTAAGATTCAACAAATTTTATTCAAATCAACGAAATTTCGTCAAGTTTACATCCTATGAAGAAGTAAAATTGACAAAATTTCGTCAAATTGACTAAGTGCCAGTTTACAGAAGGCGAACGATACACACGAACGAAAATTTTACATGTATTTTGTTGTTGTTACAATAACAAAACACATGCAAAATTTTCGTTCGTGTGTATCGATCGCCTTCTGTAAACTGGCACTAATATTATTAGTTTGGACGCCATTATTTTTTCAATGTGCAGCGTCATGAAAAAAGTGTATTTTTTGTGAAAATTAATTTATTTTTTAATGAAATTTTATCCAATTGCCTAAAGCTATTAGTTTTTATGCCATTTTTTTTGGCATGGTACAATGCGTCTTCAAATGCTGCAAAATTTCATGTGAAAACGTCTTCAAATTTTGAAAAACTTCATGTAAGTAATGATTATATAAAAATTAAATTTACAAACAACTAATTTTTATTAATGTTTTTAGGTATTCTACATACATATTATATTGACAAGGGTTCAAAGATAAATAAGTTTCCGTCTGGAATTTGGAAATATGTACTTTTCGTTCGTCATTTGCTGTAAAAAGTCATTCGTTGTCCCCTTTGTGTAAGTTTATATTTAAATTAGTTCAATTATTAATTATTTTGTATTTTTTTTTTTTTTTGTTTATTATACACTCAACCAAAAATCATTGTATTCCCAAAGAAAATCGTTGTAAATTCAACAGAAATCATTGTTGATTTTGACCCTACAAATATTTATGTTGATTTCAATAAAAATTGTTGTCAGTTTTTGTAAAAGTTGATCAACTCGTTCTTTTGTTAATCAACTCGTATTTTATGTAAATTCAACTCATATTTTTGTTAATATAAGAAATTTTATTATTAAAAAAAAGCTTGTTGTTATTTGTAAATATTCTTTTATTAAGTATAAATCACAATATTTTTTTTATTTTCGGCTTTTTAGCTGCAATATTTGAAGATTTTCACAAAGATTTTCACACACACTTCGTTTATTCATGTTATGCACCCATTAGCCATTCTCTAGTTAACTGATGATACCAAAACAAAATCCTAAAAAAAACAAAAAATGTTTTAATAAAGTAATCAATGTATTTTATTACTTACCAAATATTTACAGATCCTATATTTCCCACAAGGGATGCACCCTTGTATATGTGCCCTTCCTATGATCCTTTGGGTCAATATGACCCAGCATTAAAATGTAAACAAAATTCCATGTTTTAGTATAATCAAAAATAATGAAAACTAAAATAAATAAGCCCTTCCAGAGCAATTATTAAAAAATATTAAATCAAATTTGAAATTCAACCTTTTTTACTTTGAGCCAACACTTAATGCAATGCATTGTGTTGGTATTAGAAAATGGGTTATGAGGAGAAGGAATGAGGAAGTAGTGTTTGTGGACATTTAATTTGTTTTTTTTTTTTCAAATTATACACATACAAAAAAAAAACTTTTTCAAATCACTAGGAAAAGTCTCGTAATTTTACCATTTTCCAATATTTGACAGTTTTCCTTGTTTTTTAACAAACAAATTTGGATCAAAATTAAATTTTTTTTTTTTTAAATTATACAATTTTTTTTTGTAATTTTACAAATTTCCAAAAAAATTTTACAAAAAATATTTAGTAAATTCACGAGAATTCCTTGTAATTTTAATTGCGCCAAAAACTGTAAATTTACAATTTTATTGGTAAAAAGTTGGTAAAATATTGTAAAATTACTAGAAATTCTCGTAAAATAGGAATTAGCAAAAAGTCTAGTAAAGTTACGAAATCTCCTTGTAAATTTTATCGAGGCTAAAAATTTGTAAACTTACAATTTTATTGATGAAAACCTTGTAAAATTACAATATTATTGGATAAAAGCTTGTAAAATTACTAGGAATTCTTGTAAAATAGGAGGTAGCTAAAAAAGTAAAAATTTTTTCTTGTAATTTTACAAGGTATTTTTTTTTAGTGTAGCTGACTGGGTAGACTTCTGCAGGGATTTAATTCCACATAGGGCCAGTTTGACTGATGAGAAACGAATTTCTCTGTAATTCGTTGTGCAAGACATTGGACAGTAGACAACGAAAGGATGTGATCTGCTGGAAAGGCGCCCATCTCAGCTGAACACTTACCGTGGTTATATCTATATAACAATGACGCACAACACTCATTCCGACTATGCTGCAATGAGTCAATAGAGCTGGATACCCTACTGTCATTGATGAGCTTCAACGCACTCCTTTGCACCTGATCAGATAGACCTTGAAGCACCTGCCCAGATATGCGACTTGTATTCCATTTTCGGTCGGATATAGGTGGCATAAATAGTGTGATCAGACGGAGTGAAGAAATTCTTGCACCGTTTTAGGAAATCAAGACACTTGAATGCTTCTTTCGACACTTGAAAAACATATTTTTTCCCACGAACATCACATTGGATTTTCATGCCTGATTCCTCAATAGCTATTCCACCCATGGATACAGATGATGCTGATTCCACAAGCCGTCTGAGGGTCAACACATAACATTGGGCCTTACGAGCATTAAAATCGATCCTATTTGCAAGACTCTACTCGGAGATTGTCGTAAGATAATGCTAACATGTCCCCTGTAGAACGACTCTACGAAACAAGAGTGAGTCGGACTCCAGCTAATTTACCAAGTGGTGATTGATCATGCTCTTCATGACCTGCGAGAGCGTAGAGAAAATTGCTATTGGGCGATAGTTTTCTGGGTTTGTTACCTCACCCTTTTTTGTGGTTGGCGGGACCTTTGCGGGTTTCTCAAAATCCCACCCACAGTACGAGAATAATAAAATTTTGAATGATAAAATAATTAACGAGAATAATAAAATTTAGAATGCAAAACTATTCAATGAAAGCGATTTTATTGATTCTTTGACCGACAAAATTATTGATCTATCGTTCTGAATGAAAATGAACCCAACTCAATTATATTCAGAAGAAAAAAAAATGGTAAAGTAGAACTAAACTTGCATTATCGCTTGTTGGGTCATATTGACCCAAAAGATATTAAATGTGTGTAAATCGTGTTTTTTAATGTGGAGGGGGGAGGAAAAATTAAAATTTTATTATTTTCTTTTAAAACCATAATTTTCGTCCCTGTTATGGATAAATTAAAGTTTCACGTTGATATCTAATAACTTAAGGGAAAAATTTTACGTTTGAAACCCAAAATTGGGTCAAATTGACCCAAGGAGTGCAGAAGGGCTAATATTAAATAATTTTATAAGAAACAAACACATTAAATAATTTTATAAGAGACAAACACATTGCTACCAACTCACTCGTTCAACGATATCAACATTAATTTTTGTTGAATACGGCATTATTCTGTAAAACTTGATCTACAATGGGTTTACTAATTTTTCTACTAAGATATTTCTATGAGTGTAGTTAACATTTTTTTAAGTTCTTTAAATATTAATATATTTATTCAATAAAACAATTAAAATAAAAACAAAAATAATATTTATGGATATTTTATTTTTTGAAAGGGTAGAAAAATTTAGTAAAATTGATGAAATATCGTAGAATCGACGAAAAATATTTTGTTAAATTGATGATATTTATTCAAATTGAATAAACTATTTTATTCAAATTGACGAAAATAATTCTGTTAATTTGACAAAATTTCGTCAAATTTATCTCAAATATAAATTAACGAAATTTTATTCAAATCAACACCCCTGTTTTGTTAGCTGTATAATGATTGTTCTTTCGTCAAATTAACATGCTTTTTCGTAAATATTACTGCCGTATTTGTTTCGGTGTACTGATGCTGTCCGAGAACCTCTTCAGACACCCTACACTGGTCCCTACAAGGTAGTAAAGCGACTTTCAGACCGGTTATACACCATTCGAATCAAGGAGAAAGATGTAAACGTGTCAGCAGACAGATTAAAACCAGCTTTCATCATAAATGATACTCAACAAAACATATCTTCAGAAATTCCATAAACACCACCTGATCAACAAAGTACAAATTTTACTCCTCAAAGTGCATCATCTGCTCCACAAATTCCAACAGCCACAAATGTTGCGCAACGTAGTCCAACGCCTATAGAAATATCGTTCCAATCAGTTCCTGACTTTGTCACTGGAGAGGGAGTGGATGTGGCAGCACCGAGCCTGCCTAATTTACAAAACCAACAGTCTGGCAACGCGTCAGTTATAGGCAAACGGGTTGACAGAAGAAAACGGAAGTGGTTTTCACGTCATTTGCACCCGATTTCCATATTATGCAGATAAAATAAATTATTTTGTTACTTGTTGTGAGCGTCCCAGTTTTATTCAATTGGAAACTGATATAAATTTTATTTTTTCACACGCACACATCCAAACAAGAGTTAAGAAGAAGACAAAACAATTTTCTTAACATCGTTTACTATCATTTTATTTATTTTTTTACTTAATAAAAACATTTTTCTTATTTTGTTAATTGATTTAATTATTTTTTTTAAACAAACACCACATTTTAATTAAAAATATTTTTATGATTGTTCAAATGTCAAATTAAATGCAACTCTGTTTGTTATTTCCTCACAGATATATTTTATTTTCGTGTGCAAATGAAATATACACTTGGTTTTTTGTGAGGATATGAATAAATTCGTGAGGATAAATGCAAGTGCAAATGAAATGTCAAACCCATATAATTTGTTGTTGTGACTTTGCACACTTTGCAAATATTCCTAGTTTATCAAGTTTGCACCGTTTATCAGCCAAAAAGCAAATGATGTGAGCTCCACTGGAAATTAATTCCTCGCGTTGTCTTTGCTGCTACACTCATAGAAATATCTTAGTAGAAAAATTAGTAAACCCATTGTAGATCAAGTTTTACAGAATAATGCCGTATTCAACAAAAATTAATGTTGATATCGTTGAATAATCAGTATAGTTAAATCAACGATTTACAATGTATCTACAGAATTCAATAGATAAATCAAACTAGGGAAAACAACCCTGTTCGTTCATTTTTTTATTATTAACGAGTGACGAGTGAGTTGGTAGCAATGTGAAACGTGTTTATCTGTCTCTTATAAAATTATTTGATGTGTTTGTTTTTTATAAAATTATTTAATATTATAAAAATAAATAAAAATAGGATCTGGTCTGTAAATATTTGGTAAGTAAAAAAATACATTGATTACTTTATGTATTCATACTATATTAAAGCTTTTTTGTTTTTTTTTTAAGGATTTTATTTGGTATCATCAGAAAACTGGAGAATGGCTTATGAGTGCATAACATGAACAAACGAAGTGTGTGTGAAAATCTTTGTGAAAATCTTCAAATATTGCAGCTTAAAAGCCGGTGATAATACAAAAATATTGTGATTTATGCTTAATAAAAGAATATTTACAAATAACAACAAGTTTTTTTTTATTAATAAAATTTCTTATATCAACAAAAATATGAGTTGAGTTTACAAAAAATACGAGTTGATTTATAAAAAAACCAGTTGATCAACTTTTACAAAAACTGACAGCAATTTTTATTGAAATCAACATAAATATTTGTAGGGTCAAAATCAACAATGATTTCTGTTGAATATACCACGATTTTCTTTGGGAATACAATGATTTTTGGTTGAGTGTAGTTTTAGCATATTTTTGGTAAAATTATGCCAGATTTTTGATCACCCCGACACAGATTTTTTTTGCGTGTACTATTTAATTCTTTGGGTGTGGATTTCTCGGGAAATAAATTTTATATTTCCCGTTTCCCGGCAAATTTAAAAGTCCGGGAACTCCCAAACACTATATACATCCAGTGCTGCCAGAAGTGAAGATTTTTCGTAATTTTGACGATTTTTTCATGAAATTTTGCAAAATGACGACTGACGATTTTCTGATTTGATTCCCATACATTTTGACGATTTTTTGTAACTACACTTTTATTCACAAAAATGTAAATTTGCAAGTTTTTTATTTAATTTTACAATGGTTTGAAAACAAAAGTTAAATAAAATTAAATTAAAATAAAATAGGTACAGAAGAAAGACACAAATTTACAACATTGCATTCTCTTTTGGAAATATAGCTGCACTTAAAAAATTATGTCGTTTTAAAGTCATTCATTTTTGCTCTGTATGAAAAAATAAATGATTATTCTTTTATTTTAATTGTTGCTATTTTTACATGAGAAATCTTTTTTTTTTAATATTTGAATTCCCAGGGAACAAACATACTCTCTAGTGACTCAAAAAATGGAACAAATATTTAAAATTTTTGTATGAAAACGATTCATCCAAAAGAACCCTCTTTTTAGACTCAAAAACTAAAACTCAGAAAATAATTGGAGTCTTTTTCGATAAATTTTCAAAAAAAAAAAAAACTTGATACGTTTATTTTAAGCTCTTTTGAGACAGTTTTTTGAGGATGTTTTCGAAGGCTCATTTATAGCTCCAAAAAGGTGAGTTTTTTAACAAAAAATTTTTGATACTAATGATTTATTTTTTAAATGTATATCCTTTTCAAATCTGAAAAATGTGGCCGAAGAAAACTATATTTTTCCGTGGGTCTTAACGGTGTTTATTTTGAAGAGCTCTAAAGTTCTAAGATAAATAACACTTGTAGTTTGTTTTCTATAGTAAAAATAAATGTAAAAAGTTTTATTTGTTCAAGATTGAATGATATTTATTTTAAAATTGAATGTTGCTGTCTTTTGAAACAACTGAAAAATCGAATGACTTTTAACTATTTTGTCACTTGTTTTAAAAGAAAATTCCCTTTTATTTAGCTAAAAAATATTTTGTGTACGTAAATTTAAAAAATTCATTAAACAAAATTGGATAGAAAAAATATTGTGCGTTTTAAAATTTTCATATATCAAAAAATGTTTTTTTAACATTTTTTAAAGTGACGATTTTTTGACGACTTTTTTTAAAACTTTTGACGATTTTGACGACTTTTTCTCCGAATTTTGACGATTTTTCACAAAAAAAGCCTGGCAGCACTGTATACATCTTATTACTTGCGCGTTTTGTCTGTAAAAAGTTGGCATCACTGTTCATTGAAAATTATTTGTTTAATTTAATATTAAAAATATGCTAGATTTTGTTAAATTGCATTGTGCCTACATTAATTATTTAAAATAGTGCATTTGAAATGGTTTGTGGACAAAACAGTTACAGAAACTGAATTTTGTGATCAACTATTATTGTATTTAAATGATATAAATTGTGACTTCGTTATTACTAGTGAAAAATTAAAAACAAATTAATATAATTGTAAATATTATAATTGACCAAACTATTCTATCTTAACTACTACTATTATTTTTTCAAATCACAAACAACTACCAAGCAAAAAAAACTGCTTTCCTACAAGAATTGATGGACCTTCCCCTAGTTCGCTGTCATGGGCATTACATATATAAAGAATTAGTGTGAGTAAGTTATCCACAGATTTCCCACCCCCTATTTTGGGAATTCGGAAATGCTACCCAATTTTTGGCTAAGCTGCAGTTTACGGGGCACACAAAAATTAAAAAAAATATACCACTTCTTTAGAATAAAAAAAATAAAAAAAAGGCTAAAGTGCACATTACGGAGCACAAATATTTTGGCAAAAAAAAAATATGTCACCCCCTTTAGAATTAAAAAAGAAAAAAACCGAAAATAAAATTTAAGGGGGCTGGGACCCGGTGGACCCCCTGGAGCTAAAAACCGCCCCACCACACACATGTGGGCAAATTACCTTTCAAATGAAAGGTAATTTGCTAACGATTGCAAATATGTATTTTTTGTATGTATTTTAACAATATTGTAACCCCTAAATCCTTTTTAGTAACTTTCAGTTCAATAATTAAGCCATTCAATAATTACCCAGCAAAATTTGGCATTACCAGTAATGGGTTTTGTAACACAGCTCTACAAATGTAAGGTTTGTCGCTGCGTTTTGAATTATTGAAACTAAAAGGTATAATATTTGATGCACTGAATCCAAATCTGCAACCCAAATTTTTCTATCACATCTAGATTTTGTGTAAATCGCGGTTAAAATGTTGAAAAATTGCGTTTTTGGTCCTTTTTAAAAACGAATAAAATAAGAACGCAACATGCTATTGACTTCGTTTTAAGTTTATCGTATAATTTGGAATTTAATCTCTAAGATAGGATAATATTACTTATTTGGAAATTTAATTTTCCAACATGGTAAAAAAATCATAAACAAAAAACTCCATTTTGAAAATATATATTGTTTAACGCAAAGTTTTTTTTTAATAAACATATGAAAACCAACAAAGTTTTTTTTTAAATTCAGGTAATGAAAAAATATTATGTATATTAGGCGTCCCGAAAATTAGAAACTTTTGAATTTTGTGTCGGAATACTTGCCTAACGCTAGCCACTAAGGAGCTGATTGTGGGAAAATTTACGTAGTGGAACTGCAGTTGGCAAGAAGCGGTCCAAGTTGGAAAAATATCGTATTTTGACATAAATTAATGTTCAAAGTTTTTGACCAAATGGGCTCAAAAATTGGTAAATTTGGCGTACTTTTTGGTATCCGTCTTTGGATTTTGAGTCTTCCGATGCTGATGTTAAACACAAAAATTATTTATACATATTAACAAATTTTTCTTTAAGAATTGAATATGTTAATCATATTAAAATATATAAAAAAATGTCGAAATTCGTAATTTTTCCAACTTTGACCGATGGTTGCAAGTACCTTTGCAAATTTTTTATTCATAAATTTTCCCACAATTTCGACTCAAAATTCGAAAAATTAATATTTTTGGGACGCTTTATTGAACATAACTTCACCATTTACAGATTTAAATTGAAAAATATTATTTATAATTCGAAGATTCTACTTGTTATTCAATGATTACATTTGTAATTACAAGATTTCATTTGTAATTCGAAGAATCTGTTTGTAATTTGAAAATAAAAATTTTAATTCTAAAATTCAAGTAGTAATTTGAAAAAGATCAATTGTAATTTAAATTTACAAAAAAGCAATTGTTATTGATTATTTAGAATTACAATTGACCATTTTCGAATTAAAATTGATCTTTTTCGACTTACAATACTTTTTCTTAATTACAATTGAGATTTTTTGAATTAACATTGTCTTTTTAGAATTAAAAATAAAATTTTTATAAGCCAATTTTATAGAGTTCGTAATAGCAATTCCATTGAATGTTCTTTGGGCACAAATATAGCAAAATAAGTCTGGATGGTTAGCACAATTTCTTTTAGCCATCGTGATTATAATCTTTATAAATATATTATAATATTATAATATTTATAAATATCGATTAAACTGTTTCTGAATATTTCTTCAAAATTTTTGTCCAAATATTTGTCTATAATTTTATACTTTCAACATTTTTAAATTTTTGTCAACAAACGCAAATAGTTCGTTATTACATTTTAAAAATATTTGTTTACGAAAAAGTCACAGTTGGTAGAAAGAAATTTTTCCTCTAGTCATATTTTGTCCCTTATTGAGTAATTAAATACATTGCCATTATAATTTATAAAACAATATAAATTTGAAAAATTTGACTGCCAATTAATTTGTAATAAAAACTTAATTAACCATTCCATTCTAAGGTATCTGCTTATATAATTCAGAAAGCCATCCACCAAATCTATTTAAATCGGATATACTTTAATAATGTTTCGTTTCGTATGATCCTAACTCCGAAATGTGTATTTACGAAACACGTATCAAAGAGATTTAGTTCTGCAAAAAACTGCTTAAACTCAACATGGAGTAATTTTTTGGGTAAAAAAGATATATCGTTTCAAACTAAAACCCACCTGTATAATGCGGTTTGCCGTTCCATACAATCGTATGGAGCTCAAATATGGGGTCATTCACATTTTGACGAGGTTGATTGCTTACAAAGATACTTTGTCAAACGTGTTATTAATTTACCGAAATTCACACCGAATTATTTTTATTTATTTATTTATTTAATCGATGTTACACAAAAACCGAGCCCAGAGGGCCATATATGGTTTAAAACATAGAGAAACATAGAGGCGAAGGTGAAAGAAAACATAATATCACTATCTTTTTCTAATTTCTCACACGTACGTTGTCGATGTGAATTCAAAACACAATACATGTTTACAAGTCGTACTTTGTCAACAAATACATGTATACAAGTTGTACTTTGACAACTCAATTTTTGACGCCTTCGCCTCTATGTATACTCTATGGTTTAAAAATACAACTCAAAACATACTACTTAACAAACAAATAAAAGAATATGCATATATAATAAATATCTAAAAATAATTAAGTACATTTTTTTTTTAATATAAAAAAAATAATTTTAAATCAAAAATAAAATGGCAATTGAAATAATTTAAATGTAAAAAAAGCTAAAGGGTACCGGGTAGAAATATTAACAATAATATAAACAATCTCAATAACATTTGTGGTCTAAGCCATAATAAAATAGTCCAAGAAATAAACTTACATCTCATTCCTCTGAATGTGCTTCAACAATTTACGTTTGTAAGTAGAACTAGAAAACTCAAAGGATTTTAAATTTTCTGGTAATTTATTGAAAATTCGTGCAACTCTTACATGAAAAGATCTTTCCACCAGGGAAGTTAGCTTAGGAATCAAAATTTGACAATTACGTGTAGATCGACTAAATGAAAAAAATGAAAGCAAATATTCAATAGTTCCCCTTTTAAACATATTGTAAAAGCAGAGTAAAAGCCTTATTTTCACAAAGTTATCAAATGAACAGCCCAAAAACTTCGCAACATACGTTGATACATGATTTCGAAGTCTTAAGCAGTATAGATATCGCATAACTCTATTGAACAGTACTAAAAGTTTCTTCATATGACACCCAAGTGTGCCAGTATATACTTCAATACCATATAAAAATATAGGCATAACCAATGAATGAATAATCATAACTTTGATATGCATTGGTAAGCATAAGTTGACGTTAGAAAGTCTACGTAATGAATAATTAACTCTAGAAGTAACGAAATTAATATGTCTTTCAAATTTTAATTTATTATCTAACCATAAGCCCAGACAGTACATTTGGTCCACAAATTCAACTCTCGTACCATGAATAATAATATCTAAGTTTGGAACAGAAGAACCAAAAAACATAGCCTTTGTTTTAAGAGCATTAATACAAAGTCGATTACGCACCATCCAGTTTGATAAATTGGAAATGCAAAAATTTATCATTTGTTGCAAAACATCCTCAAACTGTCTCTAACCACTAAATAAAAACATTAAATCATCTGCGTAAGCAAATGGTAAACATGACGTCATATTGAAATCCATGAAAATATCATTGATATACATATTAAAAAGTAAAGGCCCAAGGACTGATCCTTGAGGCACCCCACTTTTAACCGGTAAAACACCCGAAAACCTACTACCAATAGAAACGTAGTAAAAAATCCAACATAAGGAAAAACCAATTTTAGAAATTTTATCGGAATACCATCACATCCAATAGCATTTGTCTTAACAGATTCCACAGCAATAATTAATTCATTGATGTCAACTGATCGAAATGAAAACCCTTCTACCCCATTGAGGTTAATATCATCTGTTAAATCATCTTCTTGATTAGATACAAAATACTGATTTAAAGCTTCAACATCGATTTCAAAAAAACCGTTGCATAAAGTTTTATATAAAATTACTTCAAATATTTTGTTTTATCAAATTATATAAAAAAGAAGAGAGAATTTTGAAGTTCATATGTAATAATATAAACGAACTTTAAAACATATGTTATTATATAAAAGTCAATATTTTCTGTTATATAATTTTATATAAGAAAACAAATTGAAGTGCAAATATATAAAATCACATATAACGCAACAAAAAATGCATATAGATTTATAAAATAATATATGTATACATATATAAAACTATATATAATTATATATGATCTTTTTTACTCGGGTAGACAATTTTAGATAATTTCTGATACAGCCAATTTTGAGATCAGATTAGATCAATTAAGAGCTGCTACCAGATTAATTAAGATATAATTAAATAAAGGACCAGATTAATTTTTTTACTCGCCCGAGTAAAAAAGAGTTATGTATAGCCGTGACAAATTAGATCCCAAATATGGTGGACACAATTGTTTCAAATATTATCTTCGGTTATCCCACAAGATCTGAACAGATAATCTTATATATAATATGATACGTAAAATGGGTCTATCTGGTTTTATCAGTTTGATCCAGACTGATACAATATAAAATAAATTGAGACTATAAGACATAAATATATATTGTTAGATATTGCTCTACATAAAGAACATATTTTTGTATATAACATTTTATAGCGTGCATATGATTATATATAATGTTATCCAACTTATATGACGTTATAAAGAGCAATATATGATCAGTTATAATGGTTTTAAATTATATTTAATCGTATCAGTTTTCTCCAACTGATATAATTATATAGACCCAATTCACGTATCACATTATATATAAGGTTATCCCGCTAGATCATAAAATATACCCGTAGATAATTATTAAAGTATTTGTATCCGCCATATTTGGGATATAATTAGTTATGAACTTTTTTTCTTTTTTTACTAGGGCGGGTAATAATAGCAAAATTATATAATCAGATGTAATTATATAAAAAATATAAAATTGTATAAAACTGTATAAAACTATATAGAGTTACATAAAATTATATATAATTTTATATAATATTAAAACAAAATTTCATGATTTATATAAAACTTGATATAATTTTATATAACTTTATAAAATTATATATTGTTTTATATAATTTGATATAGTTGTATATAATTATATCTGATTATATAAATTTGCTGTTGTTATATAAAAATAGGGGTCCAAATTTCGCATAAAATTATATAAAAAATTTATCAAAACATAAGTAACATTGATAAAATTTTATATGGTTTTATCGGCTCATTTTTCGCATCAAATTCAATATAATTCTATATAATCATATATGATGTTTATAAAATTATATACAACTATATAAAAACTTTTTTACTCGGGAACTCCAAAAATGTTTGTGCCCGAGTAAAAAAAAAAACTTTTTAGATCTAATTTGATCTCAAAATTGGCTGTATCAAGTTGGATCAAATATTGATCTAATTGTATTATTTTAGATACACAAATATAAAAAATGATAAAATTAGATCCGAATTTTGGTCACATCCAATTAAATCCACTTGATCTTATTTTATATAAATTAATATAGATTTATATAGTTACATAAAGTCAGATATATTTATGTATAGCCTCAGATAAGAAAATGAAGCCTCAATAAATCTTAGATAAAATTAGATCTGAACATATAAAAAGTCCTATATAATTTAATATCATTGTATCAAGTTATATATCATTATATCAAAACTTTTTTACTAGGGTGTCTTAGAAAATTTAAAAACATTTTTTCGGAACTTAAAAATTTTTCAAAAAAATAAAATTTCTCCTAAAAACATTTTCAATGATTATTTTACTCCAAAAAAAATTGCCAAAAAAAATTTTGTGTCCGGGACTTTGGAAAATTTTTTAGGACTCCGAGTAAAAAGGAATTTATATAAATGTATATTATTTTATATGTTTTCATAAAACCATATAAAACTATATGAGTCAAAGTATAAAATTATATCTCACTTTGAAATTTTCCAATTTTTTTAAATGATGTCTTATAAAATCATATCTAATTATATTGTTCATAATATATTAATATAAATGGTAGATGTAATCATACGTTGCACATAAAACTTAATCCGATTTCATGCATTATTATACGTGACTTTATATCTAATTATGTATAGGACTTTACTAAACAAAAAATCCAGTATCAATTTATGTATAATTATATATGACTAATATAATACCACCCGAGTAAAAAAAAATTATATGACGCAATATTTAATTATATATGAACAGATATGCTTTTATGTAAATCCATATTAAATTTGATCCGAAAATTGGCGGATCGAATATTATACGATTATATCAAATTCTATTATTTTTGATAAAATAATATCAAATTTGATTAAGTTTGATCCCAAAAATGGGTCTATCCAATTGTATTAAATCATATCTTATCTGTTAAAATTAGATAAATTTTTATATTATTAGATGAAATGTGGTAAAATTTTTTGGAATTTTAAACGTGAAATTAGAAATTATTTTATCAGATTGGATACATTGTCGGAATTTTTTCGGGACTTAGCAAATTATTAAAAATTTGTCAATTTTTTTTTTCTAAAATAATTTTTAAGGGATTTAAAAATTCCAAAAATGTTTGTGTCTTAGAAAATTTAAAAACATTTTTTCGGAACTTATAAATTTTTCAAAAAAATAAAATTTCTCCTAAAAACATTTTCAATGAATTTTTTATTCCAAAAAAAATTGCCAAAAAAATTTTGTGTCCGGGACTTTGGAAAATTTTCATAAAATTTTTGAGGGCTTCAAAATTTTTTAATTTTTTTATTATCCGGGACTTAGAAAATTTTGAAAAATTTTTTCGGGATATAATTATAAATAAAATCATATATCTTTTTATCTGCCATATCAAAAAATCCCCGACCTTATATGTCATATCTAATTTCATATAGATCGGTATATAAATAAATATGAATATGTATGTTATTATATTAAAAAATAAGGAAAAATACAATGCTATATATAAACTTATATGTCCATATCAAAGTTCATGCATAACCATATATAAATATAAAAAATTTTATAAAAGCATATATGATTATATCAGATCTTTTTTACTCGGGCATTTAAAACTATATATGGTTCCATACTAAAAAAATTTCCAACAAAAATAATAGATATAATTATATGTGTCTTAAACGATAACATATCTGTGTTTGTATGGCACTATATATACGCAAATTTCGTCTAAACTCATTATATATTTATAAATGGTCGCATATGTAATGGAATATATATTTTGATATAATCATGTATAAAAAAAATATTTTTTTGACCAAACAACTAGCCATATATGATTATATATGCCAGTATTTCAAAATTTATTTTTGTGTTTCAACATATATGGTTATACAAAACTTTTTATTGTATCATATAAGATTACATATGATTTTTGGGAACCCGAGTTCGATTCCCGGCCCAGTCGAGAAAAAAAGTTTTTTTTTTATTTTTTTTTTTAAATAGAAAACACTTTTTTATTGCGTTTAATTTTTTTAGAACTAAAAAATTTTCATTTTTGGAATTTTTGCAATCATTTTTAAAAAATTATTTTTCTTTTATATAGTTATATATAACTATATTTGATTTATTATAAAATTATCTATAATTTTTGAGAACCTGAGTTCGATTCCAGAAAAAAAAATATATTTTTTTTATTTTTTTTAAATAGAAAACACTTTTTTATTGCTTTTATTTTTTTTAGAACTAAAAATTTTTCTTTTTTTTAATTTTTGCAATCATTTTTAAAAAATTATATTGCTTTTATATAGTTATATATAACAATATTTAATTTATTATAAAATTATCTATCATTTTTGGGAACCCGAGTTCGATTCCAGAAAAAAATATATTTTTTTATTTTTTTTTTTAAATAGAAAACACTTTTTTATTGCATTTGTTTTTTTAGAACTTACAAAATTTTACTTTTTGAAATTTTGCAATCATTTTTAAAAATTTATGTTTAAAATTAAAATTAAAAATTTATAATTAATAATAGCTATATTTGGTTTAAATTATCAAATTTTCAATGATTTTTGGAACCCGATCTCAAATCTAATTCTTATTTCCTGATTCCATGAAAAATTTCAAACTTATAAGCGAAAGTCTTATTTCACTTTGGACGCCTATGACTTAGAAATAAGGCATACCGCTAAATTAAAATTATTCTTTAAGCTTACCATGGAAGCCCCTAATAGCGCTGTACGTCATTCCACTTTTTTTTTTTTTTTGCAAATTTTATCAAAAATTTTCTAAGTCTTTTTGAAAATTGTGTACAAGTGAATAACATATTTAATTGGATGTAATCATATATTACTATATGTTAGATCAATTTGATATAATTAGATACGATCAATTTATTTAAAACTAATGGCGTTTTCTTTTCTGGCAAAAAATGTAGCATTTTGTAACATTTTTTTTATTCTACGAATTTTTTGTGTTCTTTTCTAAAAAAAATGCACACTTATAAAAAAATATTATGTTCTTTTCTTAAAATATTGCCTGCATTTGAGGTAAAAAATGCATATTTTCCACCCCGAAA
The DNA here is from genome assembly GCA_963921195.1 of Pegoplata infirma. Classification (NCBI taxonomy): domain Eukaryota; kingdom Metazoa; phylum Arthropoda; class Insecta; order Diptera; family Anthomyiidae; genus Pegoplata; species Pegoplata infirma. The sequence goes on from OY992540.1 coordinate 177,983,316, forward strand.
TCAAATGACGGGGTGAAAAATTGCCCTGATATTCTCTCATGTAGCAAAACTCAAATTAAGCGAACAAGTTAACTGGTGCTGTTGTGGTGCAGAGGATGTGTCGTGGCATGTGACACCGGAGGTCCGGGGTTCAAATCCCGGTATGGACAAATTTTTTTTTTTTTTTTTTATTCTGGTATTTTTTTTTATTCCATTACGTATTATTTTTTATTTAATAATGTTTTTTTTTTTTAATAATTTAATCATTTTTAAAAAAAAAAAAAAAGTAAATTTTCATATAAAATCGACAAAATTTGTTAATTTTTTGGGGTTTTTTTTTTTTTTAAGTTTAAATAATTAAAAAAAAATAATTTAAAGCAAAAAATAAAAAATATGTAATGGCCATCGCCGGGATTCGAACCTGAGCTGCCAGCAATATAAGCGAAACACACATCCATCGAACCAGCAAATCAGGGCAATTTGCGTACAAAAGAGCATTTTTTGTGTTCTTTTCTGAGTGAAAAAAATGCAACATCGTTTCAGGGCCATGTCAACATTTTAAAAGTAAACATTTTAACAATGCAAAATTTTTTGTTCAGAAAAGAAAACACCATAAGTCTTTTAAAGTTGTTGTTTGCTAACAACGTTTGCTGGTCTAGAGGGTAGAGATTGCGATTACAAAACGGAAGACTTGTGGTTCTAATCCCCGTCCGTTCGAAGTTTTTTTTTTTTTTATTTATTTTCAGTTTGACATTATTATATCTAAAAATAAATCTAAAAACAGAAACATTTTTTGGATAAAAATGTATCCAATAATTTTTTTATAAAATCAAGATATCAGATATTATAAGATAACTTTGGCGCGGCCAAATTTCGGATGAAATTACATTATATAATATCCAATTTAATATAAAATCATGATATTGGATATTTTAAGATAACTTTGGCGCGGCCAATTTCCGGATGAAATTACATCATATCATATCATATTTAATACAAAATCATGATAATAGATAATTTGGGATAACTTTGGCGCGGCCAATTTCCGGATGAAATCACATACAATCAAATATTAAACTGTAACTTCATATGAGGAGTCGCAGAACAAAACGTACTTTTTCGCATTTTTTGACAAATTGATTTTTTGTTCTTTTTATATTATTTGGTTCGAAATCTATCAGAAAAAATGTTCATAGCGTGAATTATTTTTGTTTTTCATCAAGAAAATGGATTCCTTAAAAATTGGTGTGTAACAAATCGTACTTTTCTGCTTATTTTTTTTATCAAAACGTACTTTTTTCATTGTATTTCATATGCAAGACTTTTTATAATTTTATAATATGCAATTTTACTCTAATATTCCATATTCCATATATAGTACATATAAATGCCCACCAAGATTTTTTTAAGCATTCTTGCAGGCCAGTGAAGGATTTCCCCCTTATTTTTGTTATTGGGGTATTTACACCTCACAACTACAGTATGGGGGTACAATAACTTTGCCAATTCGTGTGTAACGTATCTAAATATGGGCTAATGAGGCTCTTTTGTAGTTTTTAATAAATAAGAAAATTTTTAAAACACTCGATCAAAATAGTATCGGCTAAAAAAATACGCACATCAAAACGTCGTTTTTAAATTATTTTTAAACAAAACGTATTTTTTTCACTATTTTTTAACAAAACGTACTTTTTCCAAAGTAAAAGTGGTTTTCTATTAAACATCCTTAATATATAATGTGGTGACTTATGGCAGTTTGATGCATCTCTTGATAAGCAAGGGACTTTGCCATTATCTGTTTCGTCTCACAGAAAAGTTTTTTGTTTTGAGCGCGCGAATATTGCGAAGTTAGATTCGCTTCTTTCAAATGTTAATTGGTCGGCATTTTGCACTGATATTGAAGGGGTGCGTGATTTTGATAAAAGGTTGAATATGTTTTATGAAATTTTGTTTCACTGCTTTTTGGAATCAGTTCCAAAAATACAGATTCGATCTGAAAATGGTCCCCCTTGGGGGTCTAGGCTTTTATCTAAACTGAAAAATGTTAAGAGTAAATGGTTTAAGAAATATAAAAAATCGGGTTCTAATGTAGATTTTAGTAGATATTCAGTGGCTAGAAGTTCGTTTAATGTGGAATCTCGTAGGGCGTATGCAATTTATTTAGATAAGGTTAGGGAGAATTTTAAACGTGATCCTAAATCTTTTTACCGCTTCGTTAAGTCAAAGCGGAGTTCTTCAACTTACCCCACAGTGGTTAAATTAAATGATGTTGAGTTTTCAGATGATTATTCAATTTCGAACGCATTTGCGGATTTCTTTGCTACTACATACTCTGATAGGGAGTATGACTTGGACTCTCTGTATCCGTTTGAGATTCAGAGAGCAAGCTCTCTGAGTCTTCCTTTATTGGACGTAGCTTCTGTTCACTCAAACATGAACAAGTTAAGGATTACGTATAGCGCTGGTCCCGATGGGGTTCCGGCCTCTGTTTTAAAATTTTGCTCGGGGACTCTGTCAGCCCCATTGACCTTTTTGTTTAACTCTTCATTGAAAATGGGTTACTTTCCTTCATTTTGGAAGAAATCCTTTTTAATTCCGCTACATAAATCTGGAAGTGTTGTGAACGTTTCAAATTATCGGGGAATTGCTAAATTGAGTGCAATTCCTAAACTATTTGAGAAACTTGTCACTGATATTGTGTCCTACCATGTATCTTCAATTTTAGTGCCATGTCAACATGGTTTTCGTAAGGGTCGATCGACTAATACTAATTTGCTTCAATTTTCTACTAATATCATTAGTGGTTTTACTTCAGGTCTACAGACTGATGCGATTTATACTAACTTCAGTAAAGCATTTGATAAGGTCAACCATAATCTTTTGCTATATAAGTTGAGTGTAATTGGATTTAATGGTATCGTATTGAAATGGTTATCTTCATATTTGAGAAATCGTGAGCAATGCGTTCTTTTTAGGCAGACACATTCTAGATTTATAAGTGTTGCTTCTGGTGTCCCACAGGGCAGTCATCTCGGTCCTATCCTATTCTTGTTGTTTATAAATGATCTCCCATCTTCTATTATTCATTCTAATATTTTGATGTTTGCTGATGATGTTAAGCTTTTTCTGTCTTACAGTTCTCCTGTTGGACAGGTATTGCTGCAGCATGACTTGAATAGATTTTACAATTGGTGCGATTGTAATCTCATGGAGCTGAACTTGAAAAAGTGTAAGCAAATGACATTTGCTAGGTCGAAGTTTTTGACTTCTCAGTACTTATTAAATGGTTCAATTTTGGAATCGGTTGATTCTATTTTGGATCTTGGTATTCTTTTAGATAGAAAGTTGACTTTTAATGCGCATGTGGAGACTATGGTAAATAAGGCCTATGGTGTTCTTGGATTCATGAAACGCTGGGCGAAGGAATTTTCTGACCCCTATATAACGAGGCAATTATTTACTTCATTGGTAAGACCAATTTTGGAATTTGGTTGTATTGTTTGGGATCCATATTATGCAGAGCTTCGAACGAATTAATTCTATTGAGAATTAATTCCCAAAAAGTTCAATTCCGTTTTAAAAAGTTTTGAATTATCATTCCTTACTAGCATTCAACACGAATTAATTCAAAGGCTTAATTCTCAAAGCTTAAATCAAATTGAATTAATTCCCAAGAGAATTAATTCCTTGCAAGCAATCATTCGATTGAATGATCAAAATTTTTCATCATTCAAATCTATTACAAATTGAATGATGATTTTTTTATTTCATTCCCTTTGTATTTTCAAAAATATGTTACTTGTGTGCATTTTAAGCATCTTCGTGTATAAACGATTGGCTGTTGTTTTGTCCACGTCTCGTCTGCTGCTTCCCACACAAGCATAAATGTGTGTGTATGTGTGTTGCGCTTCACTGTTTAAAATTGAATGATAAGCAAATTTCACCATTCAATTTGTAGTAGATTGATTTTGATAAAAAAATAGTTCATTCCTTAAGAATGATCATTCTTAAGGAATGAATTCTTGAAAGAATTAATTCAGTGATTTTGAAAGTTGAATGGTTTTAGGGAATGCCAAATTCTATTTTTTTAATTCGAATTAGAAAATTGAATTAAAGAATTAATTCTTTCGAACCTTTGATATTATGCAGTTCATAGTGATATGATTGAATCCGTACAGAAACAATTTTTACTTTTTTGTCTTAGGAACCTCAACTGGGGTCCGGACTATAGCAATCTTCCATCATATAATGCAAGATTGGCGTTGATAAAACTTCCTACTCTGAAGAGTAGACGTATTATGTTAAATACTGTGTTTATTTTGAAGATTATTAAGGGCGAAGTTGATTCTGAATTTCTTGTTGGGAAGTTGTTTTTTAACGTCCCTTTTCGGCCTACTAGATATTACAGCTTTCTTTATATTGATATTTGTCGCACGAATTATGCGTGTGCAGATCCTATTCGTAGGATGTGTACTGATTTTAACTCGTTATACAGGTTTGTTGACTTTTCGGAGAATTATGCTCTTGTGAAATCAACTATTTTGACATATTTGAATAGATTGCGTGACGATGATTATTTTAATTTCTTTGAACGTTTATAGTTAATTTAGGATTATTAATACTAAATTATCTGTAGAAATTTTGTAGTTGTAGTAATTGTATATAAATGTATTTAGTGTCCATATAATAAACCGACTGATGACTAAGAGTTTGTAGTTGGTTTATTACTATCCTTACTTATCCAGCCTAATCCGCTATGGTTCGGACCATGGTGTGTACGTGTTCCCCCGTCATGGGAACGAGCCCTCTCGGTCGGTTGGGGCGGGTAAGTGTGAGGTGGGACCGTTCGTAAAAAAAAAAAAAAAAAAAAAACTTGTTACCATATTCAGGTTCATGCAGTTTTTCAAAGAGGCGAAATAAAAAAACCTCAATTTCCCAAAAAATTTTAATATGCGAAAAAGTACGTTTTGTTCTGCGGCTCCTCATATATTATAAGATGTTATGAGATAACATTGGCGCGGCCAATTTTCGGATGAAATTTAGCAAAATCAGATCCAATAGATTATATATAATTTTATAAGATAACATGTTTTACCATACAATTTTTTTTTACTCGGGACTTGAAAATTTTAATTTTTTTTTATACCCTCCACTCTAGTGATAGAGGGTATATATAAGTTTGTCATTCCGTTTGTAACACCTCGAAATATTGGTCTAGGACCCCATAAAGTATATATATTTATGATCCTCGATCGATTTTAAGTCGATCTAGCGATGTCCGTCCGTCCGTCCGTCCGTCCGTCCGTCTGTCTGTCTGTCTGTCCGTCCGTAGAAAACACGCTAACTTTTGAAAGACTTTACAGAGGCTACTGAAGTTTGGCATATATGTTTGTCATTTACCTGGTCAGGTTGGTATTGCAATCCAGCCAAATCGGTCCAGTGGTTCAAAAGTTATGAGCAAAAGAGTAAATTTCGGCAAGGGTATTTCGCGAATTTACGAGATAAAAAACACGATAACTTTCGAAAGACAATAATGAGACTACTGAAGCTTGGCACGTATCTTTGCCGTTCCCCGGGTCTGTTTGGTTTTAAATTTCAGCTCAATCGGTTTAGTGGTTCAAAAGTTATAAGCAAAACCTTGAATTTTAGATTAGTTTCATCTAAAATGCCACGTGTTTTAACAAGTTTTAAAAGCATTGGTGGTAACTAAACAATGCTTTTCAAACTTGTTTAATTTTAAAGCAATGCTTTTTAAACTTGTTTAGTTTTAAAAGCATTGGTATTTTAAAAATTACACTCGAAAAAAATTTTACACTCAAAAAAAATTTTACACTCAAAAAAATTTTACACTCAAAAAAAAATTACACAAAAAAAATTCTTTTTTTTTTTACAAAAATGACAATATTTTGTGTAAGAAATATTTTTAAAGTAAAAAAAACATTACACTCGAAAAAAATTTTACACTCAAAAAAAAAAAAATTAGTAATTTTTCTTTAAAAAAAAAAAATGACAAAAAAAGTGTTTTTTACTCAAAATAAAATATTTCTAATCAAAATTGTTAAGTTTTTCACGTTAAAAAATGTACTACCCTTTAAAAAAAATGCATTGTGGAGGGTATTCATAGATTCGGCAAAGTCGAATTTAACTTTTCTACTTGTTTTATTTTCCGGGACTTTCGGGATATAATTATAAATAAAATCATATATCTTTTTATCTGCCATATCAAAAAATCCCCGACCTTATATGTCATATCTAATTTCATATAGATCGGTATATAAATAGATATGAATATATATATTATAATAATGGTATTCACGTCAGCAATTTTTGTTCTTGCAAAAGTGCATGATTGCGATATTTTTTGTCAGCACTACAACAAACACATTAAAATAATATCGTACCTTTTTTTATAATTTGCATTACCTAAACTTGATGCATGATGCAAGTATACAAAGTTGCACATTTCAGCTGTTTTACGTCAACATTTATGGTGTGGCCACACTTTTTAAAATAGCATTATTAGAAAAAAAACTACTGAAAAATACAACTCTAATTGATAAAAAGTAGTTTTTGTGTTTTTTTCATTTTGAATTTGTTCTGAGAAATAAACGAATATTTAAATAAAATATGAATGCTAACAAAATTAAAAAAGAAACAAAAAATGCTACCAAAGTTGTTAAGATATCAAAAAAGTGGAAGGAGTTCGAAATTCTTAAAATATTGGATTATTTAGAGGATAATAGAAATTTTGAGGTAAGTTTTATTAGTGGCATTTCGTGGAATAGACTTCAAGCGTTTTTTATTAGTTACCAACAGCTCAAATCTACTACAAAAAATTTTTGGAGGAATCGAAGATAGAAGCTACTTGGGACATTGTGAGATGGAAAGTTAGATACCTAAAAACTTGTTTTGGAAAAGCTGAGACATGGCGAAACAATACAGGTGCCGGAATTTTAGTAGAAGATGTGGTGAATGGTATTAACACTGTAGATGGTAAATATGGACGAATTATTAAAGCTATTGAGTTATGTTATTTATTTTTGATTACTATTTAGACAAATTACGGAAAATTTGCGCGCATTATGATCGTCTAAAATACATTTTTGGAGAAAAAAGATCGGCAGAAACTAGTATGTTTGATTCATCCATGAATTCTGGTGACTTTTTTGGTTTTATGGAACTTGAGGAAATTCCTGAAATAGTTGACGACGTCCCGCAGGTCATCCTTCAGACGCCTTTAGAAAACATTGAGACAAATGAACCCCAGGTCAATCTAGACAACATTTCTAGCCAATCTTCAATCAATCTTGACAACTTTTCAGGCCAATCTTCTTCAATGACACAAAAAGTTTCAGCTTTTGCAGAAAAACTTAAGAAATCTGCTCCGAAGGATTCCATATCGCAGTTGACTAAATGTCAAATGGAACGAAATGATACACAACGGTTGAAAATAAAGTTCGAGGAAGACAAGTTTGAAAAGGAATTAGAATTTTAAAAAGAAAAGTTTCAATCAGAATTGGAAATCCGTCGACAGGAGCTTGAATTAAAGAAAAGAGAAATAGAAAAGGATGAAAAAATAAAAATGCTAGAAATTAAAAAGAATGAGAGACTTGCTAAGTATGAGTTAGAATTAAAATATAAAATCCAATAATTTTCTTAATTTTTAAATCATCTAAATTTAACATGAAATAAAATTTTTTTTTTGTTTATATTAAGTGTTTTATTTTTTATGTACAATGTAAAATCATTCAAACATTATTTGATGAATTGCTTGACGTTTGATATCATATTTATTATGCTCAATTTCTTCATTTGGCGTTTCTAAAGTGCCAACAAAATCGCTGGAATCAAAATTATTGATATCATTGTAGCTTAATAAAATGTTATGAATAATACAAGCTACTGTAATCCATAAACAGCACATTTTTTTATTTTTCTCGTTTGCAAAACGGTGGCGCAAATCCTTAAGGCTTCCAAATCTTTCCTTCAGAAGTCCAATACAGTGTTCAGCTCGTACACGATATTTACTATGTCGAACATTAAATTCTTTGCGTTTCGAAAATGTCATTGCTGTTGAGTTATTTCTATATGGCGTTAAAACTGTATTGGAAAGCGAATACGCAGAGTCTCCTGCAATCCATTGGTTTGATGAAAAATACGCAGATGAATTGGTTGCTAACGGACAAGCAGAGTATATGCGGGCGTCATGAACACTTCCTGAAGCTCCAACAGACAAATGGCGAATTCGTAATTTATAATCGCACGTTATCTGTGCTTTGATGGAGTAAATGTGTTTGCGTGAAAAATGTGGTAACGCATTTTCAATTGGTGTCTCCGCCAATTTAAATTCTGTGCCATCGACGTACCCAATACAGTAGGGCAACTCATTAAAAGTTTCTCTCACAATGTATTCTCTTTCCTCATCATCTGGCCAATAAATGTACTGTTGTTGGAGTTCAAGAAAAGCACGGAACACTCTGGCAGTAATTTTTTGTATTGTACCTCCATCGCCAATCCCAAAAAGTGTAGCTACTTTTCGAATGCTGCAACTTTCGCCTAGAGTGTATAAAACAATAGCAAGTTGACGATGAACACTAAATTGTTTACATGAGTTCTTTTGTGTAAACTCTCTACTGGTACATATAAGCGATACAAGAAGTTCAAATTGTTCTTTGATGCATCTTATCATTTGGCGAAAGCGGCCGTCATCAAACTGGGTAAGAATATCATCACACCATATTCTTGACTTTGGTACTAAAAACTCAATTCCACGGCGTGATGATAGAACTACTGATAAGTCGTCATAAAGTGTGTCCAATTCCTCTTCCACACATTCTTCAACTGATTCGTCTTCCAATATGCCGCCAATTGAGGTGACGCTTTCTGCAAATTTGTATTGAAAAAAATTCAATGTAAAGTTTTTACTTATATACATATGTATGTGTGTTTGAACATAAATACTTACGACTTTCATCATAAATACCCAGGCAGAAAAATACAAACGGGCCAACGTTGGAATGAAGTTGGCGGCGACGGTACCAACGTTGGCGAATCATACCCGTTTCTAAAGCTGCCCATTCACTTGCAATAAAATTGCTCAACTTAAAAAAAAAATATTTTACAATATTATTGTCGTTTTACCCTACACAGCAAATAAAATTGCTCAATACTTAAACCCAATATATTGTACAAGATATAAACATAAACATAACATAATAAAAGTTGTACAATATAGACAACACACTGATAAAATATATTGCAGTATTCTTGTTTGTACAATAAATATCAAAAGTGTTTTGATATTCTCCAATATATTGCACAACCGTAAATATTACACACACACAAGCGATATTATTGTACAATTTGAAAAGTTGAACAATAATATTGCAAGTGAATGGGCAGCTTAAGTCTACGACGTCATTCCGAGGTTGAAGTGATAACAGTGGCCAACGATCGCTCGACTTTTGTTTTGACGTTGGGTTAACATTGATTTTCCAAATTTACGACCTTAGATTTACCTTTTGCTTAGGAATGTATTGAAAATCGCGATGTAGTGCTTTTTAGCTACCATTTTGTACAAATTGATTGAAAAAGCAACTACTTAAGTGTCCACTTAGATTAAAGAGTTGAAGTCTATGTAAATCAAAAACTTTTTAAAAAAATAAAAATCTTACACTTTTAAATTATAATCTAGTGTAGTGTTTTATGTAAACACAAAGTTGTGCCAACACAATATTTTAAGTAAAACTGTTTTACACTATACAATGTTGTATTTTTGGCTAGCCCGACATTGTACCAACACAAAATTTTTGGTACGGTTGGCAATTTCTGACTGGGTATATTCAATTTCAATTAATGCTGTATTAATTAATGAATTTATCAAAGAAGTTTTAACACTTTCTCTCGGCATCTTGAATTAATGAACTTTGACAATCGAATAGTAACTTTTTTGTTTTGACAGTTCGTAATAATTGCAATTTGCATTATGGCATTTAAAAAAAAAAAAACTATAAATTAGGTGCTCACGACAACGAAGATGCAATGTTGCTATTTTGCATCTTTGCATGAGTAAAATTGCTGACGTGAATACCATTAATATTTAAAAATAAGGAAAAATACAATGCTATATATAAACTTATATGTCCATGTCAAAGTTCATGCATAACCATATCTATATATATACCCAGTCAGAAATTGCCAACCGTACCAAAAATTTTGTGTTGGTACAATATCGGGCTAGCCAAAAATACAACATTGTATAAGATAGATAGATAGATAGATAGATTTCTTTATTTGTTATTTTTTAAAAACATTACAATAGTTAATCTTAATTGTAAAAATTATTAAATAATAAGCATAAAGAGATTTACAGCTTGGTTTTTTATAAAACCGTCAGCTGGAAGATAGAGTGATTTTATTTTTCTTTTTTATTTTAAAAATTGAATTCTGCTATCAACATTTTCCTGTATTTCAAAGCAACTCTAACATAGTTATAAAGGTTTGACCAATTAGCAACTTCATCACCATTTAAAATATTAATCATTTGTTCTTCTGTTAAAAATGTATTACAGAAGTACCGCAATCTTATTTCCTTTAACACTGGACACCTGCCCAAAAAATGTTGTATAGTTTCCTTCTCTCTAAGGTTGCACAAGGAACAATTACAATCATCCCCAACGCGGTAAGATGTTCCGTTTAGCCACAAAACACCCCCCCTAACTTTCATAATTATTGATATTTGGAATTGGTTAAATAACTCATTGCAATACGTTAAACCTTTTGAGAAGTCTAAACAACGATAAATTCTATCTTGACTTTGGTGTGCTCTACTGACGTATTCGTGGTATGCCTGGTTTTTCATTTCCTCCATCAAAAGAATGTTCGCATTGTTCCATAAGATTTTGTTTTGTTCAATGTTGTTGTGATCTACGTTATATTGTACGAGCCAGGTTTTAAAATTTTTGTACCAATAGATATTTTTCATTATTACTTTTTTTGATAACAGGTGAGGTAATCTATGATTTTCATAATCGAAAATAGTTTTTGAAATATATTTTAAGTGCAGAGCAAGCGTGTAAAAGTGACCATCTTCTTGATTTGTTTCTAAAGAAATTACGTAATTTGGTGTGTTGTCAGGAAGGTTGAGGATTCTTTTTGTAAAATATCTATGCAACTTATTTACACCATCAAAGTTTGAGAATCCCCAAATTTGAGACCCGTAAGCCTGAATTGACCTACATACTGCAAGGAACATTTTCCATTTTGCTTTAATTGAGACATCTTTTCTGCCTGTAAAGTTTTTCCAGGTTACATTTAGACAAGATTTTGCAGCCTCTGTTTTTTGATTTATGTGTTTTGTGAAGGACATTGTTGGTGTGAGCAACATTCCAAGATATTTATACTCATTTACTATTCTTACATCTTCTCCTTTAAATGTCCACCTTTCACTTGAACCAAGTCTACCTGCTTTTCTAAAAACCATTATTTCAGATTTCGTTAGATTTACTTCCATTGCCCACATATGGCAGTATTGTTCTAATTTAACAATCATTTTTTGCAAAACACTTACTTCTTCGGCAATCAAGACTATATCGTCTGCATACATTAAAACTCTTACATTAATTTCATCTATAAATAAACCACCACTAAGGAAATCATGCAGATCGTTTAAGTATAATGCAAACATAAGCGGCGACAACAAGCAACCTTGTTTAACGCCTGAGCATGTTTCAAAAGAAGTTGACACCTCAGTACCTGTCCATACAGCTGCTTTTGTATTTCGGTATACATTTTCAATAAAATTTATAATTTTAGATGACAATCCAATTTGGTGAAGCTTGTATATTAACAATTTTCTGGGTATACGATCAAATGCTGCGCTAAAATCTACAAAGAAAGCGTACACTTTTTTATTCTCTTCAAATTTTATATTAACTATTGCAGATAAATTGTATAAATTGTCAATAGTTGAGTAACCTTTACGGAAACCAGCCTGAAACTCGTTTAAAATGTGGTAGTTATTCACCCACTCTGATATTCTATCATTTATAGAGCCCATCATAATCTTCGCCATAGAATTCATAAATGATATTCCTCTATAATTGGTAACTTGGTTTAAGTCACCTTTTTTATGTATAGGGAAGATAATACTTTTCCTAAAAGCTTCGTAATCATCGCTGCCTTCTAAAATTTTAGTAAATACATCGACTAGAACTTTTAAATAATTTTCGCTTGCATTTTTAAAAAATTCGTATGGAATACGGTCTTCTCCAGGAGCCTTATTATTTTTAGCTTTTGCAAGTTGTTGTTTAATTTCATGTATTGTGAAAGCTCTGTCTAGTTGTTCATCTGTAATAAAGTTAGACGCATAGAAAATTTCACCTGCCGTGGTAGTTGGATTCAACAGCTGTTTAAAATAATCTCTAAGACTGTCTGAACTGATTGTACAGCCGATATGGGATTCATGATTTCTTATTTCCTTTGCTATTTGCCACCACTGCTTACTATCTGAGACCAGATCCAATTTACGTTCTAAACTTTCATAATACTCTTTCTTTTTACTTTTACAGAGAGTTTGATACTCATTTCTTTTCTCAATATAACTTTGTTTATCAGCAATACATTTGGAAACTCTAAAAATATTTAAACGTTCCATTGACTCCTCTCTAGCTTTATTACATTGCTTATCAAACCATTTATTTTTAAAATCAAAAGTATTTTTTGTTATTTTTGGCTGTTTATATGATTCTAAAACAACGTTTTTAAGATCATTTAAATCTAGATGTTCTTTTTGTTCTTGAATCTTTCTCAAGTTTGCATCTAAATTTTGTTGGTACCTTTGTTCGTTACAACTGATCCATTTAAGCTTGGGTAATAAGTTCATCTTTTTTTCAGATAGGTTGTTTACTTCTCTTAGCGTTAAATTCAATTTGATGGGCTGATGATCGGAAAATATTTGGTTTTCTACTACAAAACTCTCTACATATTTTAAAACATCAACAGCTATCGCACATATGTCGTTTACTGAACTTCCATTATAATTCACACAAGTAAAACAACCTTCCTCATCGCCAACTGTTCTGCCATTTGCGATCAATAGCCCATAGTCATTACAAAATTCTAAAAAGACATTTCCATGAGAAAGAGTTGTTTTGTCCATAGACCTCCTTTTTTCTAAACCCGCGGGAAACATTGATTCAATTAATCCTTCAAAGCACTTTTGTTCTAGTTCTCCTATTCTAATATTCAAATCACCCATTATTATCGGATTAATCAGATCATTTTCGAAAATACTTTTTAATTTCTGAAAGTCAAGTTTCCAGTTCACACCTCTAAGATAAGCTGGTACAATTTCTAAATCCTGTTCGTTTATTTTTAACTTTATTGTAAATGATTCGCCATAAGTTTTAAATATATGTTTTATACCAATTTCATGCAAATCTTTTCGCACACCACAAACACAGCCACCAATAGCCCTACCAAATCTACTATTTCTCGTTGCTGATTCCCAATAGGTATTAAAATTTCTAAACCTTGTATCAAATTTGAAAAAATTTTTACTTTCAACATGCGTTTCTAATAAAATAAATATATGACTGCTTTCTATGTATTCAAAAAAGTCGCGATGAAGTTGCTTACTCTCCAAACCTTGTACATTATATGAGATTATACTTAAATCTATTTTTTTACATTTCTTCTCTATTTCTACGATAGCATTTGATTTAATATTACAATTTGCTTTATTTACTATTGCTGCTTTTGATTTTGAAAGTTTTTTGAATTAATTGCTTTTAAAAGTGTATTATAATCTAAGCTAAGATTGGTAATTTCATCACCATAAATATTTTGCAGAACTTCCTCACCTTCACTCAGTCCACACATAAGAATTTTGTTCTTGTTCCACACAAACACCTTTCCATCAACTACCAGCTTGTCACTTTGTACTCCGACCTTTTTGCTTTCATCAAATTTTACGATTTCTTGCTTTAACTGCAACATGACTTTTTTGTTCTGTAACCGCTCTCTACATAAGTCACGTTCAATGAATATTGTTGATCCTTTAAGATTTTTAGTGTGTTTGAATATTTCTGATACAGATCTGGACGAATTAAATTCTACCACAACTGTCATCTTCTGATCTTTTTCGTAAATTTTTTTGGCATATTCAATTTCGACAGGTTTTTTAATTTTTAAATTAGTTTTACACATTTTTTTCACAGCTTCATAAGCAGATCTTTGACTTGCTAGTCCACGCACTATTATCTTTTTTCTTGCCATCTCAACTTCAATCTGGCTCATTTTCCTTATATCTGTTTCTCGAACCTCTCTAAGCTGTTGAACTTCTTCCTTTAGATTTTGATTTTCGCTTGCTAATCTTTCCATTTCTGCTTTCATCTCATTTATATTGTCTTTTACTTCTTTTAAATCACTTTTTGTTGGTAAATTTTTTAGTTTCTCATCTAACAGGATAGACATTGTGGTAACTAATTCAGAAGTAGACATATTTCCGACTTGGTTGCTTATTTCTGGTGATGTTTCACCAAATTTTCTTTTCGCATTTTGCGAGTCTTGCCCCACTGTGTTTATGGTAATTTGGGAATTAGCTACCTGATTTTGTAACATACTTTTAGGCTTTATGTAAATTGCACTGAAGTTAAGATCTGGTAACACTGTTAATAAAGCCCAGTATTTTGACAGAAAGGGACCAGCTGATTGTTATTGTTTATTATTCTTTTAGTTGTTGAGTTGAGTAAAAATACCAAAAAAAAAAAATTCACTTTCCAGTAAAATACATATAATTAAGAAAAATTTTAAAGATTTTAATATCGATTTGCTGACAAAAAAAATTGGATGCCACCTTCAGCAAATATGCACGTAGATGTCGATGCCGATACTCCTTCAATTCAACAGGTTCTTGGGTAAGACAACACCTTATTAACCACTTTGTTTATAAAAAATGTGCGGCGCTCCACTGAGACACGTCTTTTAGTTTTCAAATACACTCTATTTGTATAATGTAAAACAGTTTTACTAAAAATATTGTGTTGGCACAACTTTGTGTTTACATAAAACACTACACTATAGATTATAATTTAAAAGTTTAACATTTTTATTTTTTTAAAAAGTTTTCGATTTACATACCCCTCAACTCTTTAATCTAAGTGAACACTTAAGTAGTTGCTTTTTCAACCAATTTGTACAAAATGGTAACTAAAAAGCACGACATCGAGATTTTCAATACATCCCTAAGCAAAAGTTAAATCCAATGTCGTAAATTTGTAAAATCAATGTTAACCCAACGTTAAAACAAAAGTCGAGCGATCGTTGGCCACTGTTATCATTTCAACGTCGGAATGACGTCGTAGACTTAGAAACGGGTATGATTTGCCAACGTTGGTACCGTCGCCGCCAACTTCATTCCAACGTTGGCCCGTTTGTATTTTTCTGACTGGGCTGTTTTACATTATACAATGTTGTATTTTTGGCTAGCCCGATATTGTACCAACACAAAATTTTTGGTACGGTTGGCAATTTCTGACTGGGTAATTATATAATAGCATATATGATTATATCAGATCTTTTTTACTCGGGCGAGTAAAAATAAACATATATTACCATATATAACTTGATACAAACATAATAAATTATATATGATTATACATCCCTGAGATATTTTCTAAATTTTTTTAATGCAGTCATATGTAGTAATATATAATTTAATCATGATTCGGATTAAAAGGTGTACGGTTGATATAATTATATAAAATTATATGAGGGTCAATACAAAATTTCTTTTTCTGTATACCCGAGTAAAAAAAAGTTATATGACGCGATATTTAATTACTTATATATGAACAGATAAGCTTTTATGTAAATCCATATTAATTTTGATCCGAAAATTGGCGGATCGAATATTATACGATTATATCAAATTCTATTATTTTTGATAAAATAATATCAAATTTGATTAAGTTTGATCCCAAAAATGGGTCTATCTAATTGTATTAAATCATATCTTATCTGTTAAAATTAGATAAATTTTTATATAATTAGATTAAATCTGGTAAAATTTTTTGAAATTTTAAACGTGAAATTAGAAATTATTTTATCAGATTGGATACATTATCAATTAGAAGATTTTTTATTACATTCTTCGGAATTTTTTTCGCGACTTAGCAATTTATTAAAAATTTGTAAAATTTTTTTCTAAAACAATTTTTAAGGGATTTAAAAATTCAAAAAAATTTTTGTGTCTTAGAAAATTTAAAAACATTTTTTCGGAACTTAAAAATTTTTCAAATGAATAAAATTTCTCCTAAAAACATTTTCAATGATTTTTTTACTCCAAAAAAAAATTGCCAAAAAAATTTTATGTCCGGGACTTTAGAAAATTTTTATAAAATTTTTAAGACTTGAACATTTTTTATTTTTTTTTTTAATTGTACGGGACTTGGAAAATTTTAAATTTTTTTTCGGGATATAATTATATATATAAAAGAGTGTGGTGACTGACTGACTGACTGATTGGCAATAATCATCGCCCAGCCCAAACCGCTGAAGCTAGAGACTTGAAATTTGGAATGTAGGTTCGGCTCCCGACAAAACCACCCACTAAGAAGGGATTTTTGGAAATTCCGATTCTAAGGGGGGCAAAAGGGGGAAAATAGGGCCCTTTGGGGGATTTTGTATCTTTTGAACTAATAGTCCTAAAAACTTCAAATTTAAACTCTAGGATCCTCTCGCGGAAATAAAATTTCGGAAATTTTTTTTTTGGAAAATTCCGCCCTCAAGGGGGGAAAAAGGGGAAAATAGGGCAAATTGGTACATTTTTTATATTCTAAACAAATGGTCCCAGAAACTTGAAATTTGAAGTCTAGGACCCTCTCGCGGAAATAACATTTTGGAAAAAGTAATATTTTGAAAATTCCGTTTCTAAGGTGGGGGGAGGAAAATAGGGCAAGTTGGTACATTTTGTATCTTCTGAACTAATGGTCCTTAGGGGTGGGATAGTGCACGAGTTTTCGATTTCGACACGCTAGAACCGCTTATTTTGTGAGGTTCGTAAAAAAAATGCATGAGCCAAAAAATGGGGCAGGTCGGATAGGATCTAGGGGTCGCTCATCGGGGTCAAAGTTGGGCATAAAGGGAAAAAAATCCACAAAAAGCCCTACAGCTCTCCCAGTTTCGCCCCAAGAGGGATCAAATGTGAGACCGACCCCCATTATTTTTCCCCCCAAACACTTTTCCCAAACATACCTAAGCCATATTTCCACTCCCTAAGGGGGCTCCCATACAAAGGTTCAATTTTTAAAAATATTTGCTCCTACCTCTTTAGCTGTCCCAGAAGTGACCCTAGAAGAATCAAATGTATGACCGACCCCCAATATTTTTTCAACCCCAACATTCTTAGAACGTACCTACCCTCTATCTTCAACCCTTAGGGTGGTCCCCATATATTTTTTTTATTTTTTTCTTAATTTGTTTTATTAAATCAGATCCTACCGGTACAATGGTGCCTCCTAGATGGGTCATTAGCAAGGCCGACCACCATTTATTTTCCGCCCCCAACATTTCTTCTGAATATACCACTTCCCTATCTCTAATTCCTAAGGGGTCTCCCACACAAAATGACATTTTTATAAAATTTGCTCCTACCGCTCTAACTAGCGCAGGGCGACCCTAGAGAAGTTAAATGTATGACTGACCCCCAATATTTTTCCAGCCCCAACATTTTCCCCAAACAATCCTACCCTCTATTTTTAAGCCTTAAGGGGGTCCCCACACATTTTTTATATTTTTTATAAAATCAGATGTTATCGCTCCCATGGTGCCTCTTAGGGATGGGGAATGCAGACTTACCCCCATTAGCTTTTGCCCCCCCACATTTTTTCCGAACATACCTATAAGCGTGCTCCCCTTAGGAAAACCAAACTCGTAATGGTACTGGAACCCAACGTTGGAGTATTTAGAATTTACAAAAGTACAATAACACTGTGCAACACCCAAAATCGGAATGGGATGAAACCAAAAGCAAATGAAAGTAGACATATTCCATAACAAACCCCTCAAGGCTTTTTTTCCAGTTCAGAGCTAGATTTTTTTTACAAGCATTTAAAGTTAGTGCACTTTTATTATAATTATAATAATAAATGCTTGAAAATTGTATTAGTGGCGAATGATTAATATTGTAATTGCCTTTAAATAACAATCATACGCAACGGTGTCCAGTGTTTTATGTTAATAATTGCCTTTAAATAACAATCATACGCAACGGTGTTTTGTGGTTTATTTGAATAATTTGGCTATTCAGTAAATATGCACTGGACCGATTGCAGCAAAATTCATACCAGTCATAGCTAAAGTAATTTTCAGCTTACGTTTGGAAACTGGACCCTACATGTTCAATAAAGGCACAACCAGGGGCCTTTAAAGTAGGATATGTTTAGTACACACAAACTTTAAATGCTTTAAAATCACCAACTTTAAATGCGTGTAAAATAAAATCTAGCTCTGACCTAAAAAAAAGGCCTTGCGAGTTTTGTTATGGAAAACGTCAGCTTTCATTTGCTTTTGGTTTCATCCCATTCCGATTCCGAAAGTTCGATTTTCTATCACTGTGTAATTAGCAACAGTTTTATTTATAAATTCAGCTCTTACCGCTCCCATAGTGCCTCTTAGGGACGGGAAATGCAGACTGACCCCCTATATCTGCCATGCAAACATCATATTAATGAACTTCAATTAAAAGAAGTGTTTGAAACCAAATTCGGCAAAACGTCTGGACCAGGAGTGCCAATGTTTGAGCGATTTAAAGAGTAATGGGAAAATATAACAGACAAACCATACAGTCATGGCATAGAAGATTAGAAAGTGGCAGGCAACATACCAGCTCTAGTCCAACCTTCATCAAGTTGTTTTGTTGGGCTCAAATAAAGGAAAAGCGACCCAGAGACGATTTCAAGGAGTTTCTTGAAATTGTTTTATTATACCTTGGTGAAAATATTCCTAAAAATTATTTTAGCCCACCAGGACCCATCAGTCATGCTCAATGGATGGCAAAAGGCATATATTGCCTAAAAATGTTTTAGGTTTGACCAAAAACAATTCACGTGAAATTTTGGTTTAGCGCCACTAAAGCAATAGAACCTCCAAATAATGATTTGAATTTTTTTAAAGCGATTGCTATTATGCTTCAATTAATACACAGAAAAAAATATTCAATGAAAAAAAACAATTAAATATTTCTCAGCTTAAAATTTGACATTCAATTAAATTTTACTTGAATCAATAAACCATTTGCTCAAATCTGAATAATTCACAAAAAAATCATAAAAACAAAAAAAAACTCATCATAGTAGGCTTTGAGTAACAATGCGATGAACGCTGTTGCGTTTTTTGGTTTAGTTTTCGTTAGTCGTCAAATAGAAAAGTACTTGAACGCACACAAGACGAACAAGTAAGAAAATTATAGTCGGTCAAGACCGACCATATAATACCCTACACCAAGGTTTCCCGGAAAATGGGTCCCATGGATCGATTAGATCTATATGTTGTAAAACCTTTAATAAGTGAAGAAAACACTCACAAATCTAATTTGAGTGAAATAGGCTTCTATTTGTTGACAATAAACCGCTTTAACTGAATATCGGGCGAAATTTTCACAAGGGGCCTCAGTCCAAAACTGGTCCGATGATTATCAGGTTTGATAAGGTTATTTAAGTACGCGTTTAACATACACAAACAAAATTTTAATTAAATATTTTCTATTTTCATGAAATTTGAGACATTTATGTGAAAATCGGGAAGGTGGTTTGTATGGGGGCTACAAGAAGAACTGGTCCGATTTCTTTGAAATTCGGAATGATGATATGTGAAGACAAAACATGTTTACTATCCAAATTTCAAAGCGATACCTTCTAAAATACGGTTATTAGAGTCATTTGAGCCAAAACTAAAGAGGACCTTTGTATGGGGGCTAGGTCTAAATATGGACCGATTTTTTCCAATTTCAATAGGCTTCGTCCTTGGGCCAAGAGAGACTTAAGTTTCAAATTTCAAGTCAATTGATTAAAAATTGCGACCTGTATCGTGTTTACACCGTTTACATGGACAGACAGACAGACGGACGGACGGACGGACAGACGGACGGACGGACATCGCTAAATCGACTCAAAAAGTGATTCTGAGTCGATCGGTATACTTAAAGGTGGGTCTAGGACCAATATTTCAGGTAGTTACAAACATCAGCACAAACTCATTATACCCTGTACCACAGTGTGGTGTAGGGTATAAAAAAAAACAAAATAATATAAGGCACAAAAAAACACAATTTAAACAAAAGACTTGAAAAGACTGACAAAAAACACTACAACTGTACAATAATGATTAACCATTCACTCAGATCATTGGATTAATCAAAAATAACACAAAATTATTGATTAACCGCTCACTCAAATCAAGCATTAGTTTAATCAAAAATAACAGAAAAATAACAATTAACAAATTACTCAAATCAAGCATTGGTTTAATCAAGGAACAGTCAATGACTGACCTACAATTTTCGTGCTTGATCCAACAATTTGCCTCATTAGCTGACTTTTAATTAAAAAAATGCTCAACCTGGTGTATTTCGTGCTTGATCTAACAACTCATTTTTATCTGTGTAAGATGTCCCAACGATTGGAGAAGAGATTCTCTGACATCTTTGGTATCTCAGTGGTGAAGCTGTTGCACTATTTGATCCGAATATCTCTTGTGAAATAAAATGAAAAATGGCAAATGCAAGGAGCAAGAGTTATCTGACGAAAAGATGGACGAATCGTCCGACGAAGACAGCGAAGAAAAATAAGACGATGATATCGGGGAAGATTATGACTCGGGAGATAGCGGCGAAAGTGGCAACAAAGATCGTGGTCATCCAGTACACGTTGTTGGATTCGAAGGTGTGAAAATAATTAACATGGAATCGAAACAAGTAAATCCAGAACTCACAGCTGAGACATCAAAATTTTTTTCACGCTTCGGATTAACAACAAATTTCATTGGTTCCGGTCCAAACACTTGGGAAAATTGTGAGGACTACCAGCAAGAGCTGCAAACATTACTTCAACGACGCTGCCGAAAGAGGCATAAAATCAATAGAGGACTATAACAACGTGTTGTGAAGTAATGGAGAGGAAAAAGTATTACCCTAACAAAGTGGAAATACGGCGTAGGTATGTTGGTACAGAAAGTAGGGGGGAAAAATTATTGGGGGTCAGTCTGCATTTCCCGTTTCTAAGGAGCACCATGGAAGCGGTAAGAGCTGATTTTATAAAAAAAAATTTTAAAAAATAAAAAATGTGTGGGGACCCCCTTAAGGCTTAAAAATAAGGGGTAGGGTTGTTTGAGGAAAATGTTGGGGCTAAAAAAATATTGGGGGTCAGTATAAGATCTGATTTTATAAAAAATTAAAAAAATGTGTGGGGACCCCCTTAAGGCTTTAAAATAGAGGGTAGGTTTGTTTGGGGAAAATGTTGGGGCAGAAAAAATATTGGGGGTCAGTCATACACTTAAATTCTCTAGGATCATCCCTGCGCCAGTTAGAGTGGTGGGAACAAATTTTATAAAAATGTCATTTTGTGTGGGAGACCCCTTAGGAATTGGAGATAGGGAGTTAGTATGTTCAGATGAAATGTTGGGGGCTAAAAACAAATGGGGGTCGGTCTTGCTAATGACCCCTCTAGGAAGCACCGTTGGACCGGTAGGAGCTGATTTAATAAAACAAATTAAGAAAAAATAAAAAAAATGTATGGGGACCACCCTAAGAGTTGAAGATAGAGGGAAGGTATGTTCTAAGAAAATGTTGGGGATGAAAAAATATTTGGGGTCGGTCATACATTTAATTCCTCTAGGGTCACTTCTAGGACAGCTAGAGAGGTAGGAGCAAATATTTTTTAACATTCAACCGTTGTATGGGGGCCCCCTTAAAGAGAGGAGATAGGGCTTAGGTATATTTGGCAAAAGTGTTTGGGTTGAAAAAATAATGGGGGTCCATCCCACATTTGACCCCTCTAGGGGCAAAACCAGGGGAGTTGTGGGGCTTTTTGTGGATTGCTTTCCATTTTCGCCCAAGTTTGACCCCGATGAGCGACCCCTAGATCCTATCCGACCTCCCCCATTTTTTTGCTCATACACTTTTTTTACAAACCTCACAAAATGAGGGGTTCTAGCGATTCCAAATACTGCTGCTTAAAATCTCACACAACACTATCCCACACTTAATGGTCCTACAATCTTGAAATTTTGAATATAGGATACTCTCGCGGAAATAACATTTTGAAAAAAGTACTTTTTTGAAAATTCCGGTTTTAAGGGGGACAAAAAGGGCGAAAATAGGTCAATTTGGTGAATTTTGAACTAATGGTCCTAGAAACTAGATATTTGAACTATAGTATCCTCTCGGGAAAAAAAAATTTTTTACTAAAATTTTTTCACTCAAAATTTTTTTTCACTCAAAATTTTTTTTTCACTAAAAATTTTTTTTTTTACAATTTTTTTTTTTTACATTTTTTTTTTTTACAATTTTTTTTTCACTCAAATTTTTTTTTTACTCAAAATTTTTTTTCACTCAAAATTTTTTTTTTACAAATTTTTTTTCACTCAAATTTTTTTTTTCACTCAAAATTTTTTTTCACTCAAAAATTTTTTTTTACTCAAAATTTTTTTTTACTAAAATTTTTTTTTTACTAAATTTTTTTTTAATAAAATTTTTTTTCACTCATTTGTATTTTATTCTTCAGTTTTTTTATTAATTTTTTTTACTTAAATTTTTTACTTAGAAGGTGTTTTCACCCAAATTTTTTTTTACTCAATTTTTTTTACTCAAAATATTTTTCTCTTAATTTTTTGACTCAAATTTTTACTCAATTTTTTTTTCTCATTTATTTTTTAATTTTTGGGAATTTATTGATTTAATCACTTAAATTTAGGGGGAAATAGGACAATTTTAAACATTTCGATCTTCTGAACTAATGGCCCCATTAGTTCAGAAAAAAAAAAATCACTTAAATTTAGGGGGAAATAGGACAATTTTAAACATTTCGATCTTCTGAACTAATGGCCCCAGTAACATAAAATTTGGACTATAGGATCCTCTCGCGGAAATAATACTCTAAAGAAAGTATTTTAAAAAAAAAAAATAAGAAGGGGAAATGGGGGAAAAAGGGCAATTTGGTACATGTTCTATCTTCTGACCTAATGGTCCTAGAAACTTAAAGTTTGGACTATAAGATACTCTAACGGAAAAAAGGGGGGAAATTGGGCAATTTTGGTACATTTTCTTTTCTCGGACCTAATGGTCCTAGAAACTTAAAGTTTGGACTATAAGATCCTCTCGCGGAAACAACATTCCGAAACAAAGTTTTTTTTTCAATTCCGCTTCTAGGGGGGTAAAAAGGGGGATAATAGGACAATTTGGTACACTTTGTATGTTCTGAACTAATTTTCCCAGAAACTTAAAAATTTTTACTATGGGATCCTTCGCGGAAATAACATTGTGAAGAAAGTTCTATTTTGAAAATTTCGCTTCTAAGGGGGAAAAAGGGGAAAGTAGGGTAATTTTGTGTCTGCCGAGCTAATGGTCGTAGATCCTTGAAATTTGGGCTATACGATCCTCTCGCGGAAATAACTTTCTGAAAGAAGTACTTTTTGAAAATTCCGGTTTGTATCTGCTAAACAAATAGGACTGCACAATCCTCTCGCGGAAATAACATTCTGAAAAAAGTACTTTTTTGAAAATTCCGCTTTAAAGGGGGAAAAAGAGGAAGGTAGGGCAATTTTGTATCTGCTGAAAATATGGTCCTAGATACTTGAAATTTGGAGTGAACGAACCGCTCGCGGAAATAACATTCTAAAGGAAGTACTTTTTCAAAACTCTGGGGGGAAATCGGGAAAGTAGGGCAATTTTGAATCTGCTGAACTAATGGTCTTTAATACTTGAAATTTAAACTGTACGATCCTTTCGCGAAAATAACATTCTTAAAGAAGGACTTTTCAAAAAATCCGCTTCTAGGGGGAAAAAGGGGGAAAGAAGGGCAATTTTGTATCTGCTGAACTCATGGTCCTAGATACTTGAAGTTTCAACTGTACGATCCTCTCGCGGAAATAACATTGTTAAAGAAAAACTTTTTTAAAAATTATGCTTCTACGGGGAAAAAGGGGGAAAGTAGGGCAATTTTGTATCTACTGAACTAATGGTCCTAGATACTTAAAATTTTAACTGTACAATCCTATCCCGAAAATAACATTCTAAAAGAAGTACATTTTTGAAAATTCGTTTTTAAAGGGGGAAAAATGGGGAAAGAAGGGCAATTTCGTATTTGCTAAACGAATGGTCCCAAAAACTTGAAATTTTAACTCTACTCTCGCGGAAAAAACATTTTGTAAAAAGTAATATTTTGAAAAATCCTTTTATAAGGGTGGGGTGGTGGGTAGAAGGGGTTTAATAGGGCAATTTTGTATCTTCTGAACAAACTTGAAATTTTGAATCTGGATGCTCTCGCGGAAATTATTTTTTGAAAAATATATTTTTTTGAGAATTTTGGTTTTAAGGAGGCCCAAAAGGGGAAAAATAGGGCAATTTGCTAAACTTTAAATTAATGGTCTTATAAACATGACATTTGGAATATGGGATCATATCGCGGCAATAACATTCTAAAAGAAGTACTTTTTTGAAAATTTCGCTTTTAAGGGGGTGAAAGGGGGAAAGTAGTGCAATTTTGTATATGCTAAAGTAATGGTCCTAGATACTTGAAAATTGGACTGTACGATCCTCCCGCGGAAACATTCGGAAAGGAATACTTTTTTAAAAATTCCTCTTTTAAGGGGGAAAAGAGGGGAAAATAGAGCAATTTTGAATCTGCTGAACTAATGGTTGGACTGTACGATCCTCCCGCGGAAATAACATTCGGAAAGAAATACTTTTTTAAAAATTCTTCTTTAAGGGGGAAAAAGGGGGAAAGTAGGCCAATTTTGTATCTGCTGAACAAATAGTCCTAGATACTTGAAACATTCTGAAAGAAGTACTTTTTTAAATATTCCGATTTTGAGTGGGAAAAGGGGAAAAGTAGGGCAATTTTGTATCTGCTGAAATAATGGTCCTATATACTTGAAATTTGGACTGTACGATCCTCTCGCGGAAATAACATTCTCAAGGAAGTACTTTTTTGAAAACTCTACTTTTAAGGGGGAAAAGGGGAAGGTAGGGCAATTTTGTATCTGCTGAACTAATGGTCCTCGATACTTAAAATTTAACTGTACGATCCTCTCGCGAATATAACATTCTAAAAGAAGTACTTTTTTTTTTTTAATTCTGCTTCTACTGTGGGAAAAGGGAGAAAGTAGGGCAATTTTGAATCTGCTTAACTAATAGTCCTACATACTTGAAGTTTGGACTGTACGATATTCTCGCGGAAAGAACATTCTAGAAGAAGTACTTTTTTGAAAGTTCTCCTTCTAAAGGGGGAAAAGGTGGAAAGTAGGGCAATTCTGTATCTGCTGAACTAATGATCCTAGATACTTAAAATTTGAACTGTACGATCCTCTTGCGGAAAAACTACTTATTGCAATTTTTTATCTGCTGAACTAATGGTCCTAGATACTTGAAATTTAGACTGCACGATCCTCTCTCTTGAAATTAACATTCTGAAAGAAGTACTTTTTTTGAAAATTCCGATTTCAAGGGGGAAAACGGGGAAGGTAGGGCAATTTTGTATCTGCTGAACTAATGGTTCTAGATACTTTAAATTTGGCTGAACGATCATCTCGCGGAAATAACATTCTTAAGAAAGTACTTTTAAAAATTCTGGGGAAAAAAGGCGGAAAGAAGGGCAATTTTGAATCTTCTGAACTAATGGTCCTAGATTCTTGAAATTTAAACTGAACGATCCTTTCGCAAAAATAACATACTTAAAGAACTTTTTTAAAAATTCCACTTCTAAGGGGAAAAAGGGGAAAGTAAGGCCCTTTGGGGGATTTTGTATCTTTTGAACTAATAGTTTTAGAAACTTGAAATTTGGACTCTATAATCCTCTCGCGAAAAAAACAAAACTAAATAAAAATATTTTTTTGAAAATTCCGCCTCCAAGGTGGGGAAAATAGAGCAAAATAGAGCAAATACATTTTTTATCTTCTGGACAAATGGTCCCAGAAACTTGAAATTTGGACTCTAGGATCCTCTCGCAGAATTAACATGCGGAAAACAAAATTTTTTGAAAATTCCGCCTCCAAGGGTGGTAAAATACGGAAAATCGGTGAATTTTTTATCTTCTGAACAAATGGTCCCAGAAACGTGAAGTTTGGTCTTTAGGATCCTCTCGCGGAAACAACATTCCGAAAAAAATATTGTTTGAAAAATTCCTCCTCCACGGTGGCAAAGGGGGGGAAATAGGGAAAATCGGTACATTATTTATCTTTTAAGCAAATGGTTCCAGAAATTTGAAATTTGAACTCTAGGATCATCTCGCAAAAAAAAACATCTTGAAAAAAGTAGAAGGGGGAAAATAGGGCAATTTTGTATCTTCTGAACTAAAACTTTAAGTTTTGACCCTCTCGCGGAAATAATTTTTTGAAAAATACACTTTTTGAAAATTTTGGTTTTAAGGAGGGCCAAGAGGGGCAATTTGGTAAATTTTAAACTAATGGTCTTAAAAACATGACATTTGCAATATAGGATCATCTCGCGGAATTTCATATTGAAAGAAGTACTTTTTTGAAAATTACTTTTAAAAGGGCGAAAGAAGGGCAATTTTGTATCTGCTGAACTAATGGTCCTAGATATTGAAGTTTGGACTGTACGATCCTCTCGCGGAAATAACATTCTGGAAGAAGTACTTTTTGGAAAAATCTGATTCTATAGGGGGAAAAAGAGGGAAAGTAGGGCAAATTTGAAATTTGAATCCTCTTGCGGAAACAACATTCTAATGGAAGTACTTTTTTTTAAAATTTCGCTTCTACGGGGAAAAAGGGGGAAATAAGGGCAATTTTGTATCTGCTGAACTAACGGTCCTAGATACTTGAAATTTGGAGTGTACGATCCTCTCGCGGAAAAAACATTCTGAAAGAAGTACTTTTTTGAAAATTTTGTTTTATAGGTGGAAAAGGGGGAAAAGTAGGGCAATTTTGTATCTGCTGAACTAATGGTCCTAGATACTTAAATTTTGAACTTTTTTGTATCTGCTGAACTAATGGTTCTAGATACTTGAAGTTTGGACTGTACGATCCTTTCGCGGAAATAACATTCTGGAAGAAACACTTTTTTAGAAAATTCTGCTTCTAATAGGGAAAATAGTAGGACAATTTTGTATCTGCTGAATTAATGGTCCTAGATAATTGAAATTTGGACTGTACGATCCTTTCGCGGAAATAACATTCTAAAATAAGTACTTTTATGAAAATTCTGCTTCTAATGGGGAAAAAGGGAGAAAGTAGAGATACTTGAAATTGGTACTTTACGATCCACTCGCGGAAATTACATTCTGGGAAAATAAATTTTTGAATTTTCGCTTCAATTTGGTACATATTGTTCCTTATGCACTAATGTTCCTTGAAACTTAAAGTTTGAACTATGAGACCCTTTCGCGAAAATAAAATTTTTTGCTACTTTAAATTTACTCAAAATATAATATTTTAAAGGTCGAAACTAACAATTTTTATGTTTAATTAAAAATTAATAAGAATTTGAAGTAATAAAATTGTTTTTTTTTCTTTTTTACAGCTAACCGGTAACGAAGTATCGGGCGAGTTAGCTAGTTATAAATAAAATCATATATCTTTTTATCTGCCATACCCGAGTAAAATTTTCTGGTCTAATCATATATAACACTGTGCAACAAGAAAAATGAGCCTCAACGGCTTTAACGCCATATGAAAGAACACCATCAAATGGATAAAATCACCAAAGGGTTTTGCAAAGTCAGTTCGGATTTCTTTTTTATAGCCCACTGAAGTTTTTATCTTTTTATCAAACGCGTTTGGAAAACGTCAAAAATACTGTAATAAGAACACATCTGAGCTTCAAAATATGATCTGATGTCTCAGTGAAATTTTATGGCGGTTATTTTCTTAAAACATTTTAACCCTCTAACTGCCATTTTAAGGGGTCATTTTAGTCCTTATTCAGAAACTAAACACAGAAGTCTAATAAAACGTACATTTAGAGGGTTAAAATGTTCTACAAATATTTTCCTCATAAAATTTCACTAGGGGTTGTCAAATGGTCAAAGTTTGTGCGACATGCGCAAAGTGCTTAAAAAGGGTCAAGTATAAATAATCAATGTTTGTTATTTTTTTTTACCAAAGCAGTGTTAAAAAATATCGACAAAAAACAGTGCAAATATACTTTTGAGCTAAAAATGATGTTCTGATGTGTTTTATAAAATTTTATGATGATTCTTTTCTTTGACCAAATTAACCCTCTAGATCCTGTTTTAAAGGGTCATTTTTGTCCTTTTTTAAAAGAAATACAAAAAAGTCTATAAAAAATCAGTTGGAGGGTTAAAATGTTTTACGAAACCTGAGGCAATATCACAATGCGGCTAATTTTGAAATGTTGGCTTATAATGTCTCTTAAAAGTTGTAAAATTTTACCTTGAAATTATTTCAACTTTTTTTTTTAATTTACGGGACACGGGATTAAAAAAATCGCACGGGACATGTCGCACGGGACCGTTTTTTCTATCATCATATTTATGTTTTTTTTGTTGTTCTTTTTAAACAAATTATAAATTAATAAGCTTAGAAGACTTGGCATATATATTTTTCGTTCCCCTAGTCTGGTTCGTATTGAATTTCAGCCAAATCGTTTCAGTGCACAGCAGGGATGTTAAAGTTGGTACAATTGTACTTTTTTTGGTACATTTTAACATTCAAAAGTACCGTGGTACTACCGCTACTCATTTGGTACAATTTTTAAATTTCTTTTTTTATAACTCATCGAAATATTGGTAAAAGACCCCAGCTTTTTTCTTAACTTAAAAAAAATCTCACAAGGGTACTAATGATTGACCGATTTAAAACATAAATGTGACTCTTTTTTAGCTTTTAGCCCCTGGTTTTTAAACAATTTATAGAAGTATTCATATGAAATTTTTCATTTTTTTTAACAAAAATTTCCGGATGTTAAATACTTGTTTTTAGAGAAAAGGTATCAAATTAGACTATTGAGAAAAAATTCTTACTCACTTTAATCAAGCAAAAAGTTTGAGAATTTTCCACAGAAGTATCAGTCAGTAATTTATAGACAATTAATGAAGATAGCATTAAGTGCAGACTTTGAGACCTTTCATCTTCAAAAGAATTCTGAGGTCTTGATACATTTTTCATGTTTACACACTTGGATGTATTTTTTCTGTCGAAATATTTTAGAATTCTGAGAATTTTTCCTATAGGTAAAGTATCGGACAATGAGACATTTTGCTGCAGAATAGATTTCAAGAAATTGTTCAAAAACGTCCCTGAAAAATGTTTTTATACCCTCCACTCTAGTGATAGAGGGTATATATAAGTTTGTCATTCCGTTTGTAACACATCGAAATATTGGTCTAGGACCCCATAAAGTATGTATATTCATGATCCTTGATCGATTTTAAGTCGATCTAGCGATGTCCGTCCGTCTGTCTGTCCGTTGAAAACATGCTAACTTTTGAAAGACTTTACGGAGGCTCCTGAAGTTTGACATATATGTTGGCCATTTACCGAGCCAGGTTGGTATTGCAATCCAGCGAAATCGGACCAGTGGTTCAAAAGTTATGAGCAAAAGAGTAAATTTTGGCAAGGGTATTTTGGGAATTTTCGATATAAAAAACACGCTAACTTTCGAAAGACAATAATGAGACTGCTGAAGCTTGACATATATTTTTGACGTTCCCCAGTTCTGGTTGGTTTTAAATTTCAGCTCAATCGGTCTATTAGTTCAAAAGTTAGAAGCAAATCCCTGAATTTTAGATTTGCTTCATCTTAAATGCCACGTGTTAACAAGTTTTAAAAGCATTGGTGGTAACTTAACAATGCTTTTCAAACTTGTTTTGTTTCAAAGCAATGTTTTTTAAACTTGTTTAGTTTTAAAAGCATTGGTAACTATAAAATTACACTCGAAAAAAATTTTACACTCAAAAAAAATTTTACATTCAAAAAAAATTTTAAACTCAAAAAAAATTTAGTTTTTTTTTTTTACAAAAATTGCAATATTTTGTGTACATACGTACGTGCATTCACTCAGAAATATTTTTACGGTAAAAATAACAAAACACTCGAAAAAAGTTTTACACTAAAAAAAAAATTAGTAATTTTTCTTTTTTTTAAATGACAAAAAAAATGAGTTTTTTTACTCAAAATAAAATATTTCTAATCAAAATTGTTAATTTTTTTCACGTTAAAAATGTACTTTCCTTTAAAAAAGCATTGTGGAGGGTATTCATAGATTTGCCAAAGTCGAATTTAACTTTTCTACTTGTTTTTGTTTGCATTTGTTTGAGTTAAGCTTTTATTAAAAAAAATGGTACCGTGAGGGTCCAAAAAGTACAAATTTTTTTGAAAGTTGGTACAAAATTGAAAACCCATTTTAACATCCGTGGTGCACAGTGGTAAATTCCGGCCAAAAACCCTATAACTTCTTTAATTTTTTATGTAAAATTATAAAATGTTGTAGGTAGGTTAAGAATATAATAAACCAATTTCGCGAAAAAAAAAAATTCCGCGGAATTTTTTTTTTTCCGCGAAAAAATTTTTTTTTGTTCGCGAAAAATTTTTTTATTGTGTTTTAAGATGTTTTGTCTTAATCGTCAGTATTTCATCCATCTTCTTTTTTTATGTGTTTTCCACAGCTCAAAAAGCTCTTTATTTTATATAAATGACCCAACTTTAAAAGGCTCTAACTGAAAGACTTGGTTAAACTTGGTACTGATGTTAATTAGTACTTACTTGGGAACCCTTATACTAATTTGTGGTATAGCGACTTAAGAGCAATTTTGAGCAAAAAGTATTTCGCTTTCTATCGTGTTAAGCTTTGCGAGTTCAAGCAGCTGTTCGTTAGTGACCCAATAAGGCCAAAATATTTGTAAAATCTGCCGCAGACATCTGTTTGTAAAAGCTTGTAGTTTTCTAAGATTGGCCTTGGTTAAGCTCCAAGTCGTACACCCATACAAAAGGACGCTGGTGACACTGCTGCTAAAAATTCTGATTTTAGTTGTCCTGGAGATGTTGTTTGCACGCCAAATTTTGTAGAGTGACTGAAAAGCTGATCGGGCTTTGTTGATACGGTCAGTGATATCCGTCTGAAGTTAGTGTACTACCCAGATAGCAGAACGAGTCGACTTCTTCTATAACCTCGCCATTAAGATAAAGGGGCATGGTGTTTGCTGCTCCAATACGCAATAGTTTTGTTTTTTTGACATTTATCTTTAGGCCTACTTTTTCAGCGTTCTCGGATAAATGGTGAAGTTTGGCTTGTATGTCGCTGTGCCGGTGTGCAAGAAGGCAGATGTCATCCGCATAATCAATATCATTTAAACGTTCTAATAACTTCCATTGTATGCCAAGGGTGTTATCTGTGTTGGTTTTTTGCATTACACAATCAAGCAAGATCAGGAAGAGAGTTGGTGAAAGAACGCAGCCTTGTCTCACGCCAGACTGTATTTCAAAGGGATGGCTCTCTTTTCCGTTAAAACGAACTGCGCATAGGGAGTTGTTATATAATTCTCGTATCAGATTTATAATTTTATCAGGAAAGCCTTTACAATAAAGTGCAGCCCATAAAGCGTCTCTAGAGATGGTGTCAAACGCACGTTCGAAATCTACAAAGAGTAGGTATAAGGGGCTGTTAAATTCCAACGATTGCTCAATCAGTATACGTAGTGTTGTAACATGATCAGAGCAGGAGCGATTTGCTCTGAAACCAGATTGCTCTTTTCTTAAAATTGTCTCCACATAGGGTGATATACGTTGCAGAATAATAAGGGCTAAAACTTTGTTAATGGTGCTTAGTAGGGTTATACCTCTCCAATTTTTGCATTGGCTTAAATCACCTTTTTTTGGTATTGTTACCACGGTGCCTTTCTTCCATTCATCTGGTATGCTGTTTGTTTCCCAAATATTACGAATTATTGGTGCTAAAGAGTCCGCTAAAGGTTCGGATCCGTATTTAAAAAGTTCTGCTGGCATGCTATCAGGACCAGGTGATTTGTTGTTTTTGAGTTGTCGGAGCGTGTTTTCGATTTCAGCACGAGAGGGGGGTGATGTTAAGATGGATCTGGTTGGGTTTCGCCTATAGGACAGCCATGGGCAATTATTTACATCGGGATTTGATGTTTGATTTAATGAGGAGCTGAAGAATTCCCGCCATCTTCGGAGTTGTTCTTCTGATGAAGTGAGCTCGCAACCGTTATTGTCCTTAATAACTGAAGTAGTTCTCAAGTTACTGCCTCTGAGCTGGTTGATTGCATTGTATATACCTCGCATGTTGCCGATATTGCTGGCTTTTTCTGCTTCTAGTGCAATGCTGTCGAGATGTATTTTGTGATCGGCACGTACCATGCGTTTCACCTTTTTGGCTGATTGACGATATTTAGCTTTAGCGTTGATTTTAGAGCTTTCAGACTTTGCATGTAAAGTGGCGTTTCTCAACCGCTTACAGTTGCAGATTTCGTTCCATGTATTTTCGCTTATCCAAGGTTTTTTAATGTTTGGCTTCAGGCCAAGTACTGATTTTGCACTTTGTTTACACGCTTTTATGACATTTTCCCAAGAATTTGTGTTAGAGTTTTGGAGTTGCTGTTGTAGTTCATTTTTATAACGGACCGCAGTTTCTGGATCTTGTAAACGCTGTAGGTTGTACTTATCTGGACCGCGACCATTCTTTACTGCAGCTGGTCGTAGTCTGAAGGCCCCGACGAGTAGCACATGGTCGCTATAGATGTCCGCCCCACGTCTTGCTTTAACATCGAGTAAACAGCCAAGGAACAGTTTGCTAACGATTACATGGTCTATTTGATTTTTAGTGCGACCGTCTGGAGATTCCCATGTATGTTTGTGAATGTTTTTATGTGGGAACTTCGTGCCACCTATGAACAGACGATGCCGTGCACAAAGATCAACCAGCCTATCGCCGTTGTTGTTCCTAACGGAGCCGAGACCATGCTTACCCATAACGTCCTGCAAGTTGCTATTATCATTTCCAACCTTAGCATTTAAATCACCTATTAAAATTTTAATATCTCCTTTGGGTATGTTGTTGAGTGTTGCGTCAAGTTGGTCGTAGAAGGAGTCTTTAACATCGTCATCATCAAGCTCTGTTGGCGCATAGCACTGTATTACTGACATTCTTCGGAATTTCGTATTGAATCTTGCTGTTATTAGTCGCTCTGATATAGTTTTATATTCAAGTAATGCCTTTTTTGCCTTGTTTGACATTAAAATGCCAACACCGTGGATTTTGTAGGTTTAATTTCCAGAGTATATGAAAAAATGTCCTGATTGGAGATGTTTTTCACCATTATTTTTAATTTTTGTCTCGCTTATGCCTAATATGTCTATATTATATGAAGTCATCTCTTTACAGACTTGAGGAAGTCTGGCCTCTTCGGAGAGAGTTCGAACATTCCATGTTCCAATCATAATCCTTTGTCGAAAGCCAAAAGTCGTCGTCGGAGGGGGAGTTGTTGTAGAATTTGTAAGCGTTTCAGTAATAGAGGTTTTTTCCGGGAGTGGGTTATTAGCCCAAAGCCCAACCTTCTTAATGGCGAGGGAGCTGGATTTACTGAGGATAGGAGTTTTCCGTTGCCCCACACCATAAATTGGTTAGAGTTTTCAGGGAACCGCCCTTAGCCAGTATTTGGTCCGCGGGGAATGACAAGTCACTCCCAGAAGCTAGATGCCAACCAGCGAAACCTTTGCAAATGTTCGAGAACGAAAGCAAAGATATGCTAGCGAGCACATAGCCTCCTCCTATCCGCCACCTGGGGACGCGTCCGATGGAAGACTGGCAAACTCCACACAAATTGATTTGGCATCAATTTGGGGGAAAAAAAAAAATTTTTTTTTTAGTTTTGGCCGGTTTTTACCTCTGTGCAGTGGTTCAAAAGTTATTAGCAAAACCGAGAATTTCAGATTAGTTTCACCTTAAATTCACGTGTTGAAAACCCGTTAAACATGTTTTTAAAACATTGGTAAGTCACAAAACTATTTTACAACGTATTTTTGTCACTCAAAAATTTTGTCACAAAAAAGTACACTCAAAAAAGTTTTACACTCAAAAAAAAATTTAGTAAATATTTTTTTTTGTCAAAAATTACTTTAAAAAAAATGTTTTACATAACATTAAATATTTCGAATCCAAAATGATATTTACTTTCACTAAAAAAGGGCATTGTGGAAGGTATCCATAGATTCGCCTAGTCGAATTTAACTTTTCAACTTGTTTAATTTATTGTCTTGTAATTTCATTTCATCTTCCTTAAACTTTTCTCTCCGCCGTTTGCATCACTCTTTATTTTTTTCGCCGTTTGTACTCATCTTTATTTAAATAATTTAAAAGAATGTATTAAAATAAGTAAATCATTTATTTAAGAAAAAAATATTTTTTCAAAATTTTAAAATCCACACTTACCATGTCGCACGTGACCAACTTTATATAAGAACCAAGACCACAGATTTTATTATTTTTTAATTATTTTTTTTTTTAATTGTAATAAAAATCTGTGTTTGTTATCAATATTTGATGAACTTTCGTCATGTCCACTTGACGCACTAATTACAAATGTTGTTTTTCAATGTCGCACGGGACATCGAAATATGTGATAAAGCATAGCAAAAACTAACCGTTATTTTTTGAATTGCATAGTTTGTTATGCATTTTTTTTAGCTCTTTGTATCACCTGAAAGATTTTTTAAAAGCAAAAGTCAATATTTAATGCTTCTCTTTAAGAACTTTTAACAAAACAAAAGGTGCAATAGAAATGTCCCAATGAGAAAAAATTGACTTGCTCGACTTTACATTCGAATATCTCGAAATGGGGTATGAATAAATGTAAAATTTGTTCACATTAGTTAAATTTGATTGTTTTCCTATGAAAATATGTTAAAGCAAATTAGTTTCAAGAGCTTTTGGTTTTTTGGTCTTGGTAGACCTTTCGGTGGAAGTGCCCATATAAAAAAAAAAATTTTGAATTCTTTAAAATTTTTAAGCATTTTCTATATGTTGGACGAAGTTTCTGTCTTAGACGTGCCCTAGTAAAATTTGATGCAGAAAATATTTGTAAACACTAGCTGTTTCGCACCCGGCGTTGCCCGGGTTGAAAAAAATATTATATAATGAATAACAGTTTGTAATGCCCTATGGTTGCATTCTCGGTTAGCACTCCATCTGGTGAAAATTTCAATTTCGCATTACTTTACACCACCTCTGTCCGATCGCGCGCTGATATGACCCTTTATTCCCGCCTTGTTTAGTACTCGACGTTTAAGCGTGATAAACGAATAGGCAGAAATATATTTCAATATATTATAAATGGGTGTGAAAATTTACGTCCCTTTGTTCGATCGCACACTGATATGGGCCCGCATCTGTTAGTCATTTATTAAAAATTGGCTCAGCCGTTTTTGCGTGATTGCGGAACTGGCAAAAATACACGCCTTTGCCCAATCACGCGCTAATATGGCATATTGTTCCCGCCTCGGTTAGTAAGTACTATATGTGTTGAAATTTTGTTAAAATCAGTTAAGGCGATTAAGCGTAATTACGGAACAGACAGAAAATAACTTTCAGTGTGGTGCAAAGGGGCGTGACAACTTACGACCCGTGGTCTAAACACGCTCTATTATGGTTTATTATTCCCGTTTCGAAAGTACTATATGTGGTGAAAAATCCATTAAAACTGGTTAAGCCGTTTAAGCTTGATTGTGGGACAGGCAGAAATAACTTTCAATGTAATACAAAATAGCGTGGGTCCCCTTTGTCAAACCACACTCTTTTGTGGCCTATAGTTCCTGCCTCGGTTAGTACAATCTGCTGTGGAAATTTCTTCAAAATCAGTTAAGCCGAATAAGCGTGATTGCGAAAAAGGCAGAAAGGAGGTGCAATAAATTTAACAGGGCGTGTTATTTTATGCCCCTTTGTCCGATCGCTCATTTTATGTTCTATAGTTCCCGCATCGTTTAGTACTATCTGTGACGAAAATTTCATCTTAATTGATTCAGCCGTTGATGCGTAATTGCGGAACTAACAGAAACAACTTTTAGTATAGTACAAAAGAGCGATGCAACTAATGCCTCTTTGTCCAAACGCGCTTTATTATGGCAGTCAAAAATAATTTGAAATTAATACAAAGAGCGGCATTTTAAAACGTGTTTGCCCAATAACGTGCTGATATGGCATATTGTTCCCGCTTCGGTTAGTACTATCTGTGTTGAAAATTGCAATAAAATCTGTTCAGACGTTTAAGAGTAATTACGGAACTGGCAGAAATAACTTTCAATTTAATACAAAGGGGCGTGGACTTTTACGCCCATCCGTCAGAGCGCCCTCCTATTATAACCTATAGTGCCCGTCTGGGTTAGTACTATGTGTGGTGAAATTTTCATTAAAATCGGTTCAGACGTTTAAGCGTGATTACGGAACAGATAGAAATACCTTTCAATAAAGTACAAAGGGGCGTGGCATTTTCGCCTCTTTGTGTGATCGCCGCCCTATTATGAACTATATTTCCCGCTTGGATTAGTAGTATGTGGTGAAAATTTTTTTAAAATCGGTTCAGCCGTTTAAGTGTAATTGCTGAAAAGGCAGAAATAATGTTCAATATAATACAAAGGGGCGTGGCATTTTACGCCCACTTGGCAGATCGGTCTCTCTTATGGCCTATAGTTCCCGTCTCGGTTAGTACTATCTGTGGTGAAGATTTAATGTACAGACAGACAGAAAAACCAAAGAATGCCACGCCCCTTTGTAAGGATCATATATTTACAAAAAGTGGGTGTAAAAAGAGGCGTGGCTTCCAATCAAGCTTAAAAGCTTAAAATTGGCATGTATATAGTAAAACACCAGGGACAGATTCTTACGAAGCCGGATTTTTTGCCTGTGGGCGGCGAAAAAGGAGAAAAAGGGGACTTGGCAAAATTATTTTTTTTTTACCATTTTAGAGTATTTTTAAGCTCCGCCCCAATGAATTAGGAAGTTGAAAATCCCTAACATGTAGTCCTAACTATGAAGCATATTCTAAAGTAGTCCGGTTGAACATTTTTGGAATGTAGACGGAAAGTTGAGAGGAAAAAGGGGCAAGGCAATATTGTGTTTTACTTTTTTTTTTATTTAACGAACTTTAAAGCCCTAATGACCTACGCAGCCGAAAATTGGCAAGCATATTGTCCTGACACTGGAGCATATCCTTAAGTAGTCAGTCTTAAAACTTTTGGACTGTGGACGAAGAATTGAGTGGGAAAAGGGGCGTGGATACGAGTACAGTACTAACGATGGAGCTTATCCTAAAGTAGTCAGATTTAAAAATTTAGGAATATGGACGGAGAATTAAGAGAAAAATTGGTCGTGAAAAATTATGTTTTTACATCTTACCTAATTTTGAAGACACCTTATGACCTTGAAAGATGAAAATTGGGATGCATATGGTACGGACTATGGCAAAGATCAACACTGACCTGGATAGCCAGTGACCTGGATATCCAAAAATCCGTTGT
Organism: Pegoplata infirma; assembly: GCA_963921195.1. Classification (NCBI taxonomy): domain Eukaryota; kingdom Metazoa; phylum Arthropoda; class Insecta; order Diptera; family Anthomyiidae; genus Pegoplata; species Pegoplata infirma. Next base: position 178,021,014 of record OY992540.1, read on the forward strand.
GAATTTTGTTTAGTTTGTATATATAATCTGTAACGTAGCCGGATTTTCGGCCTTTAAGACAGGGGGAGTGGCGAAAGACGGCGAAATTTAGTTTTACAACATTTAAACTATTTCTGAAACCCCTAATGAGTAAGGAAGCTAAAATTGTAAAGCATAAAGTATTGACAATCGACCATATCCTTATGAAGTCAGATTTAATATTTAAACTGTGTACGGAGAATTATAAGGAAAAATTTAGGTAAAAAAATTGTGGACGGAGAGACGAAATGGGTGTGCTAAATTTAGTTCTAAAATTTTATCAATAAAACCTTTTACACTCAATAATTTTTTTTTTCAGTTTGGGAAATATATTGATGTAACTCAATCTAGCAATATAAAATTTTTTAAGCACAAACATAATTTTTTTTAAAGTTTGGAAAAAAATTAGAACTATTGAGAAAAGTGATTTAGTATTCCGCCTGGCAGGGACAGGCTATTCGACTAGTCTATATATATAATTTCCCTATTTGTGTGTTCCTCTTTTTTTGTCTATCCAGAGCTTTTTTAAGCCCAGTGATGAGCTACAAAGCTGAAAATTGGCATGCATATAGTAAAAGACCTGGGGCAGATCCTAACGTAGCCGGATTTTCGATTTTTTGCCTGTGGGCGGAGAAATAAGCGGAAAAGTGGGCGTGGCAAAATTCAATTTTTTTACATTTTTGCTTAATTTAAAGCCCCCAAATGACTTAGGAAGCTGAAAATTTCCTAGAATATAGTCCTAACGATTTTCGCAATGTGGGCGGAGAATTGAGGGAAAAAGTGGCGTGGCAAAATTGGGATTTTTTTAACATTTTTACTTCTTTTAAAGCCCCCAAATGACTTAGGAAGCGGAAAATTGCATAGCATTTCGTTCTTACAATGAAGCATATCCTGAAGTAATCGGATTTAAATTTTTTGACTGTGGAAGGAGAATTAAGAGAAAAAAGTGGCGTGGCAAAATTGTGTTTTTTAATATTTTAACTAATTTGAAGACCCCCAATGACCTATGAAGATGAAAATTTACGTTTTTGCTTATTTTAAAGTCCTCTAATGACTTAGGAAGCTGACAATTTCCTGACATATAGTCCTATCGATTAAGCATATCCTGAAGTAGTCGAATTTTAAATTTTTGGACTGTGAGCGTAGAATTGAAAGGAAAATGGGGAGTGACAAAATTGGGACTTTTAACATGTTAACTTCTTTTGAAGCCCCTCGACTTAGATGGAGAATTAAAAGATAAAAAAGAGTGGAAAAAATGTTTTTTTTTAATATTTTAACTAATTTAAAGACCCCCAATGACTTAGGAAGGTGAAAATTGGCACGTATGTAGTAGATTTCAAGGGGAAGATCAACACGAACCTGGAATTTTGATATCCAGTGTATGGGTGGAGAATAAGAATGGCAAAGGGGCGTGGTAACTTTATTTCCATCTATTTTCTGTGTATATAATTTTTTTATACCCTCCACTTAGTGATAGAGGGTATATATAAGTTTGTCATTCTGTTTGTAATTCTCGAAATATCGATCTGGGACCCCATAAAGTATATATATTCATGATGCCCGATCGATTTTAAGACATTCTAGCGATGTCCGTCTGTCCGTCTGTCTGTCTGTGGAAAATGCTGTCGCGGACAAAATATTGCACAGAGATAACTGAAACTTAACATATTTATTGGAAGTTCTCCCTAGAAGTTTGGTATTGCATTTGAGCGATATCGGTTCAGCGGTTCAAAAGTTATGAACGAAAATGTAAGCACACCTCAAAAATTTCAGTACATTCAACATAACCTAAAAATACAAAATGCTTTAATTCGGCTTCTGGTTGGCATATGTGAACATAGTTGAACACCAAATGGTATTTAAACAAGTACGAACATATTTTTTGACAAAAAAGAAAAAAATCGCGGATTTTTTTTACCAAAATTTTTTTTCGCGAAAATATTTTTTTCCAAAAATTTTTTTTTTCAAAAGTAATTTCCTTTTAAATAAAGTTTTTTGCAATAATCTTTTTGAAATTGTGGAGGGTGTCACTACATTCGGCAAGGCCGAATTTAACTTTTTTACTTGTTTTTTGTTGGTTTCTCTTATTTTTTGTGTATCCAGCTCCATTTGGATCTCATTGATAAGCTTAAAAGCTTAAAATTGGCATATATATAGTTAAACACCAGGGACAGATTCTTACGAACCCGGATTTTTTGCCTGTGGGCGGCGAATTACGAGAAAAAGGGGACTTGGAAAAATTAGTTTTTTTTAACATTTTAGAGTATTTTTATTATTGAATTAGGAGGCTGAAAATCCCTAACAGCTCTAACTATGAAGCATATTCTAAAGTAGTCCGATTTAACATATTTGGAATGTAGACGGAGAGTTGAGAGGAAAAAGGGGCAAGGCAATGTTTTATTTTTTTTAATTTAACTAACTTTAAAGCCCTAATGACCTACGCAGCCGAAAATAGGCAAGCATATTGTCCTGACAATGGAGCATATTCTAAAGTAGTCAGACTTAAAATTTTTGGACTGTCAACGGAGAATTAAGAGGGAAAAGGGGCGTGGATACGAGTATATTACTAACGATGGAGCTCATCCTAAAGTAGTCAGATTTAAAAAATTTGGAATATGGACGGAGAATTAAGAGAAGAAATGGGCATGGAAAAATTATGTTTTTACATCTTACCTAATTTTAAAGTCAACTTATGACCTTGAAAGATGAAAATTGTGACGCATATGGTACGGACTATGGCAAAGATAACTCTGACCTGGATATCCAGTGAAAGGGCGGAGATACAAAAAATCCGTTGTGAATTTTGTTCAGTTTATATATATAATCTGTAACGTAACCGGATTTTCGGCCTCTAAGACAGGGGAGTGGTGGAAGACGGCGAAATTTAGTTTTTAAACATTTAAACTATTTCTGAAATCCCTATTGACTAAGGAAGCTGAAAAATGTAAAGCATAAAGTATTGACAATAGATCATATCCTTATGATGTCAACTGTGTACGGAGAATTATAAGGAAAAATTTAAGTGAAAAAAAATTTTTTATCTAATTTTAAAACCCTTCATGACTAAGGGCGGATTACTCAATGAAAAGTTAGCTGCTACCTGCCGATTTAACGGAGCCTTAGTCAAAATTTGTATGAAAAAGTTAAATTTAACGGAGAGTTATTTTATAACGGTGCATTGAGTAATCCAGCCTTTTATACTCATAAAATTGTATTCCAGTTTGGGAAATATATTGATATAACTCAATCTAGCAATATTAAATTTTTGAAGCACAAACATAATTTTTTTTTATAAAGTTTGGTAAAAAATTAGAATTATTGAGAAAGGTGATTTGGTGTTCCGCCTGGCAGGGACAGGCTATTCGACTAGTTCGAAATAAGTGTTTTTGTATTTTCTAAAATTTTGACACTAAAGTTTTTTTAATATTTTCAAAAACTGAGTATACAGTTTTAATTGTACTTATTTACAGATCACAAAACAGTAAACATCAAAATCCTATCTTCGTTAGTTCGCGAGAAATCGCGAAATAATTTTTTTGCTGTTTTTGTTTTCGTTTTTTATCTTTAAATAGGTTTCTTTAAAATTTCGTAAAAACATAGTACGCAGTTTACTTGTACTTGATCAAAGGTCACACAACTGTTAACATCGAAATTTTAAGTGTTAAATTTCGCGAGATATCGAGAAATTGTATAATTTTTTTTTATTATTTATTTATATTTTAAAACCGGTTCTTTAGAAATGATAAAAAAGTGGTATGCAGTTTGATTTGAGCATGTTGGAAGAAATTAAAACTGCCCACAAAAAAAATATAGCTGCTCACTTTCGCGAGAAATAGCGAAAAACAACTTTTGGGGTTTTTTTTCTTGTTTTTATTAATAAAATAGGTTTCTTTACCATTGTTGAAAAAAACGAAATGCAGTATGACTTGCTATTGTTCAAAGGTCATAAGGCTGTTAACATTGAAATTATAGCTGCTCAATTCTTCGAGATATCGCTAAAAAACTCGCTAAACTACTATTTATTCATAACTTTGCGTTATTTTTGGTCTGTAAAAACATTTACTTCAATTAAGGACAAGAATGTGGTATGCAGTTTGAATTCGAGGCTATTAAAGGTGACAAAACTGCAAGCATAAAATGATCAATTTCCCGAGAAATTGCAAAATTACTGTTCAAGTTTTCATATTAATTAATTTATTTTTTCTTTAGTGTCTAAAATAAAGGAAAAAATCAAGAAACGATAAATATATTGTATGCAGTTTAAGTTTTACGTGGTTGAATGTGGTTAAACTGCTCAAATCAATATCTTGACAGCTAATTACGCGAAAAATATATTTTTTTTAAATTTAATTTTTTTTTTTTTAATTTTGCGATTTCTCGCGAAATTGAGAAGAAATGGTTTCGATGCTAACTGTTGTGTGACCTGTAAATAAATACAATTAAAACTGCATACTCAGTTTTTGAAGATATTTAAAAAACATCATTGTCAAAATTTTATTAAATACAAAAACACTAATTTCGCGATATCTCGTGAATGCGAGCAGCTACGATTTCGCTGTTAACAGTTTTGTGCCATATAATCAAGTAGAAATCAAACTGCGTTTACACTTTTCGTCGACACTAAAGTTCAACCTAAACATCGCTGAGGCTCACCGTGAGTAAAAATGTCTCCATATCTGAGAAATTTTGTGAGGGAAACATGTGTACAAGTCTAATACTCCTTTTTTGAAATTTTTTTAGGAATATTGGAAGTGTCACATATATGCTCAAAAATATATAAAAAAAAAATCCCCCTAAAATGATTACAGAACAATTTTACTCAAAATATTATCGAAAAAACTATAAATTACACTTTTCTATTACTAACGCCAAAAAGCGGGATGAAGCGGGATTTTTGCTAAAAAACGGGATGGGAATTCAAGGCGGGATCAGACATTAAAAATCGGGATGGTTGGTCAGGTTATCTAAAACGCAAAAAAGCTATCAAAAAATTTTGTGTCCAGTAGCGGTGTTCTATAACTCTCGAATCGAAAGATTTCTAACATGGAACATGAAAAACGAAACAGAAACATCGTGAATCTGCACAAAACCTGACTTTTCGCATTCGACTTTTTCTGTAATTTTGTTATGCGGAAACTTTCTGTTTTTCAAAATTATTGATTTTTTTCAAAATTATTGGAAAGATGAGAGAAAAACTGTTTCTGTAAACCAATTGATCGAAAACTTTTGAAGTTGAAGTGTCAAAATCACTCACATTTAAAAATGGTGCGATATTTCGTAAACTAAACAACTATTGAGTTATATAAAATAAAAACAATAATTTTTTCAAGAAAATACTATCAACTAATATTATTAATGACATACTACACATCATTTTCATTAAGTTAATTTATTATTTCATTTTTGTATGCCAATGTTACGAGTGCTATTTAAAAAAAAAACGTGAAATTGTGTTTTTTTTGTTGTGATTTTTATTATTTTCTCGCCTTATTTACCTTTTCGACAGCTAATTTGGAATATTCCAATAAAAATGCTGCCGTTTTCGCATTGATATACAGAAACAACTTTTTTTCCAGAATCGAGAAACGATGGAATTTTTTGTTTCATACTTTTCGATGCGAAAACTTTTCGCATAACTTACAGAACACCCCCACAGGACTTTTTTCAAAAAAATTTTCGAGACTTGGAAAATTCAAAATTTTTTTTTTTTATCTTTTGAAGTAAATTCTTTCATTCTGTAGAAATTGAATTACAATGGGCTTACTAATTTTCCTAATAAGATATTTCTATGAGTGTACCAATAGAAAAGGTTAAAATATATTTAATTTTATGTGTGTTTTATAGTCAATGAATATTATGACGAAGGACTATGATTACTTGCTTAAAGTATTGCTAGTTGGAGATAGTGATGTTGGTAAACACGAAATTTTATCTGGTTTGGAAGATGCATCATCCGAAAGTCCGTTTTGTAGTGGAAATGGTAATTATAATTAATCTACATATGGGGCATTCCATGTCAAATCGGACACTTTGATTTTTTTTTAGATTTTTCCCAGTTTGTTTACAGTTTTTAGTACCCTTCGAAAACTCCTTCGTGGTAAATCTTCAGATTTTTTTGATGACCCGTTCAAAAGATATCGAATTTTTAAAAATTAAAAACGACATTTTTTAAAATTTGCTCCAACCGCTCTAACTGCCCTAATAAAGCCCATAGAGCAACAAAATGTATGACCGACCCACAATATTTTTTTAGTCCAAAGATTTTCTCTGAACACACCTACCCTCTATCTTTAACTGTTAAGGCGGTCCCCATACAATTTTTTTTATTTTTTGTAAATTTGTTTTATTTAATCAGCTTCTACCGGCCCAATGGTGAGTCCGAGAAGGGTCATTAGTGAGACCGACCCCCATTTATTTTTACCAAGGTTGGCAATCGAAACGAATAACGGTATCGATATCGGTATTGGTATCGTTTTTTATTTATTTCGGTATCGGTATCGGTTACGGTATTTGAGTTGAATCGGTTACGGTATTACCGATACCGAAACGTCGATACCGGTACGTACCGGTATTATCGGGAAAAAAAAATGCTAAAAATATAAAAAACGCATAAAAACAAAAAAAAAATATATTTTTTTTTTCAATTTTAATACTGTAGACCCAGTTATTTCTAAGTTTTTGGCTGAATCCGAATTTGACCATAAAAAATCATTTCAATTGCCGGTTTTTCCCCTACCGCCCCCTATAACCCCACGGAGGATTGACTTTTAATTCTCATACAAACTTAAAATGAATGTGTACTTTTACGTTTATTTTGCAGCTGAAACCTAAAATGACGACAACAAAGTTATGTGACTCTTCCCTCAACCCCTAGCACGCCCCTACAACACCCTGAAGGGGGATGAATTTTGAGTGTTTAAAAAATCAAGATGTATGTGGATTTCTATGTTTTTTGGATCGCTAAAACCGAATATGAATACAAAAAATGTATAATACCCCTCCCTAACTCCCTAGTACCCATTACTACGCCCTATAGGGGATTTAATTTTGAAATTAACCTTCATAATTTTGTTAGTGTACATTAGGGTGCTCCAAAAAAATGAAGTTGTTAAATATTGGCCGTAACTCCCCCTAGAAATATGCATTTGGGTGTGAAAATATGTTTTGCAAAATTATAGGGTAATCGGATGTGGGTAAGGCGTGCCGCATCGGCCCTGAAGTTTGAAAAACGGATTACAAGAGGAAAATATGACTTTTGTGATTTTCTCAATTTTTTTGGTATTTTGAGTTAAGTTTGAATTCAAATGATTACTGAATTGTGATTTAGAGCTAATTGTCTATCTAATATAGGTATAAAAAATTAAAATCGGTTGAAAATCAGCCAAGTTATTACAACTTCCCCAGGCAACTAACGTGTGTCAGACCACTTAATCAAGTAAATCGAGCCCCATCTTTGAAATTTATTGAAATTATCTACTGTAAAAACATTTTCTTATTCTTCAAGTCCCAATGTACTAAGAAGATACATATTTTTCATATTGCGTTTTGCTAACTTGTTTTAAATAAATGCTAAAGTGGTCTGAATTTTTCAACACTATTTTCAAATCTCCAATTTTAAATTTTTATTTTTTTTGTTTAAGAAATTTTAAAAAATCGGCTATTGGAGTTTAAGGATTTGTTAAGCACATATAAGGGAATAAAAACCCCAAAAATTGTAGGGTTTGCTGTTTTCATTTGGCTATTACAGTGATGTAATTTCGGCGGATTTCGGGAAAGTAGTGATTTTTGGCCCTTTTTTAGCTTTTATTTATTTTTTTTGGTTTTTTTTTTACAAACTTGATATGTTTTGGACCGAATTATATCAACACGAGATAGAATACTTCAATTTGCAAAATTAGGGCGAAATTGAGATATAACCCCCTGTTAAGGGTCAAAGGTCAAATTTTAGAAAATTTTGAATTTTTAAACATTAACAGATTTGCTGGGCGGATTTTGCTGAATCTACTTGATGTTATTTTAATTGGTCTAAACTAAATGCCAAATAAGTAAAATTTAGAAATTTAACCCTTAAGTGCTGTTGGGGCATATAATTTTTTTAATTTAATGGAGATAATGTAAGTGTATTTTGTTCAAAGGGTCGAATAGGCCCCACCATCACTAAAGGGTTAATATTCTGAATTTAAATAAAAAGACATGTTAAGGCCTTTAAAAATGACATCAAGTAGTTTCATATATTTCCACTCAGAAAATCTGTTAATGTTTAAAAATTCAAAATCTTCTAAAATTTTACCTTTGACCTTTAGTTGGGGCAATTTTTAAGTTCCCATTTTTACCCTAAATTTGCGAATTGAAGTATTCTATCTCGTGTTAATATAATTCGGTCCAAAACATATGAAGTTTCTAAAAAAAAAACAAAAAAAAATAAATAAAAGCTAAAAAAGTGCCAAAAATCACTACTTTCCCGAAATCCGCCGAAATTACATCACTGTAATAGCCAAATGAAAACAGCAAAGCCTACATTTTTTAAGGTTTTTATTCCTTTATATGTGCTTAACAAATCCTTAAACTCCAATAGTCGATTTTTTAAAATTTCTTTAACAAAAAATAAAAATTTAAAATTGGAGATTTGAAAACCGTGCTTAAAAATTCAGACCTTTTTAGCATAAAATTAAAACAAGTTAGGAAAGAACAATATAATAAATACTCATCATCTTAGGACATTGAAGCTTGAAGAATAAAAAAAATTTATTACAGTAGATAATTTCAATAAATTTCAAAAATGGGGCTCGAATTCCTTGATCAAGTGGTCTGCCACACGTTAGTTGCCGGGGGAAGTTGTAATAACTCGGCTAATTTTCAACCGATTTTAATTTTTAATACCTTATTTGATAGACAATTAACTCTTAATCAAAATTCAGTGACCATTTGAATTCAAACTTTACTTAAAATATCAAAAAAATTGAGAAAATTAAAAAAGTCATATTTTCCCCTTGTAATCCGTTTTTCAAAATTCAGGACCGATGCGGCACACCTTACCCACATCCGATTACCCTATAATTTTGCAAAACATATTTTTACACCCAAATGCATATTTCTAGGGAGAGTTACGGCCAATATTTAACAACTTCATTTTTTTGGAGCACCCTAGTGTACATCCTAAGTTTTAATGAAAATTTCAAAATTAAATCCCCTATAGGGCGTAGTAAGGGGTGCTAGGGAGTGAGGGAGGGGTATTATACATTTTTAGTAGTCATATTCGGTTTTAGCGGTCCAAAAAACTCAGAAATCCATATACATATTGATTTTGTGTAAACACTCAAAATTCATCCCCATCAGGGGGTTGTTAGAGCGTGCTAGGGGTTGAGGGAAGGGTCAAATAATTTTTTTTTTGTCATTTTAGGTTTCAGCTGCCAAAAAAATATAAAAGTACTCATTAACTTTAAGTTTGTATGAGAATTAAAAGTTAATCCTCCGGGGGTTATAGGGGGGCGGTAGGGGAAAAACTGGCAATTGAAATAATTTTTTATGATCATATTCGGATTCAGCGACCCCAAAAACCTAGAAATAACTGGGTCTATCCTCTGGGTCCGGCCACTTTTTTTATTTTGTGTTCCTGTGTAATTTTTGAACCACGAAGTCCTATAAATATCAAAAAAAATCCTTGGGCACCCACATCGCGGATTAAATAAAAATCTCCAAAAAACTAAAATATACTAAGGGGTTCAGAAAGTTTCTATTGAGAATCTAACTGACACCAAAAAATTTCGTGAAAATCAATAATTTTCTTCTACTCCCGCATATACCCACTTTACACTATTATACATTTCAATTATACATGCTTAATTTCACCATGTTAGCGAAATATTTTTTACAAAAATTTGGCCAGAAATTGTTCACCTATTAGATACGACTAGGTTTCAATCAAAAAAGAATCCATAAATCGTTTGGAAGTTGGTAAATTTTGATGTGTATAATGGAAAAGTGTGATAGTGTAAAGTAGGTAATAGCGGTTGAAGTATGACTTTTTTTTGGAAATTTTTACTTAATCCACGATGTGGGTGCTCAAATATTTGTTTGATTTTTATGAGACTTCGGGTAGGCATTTGGAGTACGATTTTTCATTAAAAAAAAACAAAAAAATTAAAAAATTTCTATTAATTTTTTTGTAAAAAAATGGGTTTTTAAGAAAAACCGTTTCAATACCGGTACGTACCGGTACCGAAGGAAAAGGTTTCTGGATACCGGTATCCGATACCAAAACTGAGTTTCGGTATTGGTACCGTTATTCAATTTAAAGGGTTTTGAAACGGATAACGGTATTGAAAAGGTATTGATTGCCAACATTGATTTTTACTTTACAACATTTTTTTAAAACATACCTTCGCCCTATCTCCACTCCCTAAGTAGGCTTCCATTAAAAATTGCATTTTTATAAAATTTGTTCCACCTGTTATTTGCATGGGAGCCTACTAAGGGAGTGGAGATAGGGCGTAGGTATGTTTTAAAAAAATGTTGTGGGGTAAAAATAAATGGGGGTCGGTCTCACTAATGACCCCTCTCGGACGCACCATTGGACTGGTAGAAGCGGATTAAATAAAACAAATTTACAAAAAATAAAAAAAATTGTATGGGATTAAAAAAATAAAAAAAATTGAAGGGTGTGTTCAGAGAAAATGTTTGGACTAATAGTGCGTTTACATTGGAATTCTAATCTAGTAAATTGCGATTTTAATTTATTTTGTAATCTGTACCGTTTACATTGGCATTTTTTACATTTGAGAAGATTAAGATTGGCATTTATAATAACAAGTTGGTAATAAATGTGTGTGACTGCGTCAAAAGATAGCGACGGTAATTAGTCGTCGTATGATTAACAAGGCCAGCGACGGCGTTTATAAATAACAATATCGGCGGCATAAACATACTTGGCGGCGTCATCAAAACGGCAGGCTTTGTGTCGGTGTTTTTCAGTGTTGGAAAATGGAAATAATAGAAATACAGAGTTGTATTTAACTTTACAAGATTGCGTTTGCCGATTAGAGTCTAAACTACTAGATTGAAAAAAAAAATAAATTTGTATGGGCAATCTAATAGATTGAAACTGGATTGGAGCCACAATCTACTTTAAGCTAGCTTAGAGGACCAGTGTAAATGCACTATAAAAAAATATTGTGGGTCGGTCATACATTTTGTTGCTCTAAGGGCACTATTAGGGCAGTTAGAGAGGATGGAGCAAATTTTAAAAAATGTCGTTTTGTGTGGGAGCCCCCTTTAGAAATTGGAGAGAGGGTATTAGAGTATTCCAAAGAAATGTTAAGACGTAAAAATTAATGGGTCGGGCTTGGAAATGACCCCTCTATGACGCACCATTGGAGCAGTAGAAATTATTTTAAGATTGGAAAATTACAATAAAATTTTATCCCATGATCCTACTGGGCAAAAAATTTGTAGAGTCGATAGAAGTTTTACACAAAAAAATTAAAAAAAAATCAATGTTGGCAATCGATACCTTTTCAATACCGTTATCCGTTTCAAAACCCTTTAAATTGAATACCGGTACCAATACCAATACCAAACCTCAGTTTTGGTATCAGATACCGGTATCCAGAAACCTTTTCCTTCGGTACCGGTACGTACCGGTATTGAAACGGTTTTTCTTAAAAACCCATTTTTTTACAAAAAATTAATAGAAAATTTTTAATTGTTTTGGTTTTTTTTTAATGAAAAATCGTACTCCAAATGCCTACCCGAAGTCTCATAAAAATCAAACAAATCTTTGAGCACCCACATCGTAGATTAAGTAAAAATTTCCAAAAAAAAGTCATACTTCAACCGCTATGCGGGAGTAGAAGAAAATTATTGATTTTCACGAAATTTTTTGGTGTCAGTTAGATACTCAATAGAAACTTTCTGAACCCCTTAGTATATTTTAGTTTTTTGGAGATTTTTATTTAATCCGCGATGTGGGTGCCCAAGGATTTTTTTTTGATATTTATAGGACTTCGTGGTTCAAAAATTATTAGCAAAACCGTAAATTTCAAATTGGTTTTACCTTTAGTTCACGTGTTGAAAAACCCGTTAAAACAGCTTTAAAAACATTGAAGAGTCAGAAAAATATTTGATTTTTTTTGTCACTCACAAATATTTTTACAATTAAACAAAAAAACTTACACTCAAAAAAATGTTGTATTTTTTTCAAAAATGGCTATAAAAAAGTTTTTTACCCAAAATAAAATATTTCTAATCAAAATTGTTAATTTTTTCACGTTAGAAAACTAACTATCACTTTAAAAGGGCACTGTGGAGGGTATTCATGGATTCGGCTAAGTCGAATTTAACTATTCTACTTATTTTGACATATTTTTTTTACTTTTCTTAACCCATTTTGGACCAAGATCCAATTTTATTTTTATTTATTTGAAAAAGGTACTTTTTTAGGGTAATTAGCAACCGCTGATCTCAAAAATCTTGTCAAAAAAATTTTTAATGCGCCGTTATCCCAGAAAAGCTTGCATTTTAACTTTTTATGCAATTTAAATGTTTGGATTTATTTGATATTTTATTAATTTATTTCAAATTAGTAAAATTTGATAATAAATTAAATCTGAAAAAATTTAAAAATAATCAAAAAAATTTAAAGCCGAAAATCAAAAAATGGTAAATTTTCGTTTTAGCTTGAAACAATTTCTGTACTGATTTGCATTGCATTTCATGGACATATAAATTGCGGTTGTCAAGTGGGGATATTTTTTTTTTAAATGCAGAAAGATGAGACTTAACACTCGTAACCATAATTACCCGAAATTCCACCTTTTTCATACATAAATATTTTTTTGAAAAAGGTGTTCTCTACTGTTAAACAAATGGAACATTTTTATGTCAGAATAACTTCAAAGTCCTGCACTTTGATCAAGGGGATTAGAAAATTACAGTTTTCTCGGTCCGGCAACGTCCCCGCCAACCCCCTAAAAAAAAACGCTATTTTAATTTTTTTTCACATTTTTAAGGGCATTTTATCAAAAATGCTAAAAATAAATACGTATTTAGTATTAAAATTGAAAAAAAAAATATTTTTTTTTGTAGTTTTTATGCGTTTTTTATATTTTTAGCATTTTTTTTTCGATAATACCGGTACGTACCGGTATCGACGTTTCGGTATCGGTAATACCGTAACCGATTCAACTCAAATACCGTAACCGATACCGAAATAAATAAAAAAACGATACCAATACCGATATCGATACCGTTAATCGTTTCGATTGCCAACCTTGAAAAAAATCGAAGAGTACAAACATTTTTAAAAATGAGATTTAAATATTAAAACTTAAAAATCGCATACTAGAGCGCTTTTAAGAATTTTTTGGGTTGTGTTTTTTTTTAAGTACGTAAAAAAGCAAAAATTCTGAAAAAAAAAATTTTAATTTAGACCATTATTGAAGAAGTTTGAGTAAATGAACAAACTACCAATTTTTAAAAATTCGATATCTTTTGAACAAGTCATCAAAAAAATCTGAAAATTTACCACGAAGGAGTTTTCGAAGGGTACTAAAAACTGTAAACAAATTGGGATAATCTAAAAAAAAATTTTCAAAGTGTCCGATTTGACATGGAATGCCCCATATATATTCTTAAATATTTGTTCAATGCTTTTATTATTACTTTAAGCTTACAAAACAACAACAATACTTCTAGAAGGCAAACGAGTTAAACTACAGTTGTGGGATACGTCCGGTCAAGGAAGGTTTTGTACAATAATTCGATCTTATTCGAGAGGTGCCCAAGGAATTATTCTTGTTTACGATATAACAAATAAGTGGAGTTTTGATGGAATTGATAGATGGCTTAAGGAAGTTGAGGAGGTAAATAATACACATTTCATTTTAAGTTGAATTTGCCCCTACAAATACTTATGTTGATTTCAATAAAAAGCCTCTTTTCAAATAAAAGACCTCTTTTGAGTGGGCGGGGCACAGTGGGGCGAGATGCACTTTTTTTGTCAGAATTACTCTACAGCCCTCAATTCTTAGCCGATTTTAAGTTTGTTTTTTGCTGCTTGTAGCTTATTAAATTTCGCATCGACTTATGCAGCCCGAATTTTTAATTTAATTTTTAATCTGTTTAAATTTGATTGGAAAAGTAAAAAAAAATGTTTTTTTTTTAGTATTTTGGCTGTAAAACGCTAAAAATTTTAGGGATCAAAATGATTATTGGCTTAACTTAAAGGTATTTATAATAGGGTTGCCATTTGCATTTTAAGAAAAAGAGGACGTCAGCCTTAAAAAGGAGGACATTTGACCCAAAAAGAGGACAGTTTTTTTTAAATAAATTAATTTAGAAAAAGTTAACAACGCGATTCAATATGCAAAAAAAAATCATTTTTATTAAGAATAAACAATTTTTTTTTCACTAAGAAAAATATATTCCCAATTATATTTCAATATTTTGGAAATATCCATTCAATTATATTTTGGAAATATCTATTTATAATTAAAAAATTTCAAGTTATATTTAAAAAAATTCTAAATATAAGTCAAAAATGTTCAATGTATATCAGAGTTTTCTATTTGTACCCTGCAAAAGAAGTCATTACCACTTCCCAGTGGAGTGCTTTAAAACTATCTATCTATATATACTAGTCGAATAGCCTGTCCCTGCCAGGCGGAACACCAAATCACCTTTCTCAATAATTCTAATTTTTTACCAAACTTTATAAAAAAAATTATGTTTGTGCTTCAAAAATTTAATATTGCTAGATTGAGTTATATCAATATATTTCCCAAACTGGAATACAATTTTATGAGTATAAAAGGCTGGATTACTCAATGCACCGTTATAAAATAACTCTTCGTTAAATTTAACTTTTTCATACAAATTTTGACTAAGGCTCCGTTAAATCGGCAGGTAGCAGCTAAATTTTCATTGAGTAATCCGCCCTTAGTCATGAAGGGTTTTAAAATTAGATAAAATGTTTTTTTTTCACTTAAATTTTTCCTTATAATTCTCCGTACACAGTTGACATCATAAGGATATGATCCATTGTCAATACTTTATGCTTTACATTTTTCAGCTTCCTTAGTCAATAGGGATTTCAGAAATAGTTTAAATGTTTAAAAACTAAATTTCGCCGTCTTCCACCACTCCCCTGTCTTAGAGGCCGAAAATCCGGTTACGTTACAGATTATATATATATAAACTGAACAAAATTCACAACGGATTTTTTGTATCTCCGCCCTTTCACTGGATATCCAGGTCAGAGTTATCTTTGCCATAGTCCGTACCATATGCGTCACAATTTTCATCTTTCAAGGTCATAAGGTGACTTTAAAATTAGGTAAGATGTAAAAACATAATTTTTCCATGCCCATTTCTTCTCTTAATTCTCCGTCCATATTCCAAATTTTTTAAATCTGACTACTTTAGGATGAGCTCCATCGTTAGTAATATACTCGTATCCACGCCCCTTTTCCCTCTTAATTCTCCGTTGACAGTCCAAAAATTTTAAGTCTGACTACTTTAGAATATGCTCCATTGTCAGGACAATATGCTTGCCTATTTTCTTCTGCGTAGGTCATTAGGGCTTTAAAGTTAGTTAAATTAAAAAAAATAAAACATTGCCTTGCCCCTTTTTCCTCTCAACTCTCCGTCTACATTCCAAATATGTTAAATCGGACTACTTTAGAATATGCTTCATAGTTAGAACTGTTAGGGATTTTCAGCCTCCTAATTCAATAATAAAAATACTCTAAAATGTTAAAAAAAAACTAATTTTTCCAAGTCCCCTTTTTCTCGTAATTCGCCGCCCACAGGCAAAAAATCCGGGTTCGTAAGAATCTGTCCCTGGTGTTTAACTATATACATGCCAATTTTAAGCTTTTAAGCTTATCAATGAGATCCAAGAGGCGCTGGATACACAAAAAATAAGAGAAACCAACAAAAAAAAAAATTATATACACAGAAAATAGATGGAAATAAAGTTACCACGCCCCTTTGCCATTCTTATTCTCCACCCATACACTGGATATCAAAATTCCAGGTTCGTGTTGATCTTCCCCATGAAATCTACTACATACGTGCCAATTTTCACCTTCCTAAGTCATTGGGGGTCTTTAAATTAGTTAAAATATTAAAAAAAAACATTTTTTCCACTCTTTTTTATCTTTTAATTCTCCATCTACAGTCGAGAAATCTTAAATCCGATTACTTCAGGATATACTACATCGTTTGGACTATACGCTTTGCATTTTCCGCTTCCTTTGGGGGCTTCAAAAGAAGTTAACATGTTAAAAGTCCCAATTTTGTCACTCCCCATTTTCCTTTCAATTCTACGCTCACAGTCCAAAAATTTAAAATTCGACTACTTCAGGATATGCTTAATCGATAGGACTATATGTTAGGAAATTGTCAGCTTCCTAAGTCATTAGAGGACTTTAAAATAAGCAAAAACGTAAATTTTCATCTTCATAGGTCATTGGGGGTCTTCAAATTAGTTAAAATATTAAAAAACACAATTTTGCCACGCCCCTTTTTTCTCTTAATTCTCCTTCCACAGTCAAAAAATTTAAATCCGATTACTTCAGGATATGCTTCATTGTAAGAACGAAATGCTATGCAATTTTCCGCTTCCTAAGTCATTTGGGGGCTTTAAAAGAAGTAAAAATGTTAAAAAATCCCAATTTTGCCACGCCACTTTTCCCCTCAATTCTCCGCCCACATTGCGAAAATCTTAAATCCGACTACTTGGGGATATGCGCCATCGTTAGGACTATATTCTAGGAAATTTTCAGCTTCCTAAGTCATTTGGGGGCTTTAAATTAAGCAAAAATGTAAAAAAATTGAATTTTGCCACGCCCACTTTTCCGCTTATTTCTCCGCCCACAGGCAAAAATTCGAAAATCCGGCTACGTTAGGATCTGCCCCAGGTATTTTACTATATGCATGCCAATTTTCAGCTTTGTAGCTCATCACTGGGCTTCAAAAAGCTCTGGATGGACAAAAAAAGAGGAACACACAAATAGGGAAATTATCTATCTATATATATAATTTCCCTATTTGTGTGTTCCTCTTTTTTTGTCTATCCAGAGCTTTTTGAAGCCCAGTGATGAGCTACAAAGCTGAAAATTGGCATGCATATAGTAAAATACCTGGGGCAGATCCTAACGTAGCCGGATTTTCGAATTTTTGCCTGTGGGCGGAGAAATAAGCGGAAAAGTGGGCGTGGCAAAATTCAATTTTTTTACATTTTTGCTTAATTTAAAGCCCCCAAATGACTTAGGAAGCTGAAAATTTCCTAGAATATAGTCCTAACGATGGCGCATATCCCCAAGTAGTCGGATTTAAGATTTTCGCAATGTGGGCGGAGAATTGAGGGGAAAAGTGGCGTGGCAAAATTGGGATTTTTTAACATTTTTACTTCTTTTAAAGCCCCCAAATGACTTAGGAAGCGGAAAATTGCATAGCATTTCGTTCTTACAATGAAGCATATCCTGAAGTAATCGGATTTAAATTTTTTGACTGTGGAAGGAGAATTAAGAGAAAAAAGGGGCGTGGCAAAGTTGTGTTTTTTAATATTTTAACTAATTTGAAGACCCCCAATGACCTATGAAGATGAAAATTTATGTTTTTGCTTATTTTAAAGTCCTCTAATGACTTAGGAAGCTGACAATTTCCTAACATATAGTCCTATCGATTAAGCATATCCTGAAGTAGTTGAATTTTAAATTTTTGGACTGTGAGCGTAGAATTGAAAGGAAAATGGGGAGTGACAAAATTGGGACTTTTAACATGTTAACTTCTTTTGAAGCCCCCAAAGGAAGCGGAAAATGCAAAGCGTATAGTCCAAACGATGTAGTATATCCTGAAGTAATCGGATTTAAGATTTCTCGACTGTAGATGGAGAATTAAAAGATAAAAAAGAGTGGAAAAAATGTTTTTTTTTAATATTTTAACTAATTTAAAGACCCCCAATGACTTAGGAAGGTGAAAATTGGCACGTATGTAGTAGATTTCATGGGGAAGATCAACACGAACCTGGAATTTTGATATCCAGTGTATGGGTGGAGAATAAGAATGGCAAAGGGGCGTGGTAACTTTATTTCCATCTATTTTCTGTGTATATAATTTTTTTTTTTTTGTTGGTTTCTCTTATTTTTTGTGTATCCAGCGCCTCTTGGATCTCATTGATAAGCTTAAAAGCTTAAAATTGGCATGTATATAGTTAAACACCAGGGACAGATTCTTACGAACCCGGATTTTTTGCCTGTGGGCGGCGAATTACGAGAAAAAGGGGACTTGGAAAAATTAGTTTTTTTTAACATTTTAGAGTATTTTTATTATTGAATTAGGAGGCTGAAAATCCCTAACAGTTCTAACTATGAAGCATATTCTAAAGTAGTCCGATTTAACATATTTGGAATGTAGACGGAGAGTTGAGAGGAAAAAGGGGCAAGGCAATGTTTTATTTTTTTTAATTTAACTAACTTTAAAGCCCTAATGACCTACGCAGCCGAAAATAGGCAAGCATATTGTCCTGACAATGGAGCATATTCTAAAGTAGTCAGACTTAAAATTTTTGGACTGTCAACGGAGAATTAAGAGGGAAAAGGGGCGTGGATACGAGTATATTACTAACGATGGAGCTCATCCTAAAGTAGTCAGATTTAAAAAATTTGGAATATGGACGGAGAATTAAGAGAAGAAATGGGCATGGAAAAATTATGTTTTTACATCTTACCTAATTTTAAAGTCAACTTATGACCTTGAAAGATGAAAATTGTGACGCATATGGTACGGACTATGGCAAAGATAACTCTGACCTGGATATCCAGTGAAAGGGCGGAGATACAAAAAATCCGTTGTGAATTTTGTTCAGTTTATATATATAATCTGTAACGTAACCGGATTTTCGGCCTCTAAGACAGGGGAGTGGTGGAAGACGGCGAAATTTAGTTTTTAAACATTTAAACTATTTCTGAAATCCCTATTGACTAAGGAAGCTGAAAAATGTAAAGCATAAAGTATTGACAATAGATCATATCCTTATGATGTCAACTGTGTACGGAGAATTATAAGGAAAAATTTAAGTGAAAAAAAATTTTTTATCTAATTTTAAAACCCTTCATGACTAAGGGCGGATTACTCAATGAAAAGTTAGCTGCTACCTGCCGATTTAACGGAGCCTTAGTCAAAATTTGTATGAAAAAGTTAAATTTAACGGAGAGTTATTTTATAACGGTGCATTGAGTAATCCAGCCTTTTATACTCATAAAATTGTATTCCAGTTTGGGAAATATATTGATATAACTCAATCTAGCAATATTAAATTTTTGAAGCACAAACATAATTTTTTTTTATAAAGTTTGGTAAAAAATTAGAATTATTGAGAAAGGTGATTTGGTGTTCCGCCTGGCAGGGACAGGCTATTCGACTAGTTCGAAATAAGTGTTTTTGTATTTTCTAAAATTTTGACACTAAAGTTTTTTTAATATTTTCAAAAACTGAGTATACAGTTTTAATTGTACTTATTTACAGATCACAAAACAGTAAACATCAAAATCCTATCTTCGTTAGTTCGCGAGAAATCGCGAAATAATTTTTTTGCTGTTTTTGTTTTCGTTTTTTATCTTTACATAGGTTTCTTTAAAATTTCGTAAAAACATAGTACGCAGTTTACTTGTACTTGATCAAAGGTCACACAACTGTTAACATCGAAATTTTAAGTGTTAAATTTCGCGAGATATCGAGAAATTGTATATTTTTTTTTTATTATTTATTTATATTTTAAAACCGGTTCTTTAGAAATGATAAAAAAGTGGTATGCAGTTTGATTTGAGCATGTTGGAAGAAATTAAAACTGCCCACAAAAAAAATATAGCTGCTCACTTTCGCGAGAAATAGCGAAAAACAACTTTTGGGGTTTTTTTCTTGTTTTTATTAATAAAATAGGTTTCTTTACCATTGTTGAAAAAAACGAAATGCAGTATGACTTGCTATTGTTCAAAGGTCATAAGGCTGTTAACATTGAAATTATAGCTGCTCAATTCTTCGAGATATCGCTAAAAAACTCGCTAAACTACTATTTATTCATAACTTTGCGTTATTTTTGGTCTGTAAAAACATTTACTTCAATTAAGGACAAGAATGTGGTATGCAGTTTGAATTCGAGGCTATTAAAGGTGACAAAACTGCAAGCATAAAATGATCAATTTCCCGAGAAATTGCAAAATTACTGTTCAAGTTTTCATATTAATTAATTTATTTTTTCTTTAGTGTCTAAAATAAAGGAAAAAATCAAGAAACGACAAATATATTGTATGCAGTTTAAATTTTACGTGGTTGAATGTGGTTAAACTGCTCAAATCAATATCTTGACAGCTAATTACGCGAAAAATATATTTTTTTTAAATTTAATTTTTTTTTTTTAATTTTGCGATTTCTCGCGAAATTGAGAAGAAATGGTTTCGATGCTAACTGTTGTGTGACCTGTAAATAAATACAATTAAAACTGCATACTCAGTTTTTGAAGATATTTAAAAAACATCATTGTCAAAATTTTATAAAATACAAAAACACTAATTTCGCGATATCTCGTGAATGCGAGCAGCTACGATTTCGCTGTTAACAGTTTTGTGCCGTATAATCAAGTAGAAATCAAACTGCGTTTACACTTTTCGTCGACACTAAAGTTCAACCTAAACATCGCTGAGGCTCACCGTGAGTAAAAATGTCTCCATATCTGAGAAATTTTGTGAGGGAAACATGTGTACAAGTCTAATACTCCTTTTTTGAAATTTTTTTAGGAATATTGGAAGTGTCACATATATGCTCAAAAATATATAAAAAAAAAATCCCCCTAAAATGATTACAGAACAATTTTACTCAAAATATTATCGAAAAAACTATAAATTATACTTTTCTATTACTAACGCCAAAAAGCGGGATGAAGCGGGATTTTTGCTAAAAAACGGGATGGGAATTCAAGGCGGGATCAGACATTAAAAATCGGGATGGTTGGTCAGGTTATCTAAAACGCAAAAAAGCTATCAAAAAATTTTGTGTCCAGTAGCGGTGTTCTATAACTCTCGAATCGAAAGATTTCTAACATGGAACATGAAAAACGAAACAGAAACATCGTGAATCTGCACAAAACCTGACTTTTCGCATTCGACTTTTTCTGTAATTTTGTTATGCGGAAACTTTCTGTTTTTCAAAATTATTGATTTTTTTCAAAATGAGAGAAAAACTGTTTCTGTAAACCAATTGATCGAAAACTTTTGAAGTTGAAGTGTCAAAATCACTCACATTTAAAAATGGTGCGATATTTCGTAAACTAAACAACTATTGAGTTATATAAAATAAAAACAATAATTTTTTCAAGAAAATACTATCAACTAATATTATTAATGACATACTACACATCATTTTCATTAAGTTAATTTATTATTTCATTTTTGTATGCCAATGTTACGAGTGCTATTTAAAAAAAAACGTGAAATTGTGTTTTTTTTTGTTGTGATTTTTATTATTTTCTCGCCTTATTTACCTTTTCGACAGCTAATTTGGAATATTCCAATAAAAATGCTGCCGTTTTCGCATTGATATACAGAAACAACTTTTTTTCCAGAATCGAGAAACGATGGAATTTTTTGTTTCATACTTTTCGATGCGAAAACTTTTCGCATAACTTACAGAACACCCCCACAGGTCTTTTTTCAAAAAAATTTTCGAGACTTGGAAAATTAAAAAAATTTTTTTTTATCTTTTGAAGTAAATTCTTTCATTCTGTAGAAATTGAATTACAATGGGCTTACTAATTTTCCTAATAAGATATTTCTATGAGTGTACCAATAGAAAAGGTTAAAATATATTTAATTTTATATGTGTTTTATAGTCAATGAATATTATGACGAAGGACTATGATTACTTGCTTAAAGTATTGCTAGTTGGAGATAGTGATGTTGGTAAACACGAAATTTTATCTGGTTTGGAAGATGCATCATCCGAAAGTCCGTTTTGTAGTGGAAATGGTAATTATAATTAATCTACATATGGGGCATTCCATGTCAAATCGGACACTTTGATTTTTTTTTAGATTTTTCCCAGTTTGTTTACAGTTTTTAGTACCCTTCGAAAACTCCTTCGTGGTAAATCTTCAGATTTTTTTGATGACCCGTTCAAAAGATATCGAATTTTTAAAAATTAAAAACGACATTTTTTAAAATTTGCTCCAACCGCTCTAACTGCCCTAATAAAGCCCATAGAGCAACAAAATGTATGACCGACCCACAATATTTTTTTAGTCCAAACATTTTCTCTGAACACACCTACCCTCTATCTTTAACTGCTAAGGCGGTCCCCATACAATTTTTTTTTATTTTTTGTAAATTTGTTTTATTTAATCAGCTTCTACCGGCCCAATGGTGAGTCCGAGAAGGGTCATTAGTGAGACCGACCCCCATTTATTTTTACCAAGGTTGGCAATCGAAACGAATAACGGTATCGATATCGGTATTGGTATCGTTTTTTATTTATTTCGGTATCGGTATCGGTTACGGTATTTGAGTTGAATCGGTTACGGTATTACCGATACCGAAACGTCGATACCGGTACGTACCGGTATTATCGGAAAAAAAAATGCTAAAAATAAAAAAAACGCATAAAAACTAAAAAAAAAAATTTTTTTTTTTAATTTTAATACTAAATACGTATTTATTTTTAGCATTTTTCATAAAATTCCCTTAAAAATGTGAAAAAAATTAAAATAGATTCTGAGACATTTTTCCTATAGAAAAAGTCTCAGATTCTGAGACATTTTTCCTATAGAAAAAGTCTCAGATTCTGAGACATTTTTCCTATAGAAAAAGTCTCAGATTCTGAGACATTTTTCCTATAGAAAAAGTCTCAGATTCTGAGACATTTTTCCTATAGAAAAAGTCTCAGATTCTGAGACATTTTTCCTATAGAAAAAGTCTCAGATTCTGAGACATTTTTCCTATAGAAAAAGTCTCAGATTCTGAGACATTTTTCCTATAGAAAAAGTCTCAGATTCTGAGACATTTTTCCTATAGAAAAAGTCTCAGATTCTGAGACATTTTTCCTATAGAAAAAGTCTCAGATTCTGAGACATTTTTCCTATAGAAAAAGTCTCAGATTCTGAGACATTTTTCCTATAGAAAAAGTCTCAGATTCTGAGACATTTTTCCTATAGAAAAAGTCTCAGATTCTGAGACATTTTTCCTATAGAAAAAGTCTCAGATTCTGAGACATTTTTCCTATAGAAAAAGTCTCAGATTCTGAGACATTTTTCCTATAGAAAAAGTCTCAGATTCTGAGACATTTTTCCTATAGAAAAAGTCTCAGATTCTGAGACATTTTTCCTATAGAAAAAGTCTCAGATTCTGAGACATTTTTCCTATAGAAAAAGTCTCAGATTCTGAGACATTTTTCCTATAGAAAAAGTCTCAGATTCTGAGACATTTTTCCTATAGAAAAAGTCTCAGATTCTGAGACATTTTTCCTATAGAAAAAGTCTCAGATTCTGAGACATTTTTCCTATAGAAAAAGTCTCAGATTCTGAGACATTTTTCCTATAGAAAAAGTCTCATATTCTGAGACATTTTTCCTATAGAAAAAGTCTCATATTCTGAGACATTTTTCCTATAGAAAAAGTCTCAGGTTCTGAGACATTTTTCCTATAGAAAAAGTCTCAGGTTCTGAGACATTTTTCCTATAGAAAAAGTCTCAGATTTTGATACATTTTTCCTATAGAAAAAGTCTCAGATTCTGAGACATTTTTCCTATAGAAAAAGTCTCAGATTCTGAGACATTTTTCCTATAGAAAAAGTCTCAGATTCTGAGACATTTTTCCTATAGAAATAGTCTCAGATTCTGAGACATTTTTCCTGTATAAAAAGTCTTAGATTCTGAGACATTTTTCCTATAGAAAAAGTCTCAGATTCTGAGACATTTTTCCTATAGAAAAAGTCTCAGATTCTGAGACATTTTTCCTATAGAAAAAGTCTCAGATTCTGAGACATTTTTCCTATAGAAAAAGTCTCAGATTTTGATACATTTTTTCTATAGAAAAAGTCTCGGATTCTGAGACATTTTTCCTATAGAAAAAGTCTCAGATTCTGAGACATTTTTCCTATAGAAAAAGTCTCAGATTCTGAGACATTTTTCCTATAGAAAAAGTCTCAGATTCTGAGACATTTTTCCTATAGAAAAAGTCTCAGATTCTGAGACATTTTTCCTATAGAAAAAGTCTCAGATTCTGAGACATTTTTCCTATAGAAAAAGTCTCAGATTCTGAGACATTTTTCCTATAGAAAAAGTCTCAGATTCTGAGACATTTTTCCTATAGAAAAAGTCTCAGATTCTGAGACATTTTTCCTATAGAAAAAGTCTCAGATTCTGAGACATTTTTCCTATAGAAAAAGTCTCAGATTCTGAGACATTTTTCCTATAGAAAAAGTCTCAGATTCTGAGACATTTTTCCTATAGAAAAAATGTTTTTTTAATTTTAATACTAAATACGTATTTATTTTTAGCATTTTTCATAAAATTCCCTTAAAAATGTGAAAAAAATTAAAATAGATTCTGAGACATTTTTCCTATAGAAAAAGTCTCAGATTCTGAGACATTTTTCCTATAGAAAATGTCTCAGAATCTGAGACATTTTTCCTATAGAAAATGTCTCAGAATCTGAGACTTTTTCTATAGGAAATATGTCTCAGAATCTGAGACTTTTTCTATAGGAAAAATGTCTCAGAATCTGAGACTTTTTCTATAGGAAAAATGTCTCAGAATCTGAGACTTTTTCTATAGGAAAAATGTCTCAGAATCTGAGACTTTTTCTATAGGAAAAATGTCTCAGAATCTGAGACTTTTTCTATAGGAAAAATGTCTCAGAATCTGAGACTTTTTCTAAAGGAAAAATGTCTCAGAATCTGAGACTTTTTCTATAGGAAAAATGTCTCAGAATCTGAGACTTTTTCTATAGGAAAAATGTCTCAGAATCTGAGACTTTTTCTATAGGAAAAATGTCTCAGAATCTGAGACTTTTTCTATAGGAAAAATGTCTCAGAATCTGAGACTTTTTCTATAGGAAAAATGTCTCAGAATCTGAGACTTTTTCTAAAGGAAAAATGTCTCAGAATCTGAGACTTTTTCTATAGGAAAAATGTCTCAGAATCTGAGACTTTTTCTATAGAAAAAATGTCTCAGAATCTGAGACTTTTTCTATAGGAAAAATGTCTCAGAATCTGAGACTTTTTCTATAGGAAAAATGTCTCAGAATCTGAGACTTTTTCTATAGGAAAAATGTCTCAGAATCTGAGACTTTTTCTATAGGAAAAATGTCTCAGAATCTGAGACTTTTTCTATAGGAAAAATGTCTCAGAATCTGAGACTTTTTCTATAGGAAAAATGTCTCAGAATCTGAGACTATTTCTATAGGAAAAATGTCTCAGAATCTGAGACTTTTTCTATAGGAAAAATGTCTCAGAATCTGAGACTTTTTCTGTAGGAAAAATGTCTCAGAATCTGAGACTTTTTCTATAGGAAAAATGTCTCAGAATCTGAGACTTTTTCTATAGGAAAAATGTCTCAGAATCTGAGACTTTTTCTATAGGATAAATGTCTCAGAATCTGAGACTTTTTCTATAGGAAAAATGTCTCAGAATCTGAGACTTTTTCTATAGGAAAAATGTCTCAGAATCTGAGACTTTTTCTATAGGAAAAATGTCTCAGAATCTGAGACTTTTTCTATAGGAAAAATGTCTCAGAATCTGAGACTTTTTCTATAGGAAAAATGTCTCAGAATCTGAGACTTTTTCTATAGGAAAAATGTCTCAGAATCTGAGACTTTTTCTATAGGAAAAATGTCTCAGAATCTGAGACATTTTTCCTATAGAAAAAGTCTCAGATTCTGAGACATTTTTCCTTTAGAAAAAGTCTCAGATTCTGAGACATTTTTCCTATAGAAAAAGACTTTTTCTATAGGAAAAATGTCTCAGAATCTGAGATTTTTTCTATAGGAAAAATGTCTCAGAATCTGAGACTTTTTCTATAGGAAAAATGTCTCAGAATCTGAGACTTTTTCTATTGGAAAAATGTCTCAGAATCTGAGACTTTTTCTATAGGAAAAATGTCTCAGAATCTATTTTAATTTTTTTCACATTTTTAAGGGAATTTTATGAAAAATGCTAAAAATAAATACGTATTTAGTATTAAAATTAAAAAAAAAATATTTTTTTTTTTAGTTTTTATGCGTTTTTTATATTTTTAGCATTTTTTTTTCCCCGATAATACCGGTACGTGCCGGTATCGACGTTTCGGTATCGGTAATACCGTAACCGATTCAACTCAAATACCGTAACCGATACCGAAATAAATAAAAAACGATACCAATACCGATATCGATACCGTTATTCGTTTCGATTGCCAACCTTGGTAAAAATAAATGGGGGTCGGTCTCACTAATGACCCTTCTCGGACTCACCATTGGGCCGGTAGAAGCTGATTAAATAAAACAAATTTACAAAAAATAAAAAAAAATGTATGGGGACCGCCTTAACAGTTAAAGATAGAGGGTAGGTGTGTTCAGAGAAAATGTTTGGACTAAAAAAATATTGTGGGTCGGTCATACATTTTGCTGCTCTATGGGCTTTATTAGGGCAGTTAGAGCGGTTGGAGCAAATTTTAAAAAATGTCGTTTTTAATTTTTAAAAATTCGATATCTTTTGAACGGGTCATCAAAAAAATCTGAAGATTTACCACGAAGGAGTTTTCGAAGGGTACTAAAAACTGTAAACAAACTGGGAAAAATCTAAAAAAAAAATCAAAGTGTCCGATTTGACATGGAATGCCCCATATGTAGATTAATTATAATTACCATTTCCACTACAAAACGGACTTTCGGATTTCGTGTTTACCAACATCACTATCTCCAACTAGCAATACTTTAAGCAAGTAATCATAGTCCTTCGTCATAATATTCATTGACTATAAAACACACATAAAATTAAATATATTTTAACCTTTTCTATTGGTACACTCATAGAAATATCTTATTAGGAAAATTAGTAAGCCCATTGTAATTCAATTTCTACAGAATGAAAGAATTTACTTCAAAAGATAAAAAAAAATTTTTGAATTTTCCAAGTCTCGAAAATTTTTTTGAAAAAAGTCCTGTGGGGGTGTTCTGTAAGTTATGCGAAAAGTTTTCGCATCGAAAAGTATGAAACAAAAATTCCATCGTTTCTCGATTCTGGAAAAAAAGTTGTTTCTGTATATCAATGCGAAAACGGCAGCATTTTTATTGGAATATTCCAAATTAGCTGTCGAAAAGGTAAATAAGGCGAGAAAATAATAAAAATCACAACAAAAAAAACACAATTTTACGTTTTTTTTAAATAGCACTCGTAACATTGGCATACAAAAATTAAATAATAAATTAACTTAATGGAAATGATGTGTAGTATGTCATTAACAAGGAGAGGACTTTCATGCAAATGCATGTTTTTTCCCTATGGTCATAGAACAGCATAAACAAAATATCTTTGCTAATCAAAGAATTTACTTTAAAATGGCATTGATTCGTTAGTGCATATTTTTGCATATTTTGCTTAAAATGCATATTTTTGCATATTTTGCTATTATTTTGCTATAAATGCATATTTTTAGGTCATATTTTGTACAAATTTTAGTTTTTTAGCTATTTTATAGTATGTTTAGCCATTTAAAATTTTTTTTTTTATGATTTTTTTTTTTTTTTTGTATTAAAGCAATTGTTAAATTTATTTTAGATCATTTTTATTTTTTAATTAAATTTTATACACCTGTATATATCTATATCTGACAATGAGCTTTCAATGACCTTCTGAACTCTTACTTTATGTTTTTTTTTTTTAATAAAAGTAAAAAAACAAGTAGATAATTATGATTTTAAATGCATATTTTAAGATTTTTGGTGCATATTTCAAGAGTTTTTAGTGCATATTTTAGGCGCCTAAAACAAAGTTTTTTAGTGCATGAAGGTCCTGTCCCTGGTCATTAATAATATTAGTTGATAGTATTTTCTTGAAAAAATTATTGTTTTTATTTTATATAACTCAATAGTTGTTTAGTTTACGAAATATCGCACCATTTTTAAATGTGAGTGATTTTGACACTTCAACTTCAAAAGTTTTCGATCAATTGGTTTACAGAAACAGTTTTTCTCTCATCTTTCCAATAATTTTGAAAAAAATCAATAATTTTGAAAAACAGAAAGTTTCCGCATAACAAAATTACAGAAAAAGTCGAATGCGAAAAGTCAGGTTTTGTGCAGATTCACGATGTTTCTGTTTCGTTTTTCATGTTCCATGTTAGAAATCTTTCGATTCGAGAGTTATAGAACACCGCTACTGGACACAAAATTTTTTGATAGCTTTTTTGCGTTTTAGATAACCTGACCAACCATCCCGATTTTTAATGTCTGATCCCGCCTTGAATTCCCATCCCGCTTTTTTAGCAAAAAATCCCGCTTCATCCCGCTTTTTGGCGTTAATAATAGAAAAGTATAATTTATAGTTTTTTCGATAATAATTTGAGTAAAATTGTTCTGTAATCATTTTAGGGGGATTTTTTTTTATATATTTTTGAGCATATATGTGACACTTCCAATATTCCTAAAAAAATTTCAAAAAAGGAGTATTAGACTTGTACACATGTTTCCCTCACAAAATTTCTCAGATATGGAGACATTTTTACTCACGGTGAGCCTCAGCGATGTTTAGGTTGAACTTTAGTGTCGACGAAAAGTGTAAACGCAGTTTGATTTCTACTTGATTATATGGCACAAAACTGCTAACAGCGAAATCGTAGCTGCTCGCATTCACGAGATACCGCGAAATTAGTGTTTTTGTATTTTATAAAATTTTGACAATGATGTTTTTTAAATATCTTAAAAACTGAGTATGCAGTTTGAATTGTATTTATTTACAGGTCACACAACAGTTAGCATCGAAACCATATAGAAAAAGTCTCAGATTCTGAGACATTTTTGCTATAGAAAAAGTCTCAGATTCTGAGACATTTTTGCTATAGAAAAAGTCTCAGATTCTGAGACATTTTTGCTATAGAAAAAGTCTCAGATTCTGAAACATTTTTGCTATAGAAAAAGTCTCAGACTCTGAGACATTTTTGCTATAGAAAAAGTCTCAGATTCTGAGACATTTTTCCTATAGAAAAAGTCTCAGATTCTGAGACATTTTTCCTATAGAAAAAGTCAGATTCTGAGACATTTTTCCTGTAGAAAAAGACTCAGATTCTGAGACATTTTTTCTATAGTAAAAGTCTCAGATTCTTAGACATTTTTTCTATAGAAAAAGTCTCAGATTCTGACAGCGACGTATCCAGGAATTTGAAAAGGGGGGGGGGGGGCCAACTCAAAAACTTTTTTTAATCAGAACCAAATAATATTATATTCTAGGACTACCCACCCCCCCCCCCCCCCCTGATGATGCACCGTTGATGTACAACATATTCCTCAGAATTTTTGAATTTTTCTAGCGGACTCATCAAAATTTAAAACATCTCAGAATCTGCACGTCAAAAACACTTATTACCCAAATTTTTGGTCAAAATACAATTTATTAATTTTTTTGATAAAAACTTGGTTAAATTATGCAAAAGTCTTAGTGAGTTGTATTTTTAACAAAAACTTAGTTAAGTTACGCAAAAGTCTTGGTCTTGAGCAAAAACTTGGCTTATAAGTGTAAGTTTGTTTGCGTTTGAGTACTTCTTTTTAAAAAACTATCTTAGAATTTGAGAATTTTTCTATAGTAAAAACTCCCTTTGAATCTAAGATTTTTTTATAGAAAAAAATATATCAAATTCTGAGAAGTTTGCTATTTTTTTTAATATGTATTTGTAATAAGCAGGGAAACAAAAAATATGCAGTATCATGTTTTTTCCTGCGCATTGTGTTGATAAATGGGTAAGGTATTTATCCGTTTCAGAAGATTTTAAGAAATCTGGCATCGATTTGTTAGAGCATATTTTTGCATATTTTAGCCTTAAGAGCATATTTTTGCATATTTAAGGTTTAAAAGCATATTTTAGCATAAGAGCATATTTTTAGAGGATTTTTTACTTTTTAGAGCATTTTTTTAATTTTTTTTAGCATTTTTTCAATTTTTAGAGCATTCTTTTTAAATTTTTTTATAACAACTCTTATTTTAATTTTTTTTTTTTTCATTTGTGGTAGGTTTTTTTTTAATTTTTCATTACATTGAACAACAATTTCAAACTTTTTCCAAAATTACGGGATTCTGGCGATTGATTCTTCTTTGGCCTGTTCTTGCCTCATATTGGCATATGAATATATGTTTCTTTAGATCTGACTCTAACTACCCCATTTTAGGTCTAGATTTTTGTAAAATGGATTTCTAGATCCCAAATACGTTATTAATTTTTTTTAATGGTGCTTCTATAAATTATTTTATGAATGTTTTTTTTTTTTTTTTCATTCAAATAAAAAAAAATAGATTTTTTTGCCAGTTTAAATATTGTCCTAAGTCTATTTTCAATCTTTAAAACCCAAGTTTTTTAATTCAAACCCGATTTTTTTAAAAAGTGGTAGAACAAAAATTAAATATGAAAATTTTTAAAACCTGAGAATTTTTTATGACAATAATATTTCAGAACCTTATATTTTTAATATATATTAATAAAAACTGTTTTCATGGTCCTGATGCATAATTTTCATTTAATAAACCCAATATAATGTGTTTTCTATACATATTTTACAGATATTTCGATATAAATGACTTTTTAAAAACGAAAATTTATCAAAATCAAGAGTTTTTTAAAAAAATATTAGAATCTTTTCTTCAAAAACCAAAACAATTGCAACACAGAAAAACTTATGTTTGATACTTGTATTATGTGTTTTTGTGAATTAATTTTTAAAAATTTTCAATCCAAAAGGGGCGGGGGGGCCTGGGCCCCCCTCAATTTGTCCATGGATTCTGAGACATTTTTCCTATAGAAAAAGTCTCAGATTCTGAGACATTTTTCCTATAAAAAAAGTCTCAGATTCTGAGACATTTTTCCTATAAAAAAAGTCTCAGATTCTGAGACATTTTTCCTATAGAAAAAGTCTCAGATTCTGAGACATTTTTCCTATAGAAAATATCCCAGATTCTGAGACATTTTTCCTATAGAAGAAGTCTGAGATTCTGAGACATTTTTTCTATAGAAAATATCCCAGATTCTGAGACATTTTTCCTATAGAAAATATCCCAGATTCTGAGACATTTTTCCTATAGAAAATATCCCAGATTCTGAGACATTTTTCCTATAGAAAATATCCCAGATACTGAGACATTTTTCCTATAGAAAATATCCTAGATTCTGAGACATATTTCCTATAGAAAAAGTCTCAGATTCTGAGACATTTTTCCTATAGAAAAAGTCTCAGATTCTAAGACAATTTTATTATAGAAAAAGTCTCAGATTCTGAGACATTTTTCCTATAGAAAAAGTCTCAGATTCTGAGAAATTTTTCCTATAGAAAAAGTCTCAGATTCTGAGACATTTTTCCTACAGAAAAAGTCTCAGATTCTGAGACATTTTTCCTATAGAAAAAGTCTCAGATTCTGAGACATTTTTCCTATAGAAAAAGTCTCAGATTCTGAGACATTTTTCCTATAGAAAAAGTCTCAGATTCTGAGACATTTTTTCTATAGAAAAAGTCTCAGATTCTGAGACATTTTTTCTATAGAAAAAGTCTCAGATTCTGAGACATTTTTTCTATAGAAAAAGTCTCAGATTCTGAGACATTTTTTCTATAGAAAAAGTCTCAGATTCTGAGACATTTTTTCTATAGAAAAAGTCTCAGATTCTGAGACATTTTTCCTATAGAAAAAGTCTCAGATTCTAAGACATTTTTCCTATAGAAAAAGTCTCAGATTCTGAGACATTTTTCCTATAGAAAAAGTCTCAGATTCTGAGACATATTTCCTAAAGAAAAAGTCTCAGATTCTGAGACATTTTTCCTATAGAAAAAGTCTCAGATTCTGAGATATTTTTCCTATAGAAAAAGTCTCAGATTCTGAGATATTTTTCTTATAGAAAAAGTCTCAGATTCTGAGACATTTTTCCTATAGAAAAAGTCTCAGATTCTGAGACATTTTTCCTAATGTCTCAGATTCTTAGACATTTTTCCTATAGAAAAAGTCTCAGATTCTGAGACATTTTTCCTATATAAAAAGTCTCAGATTCTGAGACATTTTTCCTATAGAAATATTCTCAGATTCTGAGACATTTTTCCTATAGAAAAAGTCTCAGATTCTGAGACAGTTTTCCTATAGAAAAAGTCTCAGATTCTGAGACATTTTTCCTATAGAAATATCCCAGATTTTTAGAAATTTTTCCTATAGAAAATATCCCAGATTCTGAGACATTTTTCCTATAGAAAACGTATCATATTCTGAGACATTTTTCCTATAGAAAAAGTATCAGATTCTGAGACATTTTTCCTATAGAAAAAGTCTCAGATTCTGAGACATTTTTCCTATAGAAAAAGTCTCAGATTCTGAGACATTTTTCCTATAGAAAAAATCTCAGATTCTGAGACATTTTTCCTATAGAAAAAGTCTCAGATTTTGAGACATTTTTCCTATAGAAAAAGTCTCAGATTCTGAGACATTTTTCCTATAGAAAAAGTCTCAGATTCTGAGACATTTTTCCTATAGAAAAAGTCTCAGATTCTGAGACATTTTTCCTATAGAAAAAGTCTCAGATTCTGAGACATTTTTCCTATAGAAAAAGTCTCAGATTCTGAGACATTTTTCCTATAGAAAAAGTCTCAGATTCTGAGACATTTTTCCTATAGAAAAAGTCTCAGATTCTGAGACATTTTTCCTATAGAAAAAGTCTCAGATTCTGAGACATTTTTCCTATAGAAAAAGTCTCAGATTCTGAGACATTTTTCCTATAGAAAAAGTCTCAGATTCTGAGACATTTTTCCTATAGAAAAAGTCTCAGATTCTGAGACATTTTTCCTATAGAAAAAATCTCAGATTCTGAGACATTTTTCCTATAGAAAAAGTCTCAGATTCTGAGACATTTTTCCTATAGAAAAAATCTCAGATTCTGAGACATTTTTCCTATAGAAAAAGTCTCAGATTCTGAGACATTTTTCCTATAGAAAAAATCTCAGATTCTGAGACATTTTTCCTATAGAAAAAGTCTCAGATTCTGAGACATTTTTCCTATAGAAAAAGTCTCAGATTCTGATACATTTTTCCTATAGAAAAAGTCTCAGATTCTGAGACGTTTTTCCTATAGAAAAAGTCTCAGATTCTGAGACGTTTTTCCTATAGAAAAAGTCTCAGATTCTGAGACATTTTTCCTATAGAAAAAGTCTCAGATTCTGAGACATTTTTCCTATAGAAAAAGTCTCAGATTCTGAGACATTTTTCCTATAGAAAAAGTCTCAGATTCTGAGACATTTTTCCTATAGAAAAAGTCTCAGATTCTGAGACATTTTTCCTATAGAAAAAGTCTCAGATTCTGAGACATTTTTCCTATAGAAAAAGTCTCAGATTCTGAGACATTTTTCCTATAGAAAAAGTCTCAGATTCTGAGACATTTTTCCTATAGAAAAAGTCTCAGATTCTGAGACATTTTTCCTATAGAAAAAGTCTCAGATTCTGAGACATTTTTCCTATAGAAAAAGTCTCAGATTCTGAGACATTTTTCCTATAGAAAAAGTCTCAAATTCTGAGACATTTTTTCTATAGAAAAAGTCTCAAATTCTGAGACATTTTTCCTAAAGAAAAAGTCTCAGATTCTGAGACACTTTTCCTATAGAAAAAGTCTCAGATTCTGAGACATTTTTCCTATAGAAAAAGTCTCAGATTCTGAGACATTTTTCCTATAGAAAAAGTCTCAGATTCTGAGACGTTTTTCCTATAGAAAAAGTCTCAGATTCTGAGACATTTTTCCTATAGAAAGTCTCAGATTCTGAGACGTTTTTCCTATAGAAAAAGTCTCAGATTCTGAGACATTTTTCTTAAAGAAAAAGTCTCAGATTCTGAGACATTTTTCCTATAGAAAAAGTCTCAGATTCTGAGACATTTTTCCTATAGAAAAAGTCTCAGATTCTGAGACATTTTTCCTATAGAAAAAGTCTCAGATTCTGAGACATTTTTCCTATAGAAAAAGTCTCAGATTCTGAGACATTTTTCCTATAGAAAAAGTCTCAGATTCTGAGACATTTTTCCTATAGAAAAAGTCTCAGATTCTGAGACATTTTTCCTATAGAAAAAGTCTCAGATTCTGAGACATTTTTCCTATAGAAAAAGTCTCAGATTCTGAGACATTTTTCCTATAGAAAAAGTCTCAGATTCTGAGACATTTTTCCTATAGAAAAAGTCTCAGATTCTGAGACATTTTTCCTATAGAAAAAGTCTCAGATTCTGAGACATTTTTCCTATAGAAAAAGTCTCAGATTCTGAGACATTTTTCCTATAGAAAAAGTCTCAGATTCTGAGACATTTTTCCTATAGAAAAAGTCTCAGATTCTGAGACATTTTTCCTATAGAAAAAGTCTCAGATTCTGAGACATTTTTCCTATAGAAAAAGTCTCAGATTCTGAGACATTTTTCCTATAGAAAAAGTCTCAGATTCTGAGACATTTTTCCTATAGAAAAAGACTCGGATTCTGAGACATTTTTCCTATAGAAAAAGTCTCAGATTCTGAGACATTTTTCCTATAGAAAAAGTCTCAGATTCTGAGACATTTTTCCTATAGAAAAAGTCTCAGATTCTGAGACATTTTTCCTATAGAAAAAGTCTCAGATTCTGAGACATTTTTCCTATAGAAAAAGTCTCAGATTCTGAGACATTTTTCCTATAGAAAAAGTCTCAGATTCTGAGACATTTTTCCTATAGAAAAAGTCTCAGATTCTGAGACATTTTTCCTATAGAAAAAGTCTCAGATTCTGAGACATTTTTCCTATAGAAAAAGTCTCAGATTCTGAGACATTTTTCCTATAGAAAAAGTCTCAGATTCTGAGACATTTTTCCTATAGAAAAAGTCTCAGATTCTGAGACATTTTTCCTATAGAAAAAGTCTCAGATTCTGAGACATTTTTCCTATAGAAAAAGTCTCAGATTCTGAGACATTTTTCCTATAGAAAAAGTCTCAGATTCTGAGACATTTTTCCTATAGAAAAGTCTCAGATTCTGAGACATTTTTCCTATAGAAAAAGTCTCAGATTCTGAGACATTTTTCCTATAGAAAAAGTCTCAGATTCTGAGACATTTTTCCTGTAGAAAAAGTCTCAGATTCTGAGACATTTTTCCTATAGAAAAAGTCTCAGATTCTGAGACATTTTTCCTATAGAAAAGTCTCAGATTCTGAGACATTTTTCCTATAGAAAAAGTCTCAGATTCTGAGACATTTTCTATAGAAAAGTCTCAGATTCTGAGACATTTTTCCTATAGAAAAAGTCTCAGATTCTGAGACATTTTTCCTATAGAAAAAGTCTCAGATTCTGAGACATTTTTCCTATAGAAAAAGTCTCAGATTCTGAGACATTTTTCCTATAGAAAAAGTCTCAGATTCTGAGACATTTTTCCTAAAGAAAAAGTCTCAGATTCTGAGACATTTTTCCTAAAGAAAAAGTCTCAGATTCTGAGACATTTTTCCTATAGAAAGTCTCAGATTCTGAGACGTTTTTCCTATAGAAAAAGTCTCAGATTCTGAGACATTTTTCCTAAAGAAAAAGTC
Organism: Pegoplata infirma; assembly: GCA_963921195.1. Taxonomy (NCBI): domain Eukaryota; kingdom Metazoa; phylum Arthropoda; class Insecta; order Diptera; family Anthomyiidae; genus Pegoplata; species Pegoplata infirma. The sequence goes on from OY992540.1 coordinate 178,056,814, forward strand.
TCAGATTCTGAGACATTTTTCCTAAAGAAAAAGTCTCAGATTCTGAGACATTTTTCCTAAAGAAAAAGTCTCAGATTCTGAGACATTTTTCCTAAAGCAAAAGTCTCAGATTCTGAGACATTTTTCTAAAGCAAAAGTCTCAGATTCTGAGACATTTTTCCTATAGAAAAAGTCTCAGATTCTGAGACATTTTTCCTATAGAAAAAGTCTCAGATTCTGAGACATTTTTCCTATAGAAAAAGTCTCAGATTCTGAGACATTTTTCCTATAGAAAAAGTCTCAGATTCTGAGACATTTTTCCTATAGAAAAAGTCTCAGATTCTGAGACATTTTTCCTATAGAAAAAGTCTCAGATTCTGAGACATTTTTCCTATAGAAAAAGTCTCAGATTCTGAGACATTTTTCCTATAGAAAAAGTCTCAGATTCTGAGACATTTTTCCTATAGAAAAAGTCTCAGATTCTGAGACATTTTTCCTATAGAAAAAGTCTCAGATTCTGAGACATTTTTCCTATAGAAAAAGTCTCAGATTCTGAGACATTTTTTCCTATAGAAAAAGTCTCAGATTCTGAGACATTTTTCCTATAGAAAAAGTCTCAGATTCTGAGACATTTTTCCTATAGAAAAAGTCTCAGATTCTGAGACATTTTTCCTATAGAAAAAGTCTCAGATTCTGAGACATTTTTCCTATAGAAAAAGTCTCAGATTCTGAGACATTTTTCCTATAGAAAAAGTCTCAGATTCTGAGACATTTTTCCTATAGAAAAAGTCTCAGATTCTGAGACATTTTTCCTATAGAAAAAGTCTCAGATTCTGAGACATTTTTCCTATAGAAAAAGTCTCAGATTCTGAGACATTTTTCCTATAGAAAAAGTCTCAGATTCTGAGACATTTTTCCTATAGAAAAAGTCTCAGATTCTGAGACATTTTTCCTATAGAAAAAGTCTCAGATTCTGAGACATTTTTCCTAAAGAAAAAGTCTCAGATTCTGAGACATTTTTCCTAAAGAAAAAGTCTCAGATTCTGAGACATTTTTCCTATAGAAAGTCTCAGATTCTGAGACGTTTTTCCTATAGAAAAAGTCTCAGATTCTGAGACATTTTTCCTAAAGAAAAAGTCTCAGATTCTGAGACATTTTTCCTAAAGAAAAAGTCTCAGATTCTGAGACATTTTTCCTAAAGAAAAAGTCTCAGATTCTGAGACATTTTTCCTAAAGCAAAAGTCTCAGATTCTGAGACATTTTTCCTAAAGCAAAAGTCTCAGATTCTGAGACATTTTTCCTATAGAAAAAGTCTCAGATTCTGAGACATTTTTCCTATAGAAAAAGTCTCAGATTCTGAGACATTTTTCCTATAGAAAAAGTCTCAGATTCTGAGACATTTTTCCTATAGAAAAAGTCTCAGATTCTGAGACATTTTTCCTATAGAAAAAGTCTCAGATTCTGAGACATTTTTCCTATAGAAAAAGTCTCAGATTCTGAGACATTTTTCCTATAGAAAAAGTCTCAGATTCTGAGACATTTTTCCTATAGAAAAAGTCTCAGATTCTGAGACATTTTTCCTATAGAAAAAGTCTCAGATTCTGAGACATTTTTCCTATAGAAAAAGTCTCAGATTCTGAGACATTTTTCCTATAGAAAAAGTCTCAGATTCTGAGACATTTTTCCTATAGAAAAAGTCTCAGATTCTGAGACATTTTTCCTATAGAAAAAGTCTCAGATTCTGAGACATTTTTCCTATAGAAAAAGTCTCAGATTCTGAGACATTTTTCCTATAGAAAAAGTCTCAGATTCTGAGACATTTTTCCTATAGAAAAAGTCTCAGATTCTGAGACATTTTTCCTATAGAAAAAGTCTCAGATTCTGAGACATTTTTCCTATAGAAAAAGTCTCAGATTCTGAGACATTTTTCCTATAGAAAAAGTCTCAGATTCTGAGACATTTTTCCTATAGAAAAAGTCTCAGATTCTGAGACATTTTTCCTATAGAAAAAGTCTCAGATTCTGAGACATTTTTCCTATAGAAAAAGTCTCAGATTCTGAGACATTTTTCCTATAGAAAAAGTCTCAGATTCTGAGACATTTTTCCTATAGAAAAAGTCTCAGATTCTGAGACATTTTTCCTATAGAAAAAGTCTCAGATTCTGAGAACTTCCAATAAATATGTTAAGTTTCAGTCATCTCTGTGCAATATTTTGTCCGCGACAGCATTTTCCACAGACAGACAGACGGACATCGCTAGAATGTCTTAAAATCGATCGGGCATCATGAATATATGGACATTTCCATTTAACTTTTCATTTGTTTGAAATTTTGGTTTTTTGGCAAAAACTTTTTTTATTTGCATTGAAATGGCTATCTACTGATAGAAATGCATAAAGGACTTCTAATGCAATTAGCTTACAAGCTTTTAAGGCAAAAAATCTTAATTTGCGGTAGTTAGCGACAATCAAACTTCAGAAATGTGGAAAAGTCGATTGAAATTTCATAAAAATTATGTACTCTTTGGCCTATTGTACTTGCGCCGTCCAACGTATTCTTCGAAGATTTAAAATATATGGTCCCTATACTTGTTCAAAAAAGATGTATTTATGAATTTGATGTGCCATCAATATTAAAAAAGTTATTTAGTGGTAACGGTTTGAAATTAAAATTTCTTCATTTTCAATTTTTCCTCGTTTTTTGATCAGGAAATTTGCGCCGCTTCATACTTTTTAAAATCTGATACGCAAAATGATAGCTGTCGTAATTCCCTACAATTTAAAACCGGTCCCATGAATGTGCCCTCAATGGGAGTGGAGTACTAGCTAGACAAAGGTTGAGAGACAAAACGTGAAAGTCATCAAAAATCCACTTTTTTGCGAGGCAAATTCGCAATATTATTTAAAAGTGCCCAGCACTTCGCGTGATCCAAATATTTTTTGAGTTTTTATAATAAAATCGATATAGCGTGTTAAAATTTTGATTAGCAAAAATTTTGCAAAAATCTGACATTTCACGATTTTAAAGTTTTGCTTGTATTTTCACGTGAAAAGAATTTAGATTTAAAATATACTTGTCAGACGATTGCTTGTTATTCGTATTATGGATCGTGTGCAAAAATTGGGACTTAATGTAACTGTACGCTGAAGACGCGCCAATTTTGTCTCCAGATAAACCGCCAGGGCACACCCAAACCGCTAATAGAAATTAACTTCTATAAATGGTAATTGATAGTACTTATGAAGCTTTATCCCAAAACTGAGCGGCATTCATAAATTTTGAAGATTGTGGATTTTATGCATCTCTCAAAATTTCATTAATCAGGAATTTCATCTCTTTAAAAAATTTACAATTTGGCATAATGCACAAGCTTTTTAACTAATTTGAAGGTGCTAAACCTGAATATGGCCTTTAATTTGGTCCATCATCTTTAATTTTCACGTAAATCGCTGAAAACGCCCCAATTTTGTCTCCAGATAAACCACCAGGGCACACCCAAACCGCTAATAGAAATTAACTTCTATAAATGGTAATTGATAGTACTTACGAAGCTTTATCCCAAAACTGAGCGGCATTCATAAATGTTGAAGATTGTGGATTTTATGCATCTCTCAAAATTTCATTAATCAGAAATTTCATCTCTTTAAAAAATTTACAATTTTGCATAATGCACAAGCTTTTTAACTAATTTTAAGGTGCTAAACCTGAATATGGCCTTTAATTTGGTCCATCATCTTTAGTTTTCACGTAAATCGCTGAAAACGCGCCAATTTTGTCTCTACATAAACCGCTAGGGCACACCCAAACCGCTAATAGAAATTAATTTATATAAATGGCAAGTGCTAGTGCATATGAAGCTTAATCACAAAGCTGAGCGGCATTCATAAATTTTGAAGATTTGGGATTTTATGTTCTTTAAAAAATCAACACTTTGTTTTATTGTGAAATATAATATTGAGAAACATTAATTTTTAAACTACTGTAATTTTTGCACTATTGGAGATAATTTCATAAAGTTTTCTTAACTACATAGCAAATTCTTTACAGAATTCAGAAAATAATTTCCTAAAATGTTTAAACTACATAGAACTTAAATTTACGCAATATAGTGGAAATGAAGATATTAAAATATACTTTAACCGCTAATATTTTGATATATATCCACCAAAATATATATAATTAAATAAATTTTAATAAGGGTTAGTATGCAACATTTATAAACGTTAAGATTATTAAATTCTGATAAAAATTGTAATTTTGAGATTTTTTTTAAAATTTTAATTTCAACCGCCATAACTTTTGCGCCGTTAGGTGAAAGTTCTTCACGCGAACGGATTTGAACTCACTAAATGTATGTTAATACGTGTACAAAACGATTTTGATGTGTCTTCAAAAAAAATTTTTATTTTTTTTTAAATCCAAAAATCAAAAGTTAAATGGAAATGTTCATATATACTTTATGGGGTCCCAGATCGATATTTCGATGAGTTACAAACGGAATGACAAACTTATATATACCCTCTATCACTAAGTGGAGGGTATAAAAAGTACTGTATTGATAGTCCAGAGTGTTAAAGGCCGTTGAAATCGCGAAAATAATAGAGAGGGGCAAACCTATTGAATGCAGCTATTTTAATAACATTAAGAACCATAGAAAAAACACGAATAGGCAAACTAAAATGGCAATAACAGAACGAGATCGACAAAAATTTTAAGAATTCTCTCGAATTCCACGTTGACAGGTTGCAAAACTCTCAAAGAAAGTGGTGGTTTTGTGGGTATTTGTACAGTCGATCACGATTAAAAACTAAATGAGTTCATAGTCTGTTGAAAATTGCAAAAAAGCCACCCCTTAATTCCAAACTTAAGAAGCATCCATGGTAACGTAAGGAACAGTGGTGATGCCACAGTAGAATAGCGCACCCCATACCATAAAAACACCTTCTATGATCTGTTTGCTATGCCAAATCTGTTTTTATTGTCTAAATTCACCGAAAAAATTGTAGCCGTCTAATGCAACAGTATTATTTTTTTTTGTCGGAATAAATTACTTTAAAAAAATTCTCAGACCGTGTCATTGTATTCCAGCCGAGATTAAGGCGCTGCTAAATACGTTTGGCATTCAGCGATTAATTTTTGCATAATTTTCGACGAGCTATGAAATCACTTGACTTATAAACGCGACGGACTGTACAAATACTCGCATTAACGCCACTTTCTTTGAGAATTTTGAAAGATGTCGGCGTAGAATTTGGGGGAATTCGTAAAATTATTGTCGATCTCGTTCTGTTGTTGCCATTTTAGTTCGCCCATTCATGCTTTTTCCATAGTTCTGAATGTTATTTAGATAATTGCATACAGCAGTTCTTCAACTCTCTATTATTTCCGCGATTTTAATGGCCTTTAACACTTTGGACTTCAAAGTCAGTACTTTTTCCTTTTCGGAAGAGCTTAGAGCTTTCTGAGTTCAATTTTTATTGAAATTCGAAACAAAAGTGTTTTGTTTTTATTGTTTGAGGGATTGCTATTCATTACAAATTGGATTTAGGTCCTACTTGGTCTGTATTCCAAAATTCCTTATTCAAGTGATTCAAAAAAATTGTGATTTTTTAACAAGTTGCGGAAAAATATTTTTTTTAGGACTTTTTGCAGTCTTTTGATATTGTTATTAATTGACATTATTAGCTAGATAATGGTCTTTATCAGTGCATTTTTTTTATATTTTTCCGCTTATTCGTTACAAAGATATTTTCGATTAAAAGGTGAAAAACTCGATTCCTTATTGATGTGATTCGCAGTGTATTATTTTTAAAAATTTATAACATAAAGGGGCATGTCACAGACTCAATTCCGTTCGGATTTGGAAAAGTGGTTTGATCGTAAAACACAAAACGAATATAATTTTTTTCGGAATGAAATCACTTTCAAAAGTCAAAGTGGAATTGAATTGCATAAAAGTGATTTCATTCCCAAAAAAATATTCGCTTTGCGTTTTACGACTAAACCACTTTTTTTAATTCCGAACGGAATTGAGTCTGTGACATGCCCCAAAATTTGGTGAACTAGAATTTCCAGGGTTGCCACTCAATTGTGGGTTTTTTTTAAGGACAAAATCAGCTGCAGTTGTGCTGCAAAAACTAATGAACCTATTTTGATATTTTTTTTTTGTTTTATTTGTATATTGTTACATACTCTAATATTTATCGTGGAAATTTTTGGAAAAATATTGGCTATTGTTGAAATTAAGCTAATGTAAACTTAAAATATGGAAAATTTACTTTTTCTTTCATTAAAAAAATAATTAGGTTAAATTTTTTAAAAAAATTGCCACTATAAGTACTAGAGAATTTAATAATCTACAAATTAAATCAAATGTTATAAAAAACAGTTCATTAACAAGTAAAAAAGTTAAATTCGGCCTTGCCGAATGTAGTGATACCCTCCACAATTTCAAAAAGATTATTGCAAAAAACTTTATTTAAAAGGAAATTACTTTTGAAAAAAAAAAATTTGAAAAAAAAAATTTGAAAAAAAAAAAATTTCCGCGAAAAAAAAATTTGCTAAAAAAAAAATCCGCGATTTTTTTCTCTTTTTGTCAAAAAATATGTTCGTTCTTGTTTAAATACCATTTGGTGTTCAATTATGTTGACATCTGTCAACCAGAAGCCGGATTAAAGCATCCCGTGTAAAAAAGATTATATCAAAATGTATTCAATTTGATCAAATTTTATCAAATTATATCTGAATAGATATAGTATCAGATAAAATTGTATATGTTCATATATTTAAGCAGATGTTTTCATATCTAACGATATCTGATATCAGATATTTTCATATCTGATCACATATGATTTGATATGGTCATATATGATATTTTTAAATAAATGTAAATATGTATTAGTACTTATGGAAAAAAAAGAATAATTTGTATTAACGCCATACGATAAATAAATAACACCATACTTGTGTATACCTCCCTTTACTCAGATGTACTTCCCTTAAATGTTTTTGTTTTTAAATAATTTTCAAAAAAAATCGACGGACATCGCTAGAATTTCTTAAAATCGATCGGGCATCATGAATATATATACTTTATGGGGTCCCAGACCGATATTTCGATGAGTTACAAACGGAATGACAAACTTATATATACCCTCTATCACTAACAAGGGAAGTCTTCCTGGTGTCACCCTCCGATCTTCATGAAATTTGGATATGTTGTTAAGAACGAAAATTAATTCGACACGTATTTTTTTTTAGCGGCCCAAACTCATTTTTAGGGGGGTCGATTTGTATGGGGGGAAATTGACCTTTTTCAGTATTTTACGATTTACGCCTATTTAAACAAAATTATTATAGGCATGTGTAGTATCAGATTAAAGGTATTAAAAATACCTATCTCGTGGTGCTAACAACGGGCCAAAGAAATTAATATTTTTCGACTTATTAACAAAAATGTCCTAAAATTTTGGTATTTTACTCAATATGACGGAAAGTTGTGCATGTTTAAGCACGTTCTTAGCACACGTAGATAGGTTTGTTTTAATATCCGCCCGTGCGGATATTAAAACATGTAGAGTCGTTTTAACGATACTACATGTTTTGATATCAAGCTGTGGGAAGCACAGCTGAGTGCTACCGGACGCGTCATAGGTTGCGGATAATGATACGTTCCGCAGATATGCAGAATAGCTGCTTTAAGCAGTCGCGGACAATCAGCGGCTACAAGGGGAGAGTCTCGGAGGGTCTCTTGCAGTCCCATTAAATTCCGAGTTGCCAATGATCCTTGCGGTGTCGTGGTGAGACATTGGCGCCAGTATAATAACCAATTACACTTTTAAGGTGAGTTCGGGCACCTTAAGGTAGCAACCCTACCTCCGAACTAGAAGGATATGGACCAATCTTCTATGTCTCTTCGAAATAACAAAACGATTCGAGTATTCACAAATGAAAATAATAACAACGAACAAACGGCAACGAACAACGGCAATGTTAAAAGGACTAGATTTGGACAATGGAATGTTAGAACTCTCTACCAAGCGGGAAAAATTGAAAAACTAATTGCGGAATGCGAGAGGTTAAAAGTTGATGTTCTTGGAGTGAGCGAAGCTAGATGGAATGGTTGTGGTGAGCATCGGTGCAACAACGGTGGACTTCTAATTTACTCTGGAATGCCTGAACCTGACGACCCACACGTTCGTGGAGTTGCAATTTTCCTCAGTAGAAAGATAAAGAATGCTCTGATTTCGTGGAAGGCAGTATCTGAACGTATTATTAGTGCTCGCATCAAATGTAAAAAAAGAAATATGACAATTGTACAATGCTATGCCCCAACGGAGAATAGCGAATTCCAAATTAAAGAGGAGTTTTATAGTCTTCTAGACAGAGTTTTGAATGAAATATCAGCAAGCGATATAGTAGTTTTAATGGGCGACTTTAATGCTCAAATTGGAAGCGACAACACTGGTTACGAGCAAGTAATGGGAAAGCATGCACTTGGTCGGCAAACTGAGAATGGAGATTTTCTATTAGAAACTTGCATAAACCACGATCTAAAGATAGGCGGCTCAGTGTTTCCTCATAAGTACAACCATAAAATTTCATGGGAATCTCCAGCAGATAATGCTCGTACACAAATCGATCACATATTTGTGTCCCGTAAATGGTTTTATGTTGTACATGACGTGCGAAACAAGAGAGGAGCAACTATAGGCAGTGACCACTATCTTATTATCGCTGAACTTTACTTAAAATTCTACCCCATGCGGAAAAATAGCACAAGGCACAAAGTATTTGTGTAAAGTATGTGTGTAAATTAAAGTCTGAACCATATTCCACTCAATTTTTAACGAAACTTCGTGATATAAATTTAAATATAGAACCAGAAGAGACATGCAATGAAATTTGGAAGCGAATGAAAGAGCAACTAATTTCAATATGTGAAAGTACAATCGGATATAAAAGAGAATCTAGAAAAGAATGGTTAACTGAAGAAACGTGGAAATTAATAGAGGATAGAAGAAAAGAAAAAGAAAGATTGCTTGCTGAAAGCAACATTGCTAAGAAAAAGGAGCTAAGCGTAAAATGTAGAAAACTGACAAAGGAAATCAAGAAAGGTGTCAAGAAGGATAAAGTTAAGTTTTTAGAAGAATCAAGTCAGACTGCCCAACTGGCTGCTAGCAGAGGAGATACAAAAAATCTTTTTAAAATTATTAAGAACTTATCGGGGAAAAGCAATAATAACTCATGTCCTATTGAAGATTCAAATGGAATATTAGTAACCGAAAAACAATCGCAATTAAGAATATGGAAAGAGCACTTTGAAAAAACTTTAAACGTTCACCATTCAAGAGAGGATGTAACTATAGAGACTAACAATACAATTCGAGCCACCATTCCACCAACACCTATAGTAAGTGACCCTCCCACCCGTTTAGAAATAAAACATGCCATCTCATCACTGAAATGTTGTAAATCACCCGGGCACGATGGCATCACACCCGAATGCTTTAAAATAGATGTAGATGTTAGTACAAACCTACTTTTTCCACTTTTAGAACTGGTATGGAGAACGGAAGACATACCACCTGATTGGAAGGAAGCAGTCATAATTAAAATTCCCAAAAAGGGAAACAGAAAAAAATGTGACAACTGGCGAGGTATTTCATTACTGCCAACAATTACAAAGATATTTAATGATATTATATTAAACCGAATAGCACCCTCTTTGAATGCTCTAATTAGTGATAATCAGGCTGGTTTTAGACCTAACTTGTCATGCATCGATCACGTTAACACAATGCGTATAATCCTCGAACAAACAACAGAATATAACGCTCATCTTTATGCGGTATTCATAGATTTTGAAAAAGCTTTTGATGCTATAAACAGGCAATTTATATGGAAGACAATAGCAGAGAGAGGCACTCCCTACAAGATTATAAATTTAATTAAAAAATCTTACGATGGCGCCAAAAGTAGAGTCGTTCATGATGGCCTTGTAAGTGAGGCATTCCAGACGCATAGTGGTGTAAAGCAAGGTTGTTCGTTATCGCCACTTTTGTTCATTACCGCATTAGACGCTGTTCTAAAAGTTTCCAACACACAAACTATTGGTCTGAACTGGAGACTCACGGAGACTTTAGGCGAGTTAGCCTATGCAGATGACGTTGTGCTACTAACAAACACACACACAGATATGCAGCTCAAACTTCAAACATTAGAAAATCAAGCTAAGAAAATCGGTCTAAATGTAAATATTGCCAAAACAAAGATAATGCGTGTTGGTACAACAAATACAACACCACTGATGTTAAATAATTCCGTACTTGAAGAAGTCAATGAGTTTGAATACCTTGGTAGCATACTAACCAAAGATGGTGGAGCGATGAATGATGTAAAAAACCGCATTCGGAAAGCTAGGTCGGCATTCGCAATGTTGAATCATGTTTGGAATGCTAACAATATTTTACTTTCAACAAAGATGAATATCTTTAATTCGTGCGTCAAATCAGTACTTTTATATGGCTGTGAGACCTGGCAAATAACAAATAACATACTAACTCCCCTACAAACTTTCATAAATAGATGTCTTAGAAGAATTCTTAGAATTTGGTGGCCAAGAATAATTTCAAATCGAGATCTTTGGTCGCAAACACAACAGGTTAGCATCTATAGCGAAATTAAAAAGCGTAAATATGGCTGGATAGGCCACACTATGCGTAAGCAACAAAGTACAATTGCGCATGCTGTACTAGAGTGGAATCCTCATGGTGTCCGAAATAGAGGTAGGCCGAAAAACACCTGGCGAAGAACGGTATTACGAGAGACGTCCAAATCTTTTAACGAATTGCGAGCTCTAGCAAGAAATAGAGATTCATGGAGAAGTTATGTGGATAGACTAAGTTCCTAAATGTATATGTATATTTAAGAATATGTCCTGTAGCATATGTAGCATGAATTAAATGCGTTATTAACCATAACTGTATTTTACTGTATTTTGACGATATTTTGGATAACTGAAATATGAGTATTATACAAAGTACAAAACGATACACACTGTTTGCATTGTACAATGACTATTAAAGTTACAGTAAACTAAGCTGAGAATACTCAGTCAAATTGTGGTAACTTCTACTGTAAATCTTATTGAACAGTCAACCCTTCTGGTATTGTACGATGATCGTTGTTTCGTACTTAACGAATCTAACTAAATATATTAGTCCATTGCTACATTTCCCCACTGTTAATTTAAGTGCTAACTAAGCAATTTTATACAATAAATTAAGTTCAATTTTAATGAATAAAGTCAATTGAAAAACAAAGCTCAACCGGCTTATCAATTTAATATCAAGCTCAACCGGCTTAACAAGTTGTAACCAAGCTCAACCGGCTTACCAAGTTACATGGCGACCGAGACAGTGTTTCCAATGTGCTTCTAAATAGAGCACTGGAAACAAAAGAAAAAAAAATATTATTCTTGTCCTGGCGGATTAGCCACAAATATCCGCCAGTCGCGTGAAGGAGGTTCCCCGTCTGGCCAATAGATGGGATGATGATGATGGAGGAAGGCCCACATCGATTCTCCTTAGAAGAAAACATGAGAAGATAAACACACCTCAACTACCTAAGGCACCTCCAACAACAAAACAAAAAGGGTATAAATAAATAAAAAAAAATAACATTTAAAAAAAAAAATAACATATAAAAAAAAACAAAACTCAGTGCTCCCCAATGCACGGGTTAGGGCTAGAAGGCGATTTCGCTCTTAGCACACCTTTATTTTTTCTCGATAAATAAATAAACAAATAAATAATAAAAAAAAAAAATATATATATATATAATTTTAAATGAATTAAAGAACTTTCTTTCAGAAAATGAAAATTTTTAAACAAACAAATAATTTCAACGTTAAATTTAAAATGTTAAAAAAAAAAAAAGATTTATAATAAAATTTTTCTATTAACTATTTAAATATTTTGTAAATGTTCCTTTATGAATTGAAGAAAGATTAAGAGTAAATATAAAAAGTATAGGGAACCAGTTTCTACGGAACAAAAACTGTAGGTACTAGGGATCCATATGCAGAAATTCGTTACATGATTACAACATTTTTAAAGGAAACTTAATTATGGGCAAAGAACAATCGAAGGTGGTAAAACCCAATACGAATGTAGTGAATGAGGTAGTAGTAGAGAACAATACACCCGAATTAGATACGATCAAACTCTATCTTTTGTTGATCACTATAATTCTTTCAATTAATTTCGCTTTAGGTATTTATGCAATGCATAACAAAAGACTCAAGAAGAAATATTATAGTAGGGCGAATGATTTGGATAAAATATGAATCAGATTTCATAAAGAGTTGGAAAAAGAATATATATAAATGGATAAATGGGAACAAATAAGGAAAATTATTTACACGGAAAGGGAAAATTTCATGCAGGCTTATAAATGTATTGACAAAAATATTTATATTAAACCGGAAACAGTGAGAAAACACTTAGTAACATTAACAGGTTCTCTGGAGATAATTAGAGAAACAGCATACAGAAATAGAGGGAAATTCACTGAGGAACACAGGAACGAATTTTTAGAAATTTATTGGAATCTAAGGGATCGATTAGTAAAAATACTTGATAAATATAATATTAACCAAAAAGTGCCACATTCAATTGAGCAACAATTAAAGATCGATACAAATATTATACTCGATTCTAGCAATAGTCAGAAGTTTGACCCAATCGCCGAAGAAGAAACCAATTCCGACTTTGAAGATTTCTCATATAATTTCAAAATGACACAAACGGTAGTAGAATTTCTTAACACAGCCTCAAAACTGATTTGCGATTTCGACGGCAAGCCTGAGAATCTACGTACATTTCTGGACTCGCTCCAATTAATAGATTCACTTAAGGGTGCACACGAACAAGCAGCGGTATCTCTAATAAGAACTAGACTAAAGGGAACTGCTAGGAATCTGATTAGCAATGAATCTTCAATCTCTGAGATTATAAATAAACTGAATACCTCAGTAAAGGGAGAATCAGTCGAGGTCTTGTCGGCAAAAATAATGAATACACTGTGCTACACCAGAAATATGCAGGGGTTCTCATATGAAAATTCGGGTTGGTTGCAGTCCATAGAGTACTGATATACTCATAGTTTTTCTGGATCACTTCGTTAAGTACGTTTTTTATTGGCAAATGTGTTGAAAAACGGCAATTCTTAAATTACAATTTTAAAAAATTATTACTTTGTTAGTTAACAACCGATTTTCGATTTTATGAATTTTTTTGAAAGGTATAAGTCTTACCTTTTAAACAAAATAAAATATTAAAAATCGATCAAGAATTGGCTGAGCTACGATCGTTTAAGTTAAAAAAAAACCCAATTTTTTTAAAATTTTGTCATATTCTTTATACTCTAAGTTGAAAGTGCATCATTAAACAATTTTTTTTTTATTTTTGTATAAAAGTATAGTAAAGTAGCTTTCCAAAACACCAAAAAACATAACAATCAGTTAAAAAATGAATGAGTTATGCTAAGTTATTTGATAGGACATTTTTATTTTTTTTTTCACAAATGCTTTTAATTCAGGTATTATTCATAAATCTTATTGCTAGTAATAATTTTATGTGCCTATGCATATTAACAAGAGAAGGTAACATAATTAGATTTGTGCGTGATTGACACATGATCACAAGTGAGCGTGATTGAAAATCAATTTTACTCACGTCGTTGTGAGTGAGTGTCAGTGGAATAAAAAAGTGTGAGTGAAATAAAAAAAATTTTTAGAACCCGTTCTGAAATTTTCCATTTTTTAAAAAAGTCAATTTATAAAAAATCCGCCCACTTTTGTTTTTTTTTGTAAATTGTTTTTTAAAGATTAGATGTTTGTCTAAGAGATGGTCACGTGAGTGAATTTTAACTTTCACTCAATCACGAGCATAATTTTTCTTCTAACACTCACTCACAATCACGTGGGTAAATTTAATACAACTCACACTCACGTACGCCGACGCCGACGCAAGAGTCACTCACACTAACGTTGACTCACACTCAAGATATTCTTATTTATACTAAAAAAAATTTCAAAAACTAAAGTTTCAAAAATCTTTCAAAATTTTCAGCAAAATCTAAAATTTTACATTTGTTTTGATTTTTTCGGGACGAAATCTGAAGCTAAGCAAAATTTTACATTTTTTTGTGTTGCTTTTTTTGGAATGAAAAGAAATATGAAGAGAAAATAAATCACGCAAACTCACGCAAAAAAATCAACTCACGCACACTCTTTCACGCAATAATCTTACTCACACTCACTCACAATCACGTGAGTAAATTGAATTCAGTCACACTCACGCTCTTATCTGCTCATGTTCCCATGTAATGTGTTTTTTTCGTTATTTTCGAGAAATCGCATTTGAATTTCATGGCAATTTAGTAATTTGCTTGGTTCAACGTAGCGTATGACTAATGCAAATATTTAACACTCATTCGCTACGTTGAAACAAGAAAATACAAGCAAATTACAAAATTGTTATGAAAATTAATATTCAAATGCGATTTTCTCAAAAAAAACATATGTCTGAATTTATTTGTGTGGATAGACAAACATCTAAGCTTAAAAAAAAGTGGCCGGATTTTTGATTAATTGACTTTTTTTAAAAATGCAAAATTTCAGAACTAATTCTGAAAATTTTCCAAAAAAAAAATGTTTAATCGATGTTTGAGATTGTGGTGCATTCCGTTTTAATTTAATAAATATTTAAACAAGGTAACTCAACACAAATTTTACCATTTTTCCAATATTTGACCTCCTAAGTCAAGTTTTTAAAAAATTTAAAAACCGAAAACGCAATTTTCTTAGCTCCATATAGGGCTATTTATACAACCTGTTCAGAAATTTACGGTATTCTGGATATTTGGTGTGGAATGCCTCATACGTTTATTTATAAATAGGTAAAATTTCCATCAAATGATCCTACAATTTTATCAATTTCGTTTCAAAAATGTTTGCAAACGCACCACTTTTTCTGTCATAAAAATGTTGCAGGTATAACTTTTCAAAAAAGATTTTTTACTTAAACGAGCCTACCCAGCAAAACTTTAGTAATGGGTAGTGATTATATAACACATTACCAGGTGTTGCATATAACTTATTTGTAGCAGTATTTTATGGTGTCATTTGTTCCACAACGTATGATTTTCAAGTGAAAAATAATGCATACTAATAACACAGCGTGACAAAACTGACCACTATTTTAGAAAACAAGAGGTGTGACCAACGTTTCTATATATTTGAGACATGCTGATTCGAA
The DNA here is from genome assembly GCA_963921195.1 of Pegoplata infirma. Taxonomy (NCBI): domain Eukaryota; kingdom Metazoa; phylum Arthropoda; class Insecta; order Diptera; family Anthomyiidae; genus Pegoplata; species Pegoplata infirma. Next base: position 178,072,115 of record OY992540.1, read on the forward strand.
TGGCGTACTCCGTTTTTCGATGTATGGTACAGTTTTCTTGCAAAATGTCGTTAAAGATTTGCTGTTTTCAAGCCAGTTTTTCAACAAAAAAATTTGCAAAGTTAATGATTTTTAAATTGTATGGCATGGAAAACAAAGATATGACTTGAAGCAATATTTCTAATGCAAATTTGGTCTAAAGCTTTTCATTGGCATATACAAAAAAACGGTTTTTCGCGATTTTCATCATGATGGTCCATATAACATAGCTGTTTTTTGTCCACTATTCGTATTGTTAGGGATGCCTTTTTGATTCACTAAAAGCAAGTTTTTTATGAAAGACCAACTTGGCGGTTAATTTCGCGAAAACCTCAAAAAATGAAGAAATTCGCGAATTTAAGGGCTTAAGATGAAAAGCCTTAAACCAAATTTGTATAAGAAATATTGCTACAAGTCACATCTTTGTTTTCCATGCCATACAATTTAAAAATAATTAACTTTGCAAATTTTTTTGTTGAAAAACTGGCTGGAAAGCAGCAAATCTTTAATGACATTTTGCAAGAAAACTGTACCATACATCGAAAAATGGAGAACGCCATTCGAATCAGCATGTCCGAAATATATGGAAATGATGGTCGTAACTCTTGTTTATTTTTTAGTGTTCCGCAGTGTAATTTGCTACGTAATGCATGATTATTGGAAAAAATGTATTTCAGATTTGTTATTTCTAAACATTAAATCATGGATGACTTATATTTGGTTACATTATGTATTATTGGAAAGTTTGAAATAATGTATTATTTATAATTGGATGTATAATGCATTACAATAACATAAAAATAATTATTTTATAAAAAAATGCATAAGTTTAAACTAGAGATGGGCTCACGACAGGAAATCTCTAACGAGTCACACTCACGAGCATATTTTATTTACTTACACTCACTTACAATCACGTGAGAACATTTAATACAAAATTACTTTTTCACTACTCGTAACACCTTATATATTATCTTCTGGTATGCTATATTCTTTCATTTCTCGTAACCTATAAAATATCATTTATTTTACACCTTACTCGTATTCTTCGTTATAAATTTATGACTTATTTTATACCTTACTGGTATTCTTTGTGATAATGTGGATGCATTACTTTGAGTCTCATCGCCTGTTAAAATCATCAATGCTGCAATGTATAAAATAAGAGATCCTATACCTTATTTTATACCTTATTTGGTAATCTAAGTATTGCTGGGTATTTTCAATCTATTCTCAATATTTTTTTTTTTTTTTGAGAAGTAACACTCATATTTTTCGAACAAAACCAAAACATTATAAATGGGATTAAAAAGCAACTGACACGCCCATTTTTTTTATTCCACTCACTCACAACCACGTGAGTAAAATTGATTTTCAATCACGCTCACTTGAGATCATGTGTCAATCACGCACAAATCTAATTATGTTACCATCTCTTGTTTATATGCATAGGCACATAAAATTACTACTACTTAGCAATAAGATTTATGAATAATACCTGAATTACAAGCATTTCTGAAAAAAATTAAAAATGTCCTATCACAAAACTTAGCATAACTCATTCATTTTTTCACCGATTGTTATGTTTTTTTGTGTTTTGGAAAGCTACTTTACTATACTTTTATACAAAAAAAAAAAAAAAATTGTTTAATGATTCACTTTCAACTTAGAGTATAAAGAATATGACAAATTTTTAAAAAAAATTGGATTTTTTTTAACTTAAACGATCGTAGCTCAGCCAATTCTTGATCGATTTTTAATATTTTTGTTTTGTTTAAAAGGTAAGACTTATACCTTTCAAAAAAATCCATAAAATCGAAAATCGGTTGCTAACTAACAAAGTAATAATTTTTTAAAATTGTAATTTAAGAATTGGCGTTTTTCAACACATTTGCCAATAAAAAACGTACTTAACGAAGTGATCCAGAAAAACTATAAGTATATCAGTACTCTATGGACTCCAACCAACCCGAATTTTCATATGACAACCCCTGCATATTTTATTTTTGGTCATTTGTAGCACAGTGATATTAAACAGAGCAATAAATCTGCAAATGTATATTGTAGTGAGATAGAATCTCTAGTAAAATCACTTGAGAATGCATACATATCAGATGGTTTGACTTGCGATTTGGCAAATAAATACTCGACTCAAGTTGCTGTAAAAGCACTTACTAAAAATTGCAACATTGAGAAGGTAAAACTGATCATGGAAGCTGGACAATTCAATAATATGAATGACGCAATTAGCAAATTTGTGAATTGTTGCACTGAGGCAACTAGTCAGCAGAATTCCATATTGTACTATGGGCAAAGACCCAATCACCACAGTTACCGCAGAGGCAGAGGAAGATTCCGTGGAAGAGGTAATTTCTCCCGGAATAACAATAATAATAACCACAATAACAATAATAATAATTATTCAAATAATAACTACAGAAATAGAAGAGGACGTGGTTACTATAATGGTAACAGAAACCACACTAGAGCAATAACTGCAAATGAAGATAGTTCGGGAAACTCGAACGCCCCCCTAAGATCAAGTCAATAAACAGGAAAATATACAACCTCAACCTTAACTTTAGTTGTTTCATACGAATTAAAATAGATATAATTAATACCATTGTAACATTACTGGTAGACACTGGAGCAGACATATCCTTAATAAAACATCAATGCACATTTAAACAAATAAATACGGCACATTTTACTACACTCACTGGTATAGGAAAGGGTACAATTAAATCCATTGGTACAACATTTTTCGATTTAAGAACTGATAAATTCTTGATACCCCACAATTTCCAAGTGGTAGAAGACAATTTCCCAATACCATGTGATGGAATAATTGGTACGGATTTTATGAAAAAATACAATTGCATACTTGAATTTAATCAAGACCAGGATTATCTTATCCTGAAACCACATAATTTAACACAACAAATAGTAATACCGATGACCAATACTTGTGATGATGAAATTACCTTACCAGCTAGATCTGAAGTAATACGACAAATAAAAGTTTCATCTTGCAATGAGGAAATATTGATACCTAATCAAGAACCCCAACCAGGAATATTCATCGCTAGTACACTAGTTAAAGCTAAAAATGCATTTATAAGGATACTTAACACAAACAACACAATATCTACACTAAAACAAAATAAAATTATAACAGAAGATGTCAATGAGTATGATATAATGAAGAACAACATCGACAATAAAAATAGAAAACACGAAATTTTAAACATATTGAAGAAAAATTTTCCAAAACGTTTTAATGAAACATTAACGGAAATATGTTCCGAATACAGCGATATCTTCGGATTAGAATCAGAAACTGTTACAACTAACAATTTTTACAAACAAAAGTTAAGAACAAAGGATAAAGAACCAGTATACATAAAGAACTATCGTATACCACATACTCATAAAGACGAAATTGAAGAGCAAGTGAATAAGTTGATAGATGATGGAATAATAGAATCATCATATTCAGAATATAATAGTCCAATTTTATTAGTTCCAAAGAAATCCTTGCCAAATTCAAAGAAAAAAAGATGGAGATTAGTGATAGATTACAGACAAGTTAGCAAGAAATTAATAGCAGATAAATTTCCATTACCAAGAATAGATGATATTTTAGATCAACTTGGCAGAGCAAAGTATTTTTCTTGTCTGGACTTAATATCCGGATTTCATCAAATTGAATTAGAAAAAGATTCTAGAAACATAACTTCATTTTCAACTACCAAAGGTTCATATAGATTTACCAGATTACCATATGGTCTAAAAGTAGCACCAAATTCATTCCAAAGAATGATGACAATTGCTTTTAGTGGTTTGAGACCTGATCAAGCTTTTTTATACATGGATGATTTAGTTGTACTAGGTTGTTCCGAGAAACACATGCTTTCAAATTTAACAGATGTTTTTGAGTTATGTCGCAGACACAATCTCAAATTGCATCCTGAAAAATGTTCATTCTTCATGCACGAGGTTACATACCATGGCCATAAATGCACCAACAAAGGCATACTCCCAGATGACAGTAAATATTCAGTAATTGAAAACTACCCGAAACCTACGGATGCAGATAGTGCTAGAAGATTTGTAGCTTTTTGCAATTACTACAGACGATTTATTAAAAATTTTTCTGAATATTCAAGGCATCTTACTAGATTATCGAAAAAAGGAGTATCATTTGAGTGGACAAGGGAATGCGATATTGCCTTTGAACATCTTAAAAAGGCACTAATGCACCCAACATTGCTGCAATATCCAGATTTTGAAAAACAGTTCTGTATAACAACAGATGCAAGCAAACACGCATGTGGCGCCGTACTTACACAGGAAAACGACGGAAAACATTTACCAGTAGCATACGCATCTAGAAGCTTTACACACTGTTTGCATTGTACAATGACTATTGAAGTTACAGTAAACTAAGCTGAGAATACTCAGTCAAACTGTGGTAACTTCTACTGTAAATCTTATTGAACAGTCAACCCTTCTGGTATTGTACGATGATCGTTGTTTCGTACTTAACGAATCTAACTAAATATATTAGTCCATTGCTACATTTCCCCACTGTTAATTTAAGTGCTAACTAAGCAATTTTATACCATAAATTAAGTTCAATTTTAATGAATAAAGTCAATTGAAAAACAAAGCTCAACCGGCTTATCAATTTAATATCAAGCTCAACCAGCTTAACAAGTTGTAACCAAGCTCAACCGGCTTACCAAGTTACAGTCCAATAAATAAATAAATTTCATTTGGTATGTAGCATGAGTAGATTTCTCTGCATAATATAGAAGATAAACGAAAAAAACTGAAAAATGGCCTTGTCTTTCCCCCTCCTTTTTACCCCCTAAATATGAATTTGGGCCGCTAAAAAAAAATACGTGTCCCTTTATTTTTTCTGCTCTACAAAATAAAAGCAATTCCATGAAGATCCGCGGGTGACACTAGGGAGACTTCCCTTGTAAGTGGAGGGTATAAAAAAAGCCTCCTAAAATTCAGTGTCAACCCTGGCAATTCTAGTTTAAAAATAAAAAAAAAAGAATGTAAAAATATTGCGAATATATTTTTTATAGCTGTTTAAAAATTGCTAACATTAATACTGTTTTTTTTTAGTTTCAGCCCCCCTTAATCACGCGCCTTTTAATTTTTCACACCATACAAATATATAAAAACTATATTTTCATTATTTTTTTATGTTAAGTATTAAATTCTTATTTTTGTTATGTTCATGTTTGTCCTTCAAGGATTGGATTTTTTTTATTCTTATATTATATTATAATATAAGTTCAAAAGACTGAATTATATTTGTTACCTGAAAAAATCATTAATTTTATTTAAATTAATAAAACGTATTGTTGTACAATATACAACTATATAATATTGTTTTTTAAGGAATCTAATTTGTCGGGAAAATTTTAATAAATCATATACCTATTTATTTGATGTCTGAATTTTCACAATATATATTAATGACAGCATACAATAAATACTTATTGTAAAAACTTCATTATCTGTTATATTTGTTTGCAAAAAAACATAGGATAGCAAATGTAGTATACTCATTCTCACTTTACTCACTCACACCCAATCCACTAAAGAGAATAACAATACCTACTTATAGCCGTAATTTCAACAAGCAGATAACTATCAGTGCATAGATATCTACCGTGTAAGTAAAATTTCGTAAATTTAACTCTTAGGTAACTATAATTTTCAATGTTAATTTACCGGACAGGTAAAGATATCTCTTAGGTATTTTACACCCGTAGTTACCTACTTGTTGAAATTACGAGCATTATAACAGAAACACAACAATATCTATCAATACGCACTCACAACAGTAGTAACACACCAACTTGTACATTAAGTTATAACTGTGCACGTCTTTAATCCAGACTACTAACGTATGTGGCATTCCGAAGTCTATTTAAAATTGTATCTATACGTGGTTACGGGTAAGCATCGGGTACTGACCTTAAATTTAGCTGTCGAAGTCCATGCAGGTCCTCCAAGTACCGTTTTTCTTCTTGGCTAGCGTAATAGGAAAACTATAGGGACTTCGGGAGGGCTCAATACATCCACGGGCAATGAGTTTATTAACTTCCGCATCAATGATGGCTTGCATGGCTGGATTTCTTTGGGCATAACGTAATTTAATAGGGCGGTCGTCGGTCATTATAATTTTATGCTGAGCAATATTAGATAATCCATTTAAGTTTTGAAATTTAGGTAGTTCTGTTTCTAAAAATTCTTTGATTTGGCGTTGTTCTTCAGGAGTATGTTCATCGGTGGTACGATGACGTGGGGATGGTTCAACAATACCCGTGACATTATTTGAAACTAATGTAGGTATTTCATTTTCACTCACCTCTTCGACATTTGGTGTAACCGGTTCGTGAATGATGCCACATCGCTCTGTTCTTTTCTTCTTTGTTTTACATTTTAAGGTAAGGCCGGCGCAGCTAATGGTGGTGTTAAATATTTTCAGGAAATCCAAACCCAAAATTATTTTTTCTGTAGCTTCAGCCATAATGAGAAAAGTGCACTTAGCGGTAATCTTTCCTAGAGTTACGGTGTAAGTTGCTGCTTTAGATATAATTCGAGTAGATCCGTCGGCTAACACTACCTCCACGTTCGCGCGTTCAAACTTATAATTTTTATTAAGACGTTTAGCAAATTTTTCCTGTATAAAACTACGGCTGGCCCCAGTGTCCAACATGGCTGTGATTAATTTACATTCTAGGAGGATAGTAGCATTTAGGCGTGTTTCCTCGCAATGTAGAGCTGTTTTATTCGGTGAGGGTAGTTTGGTAGGAGGCCCGTCATCCCTCAATCTTTACGACCCCCGAATGCGTTTCCCGAGCGACGTCGGCAGCATTCTGTTGTGCGAACCTCTCGTGGACCACATTCAGCACATGAATTTGTGTTATTCGGGCAATTATTTGATGGATGACCATTTACACCACAGTGATAACAGTGGTTTCTTGGCTGTTCATCGGCTCTGTTTGCGGCCAGTGGACGGGGAAAATCCCCACGACCGTGATGCGAGGCTGTAGGAATACTTTCCAAATCATCAGCCAATGATAAAAGGTCCTGTAGTGTGGAAAAATCTTTCCTACGAATATACCATTGGTAATCAGCATGCGCATTTCTAAAAATTCTTTCTAGTTTTTCTGCTTCGGCGAGGTTGGCGTGGCGCATGAGGGTTTGAAGTGCCAGTACGTAGTCCTTGAAAATTTCACGTGGACGCTGAACTCTTTTACGAATCTCATCTTCAAGTTTTTCGAAGTAGCGTGGAGGAAGGAAAAATTTATTAAAATCGTTTTTAAATTTTTCCCACTCTTGTCAGTTTTTATTATTGTTTCTATACCACGTCAAGGCTCGATCACGCAAAAACTCTGGCATTATTTGAGGCATTTTATCAACACAGAATAAATGCATTCCTGCCAGTTCCTCGACACGCTCAATAAATCCAAGTGGATCGCGCCCACCGTCATATTTTAACCCCCATTTTCTCACCTGATCCATTAAGCAGTTTCGTTTCGGCTGGAGCTGATTGGGTTTCAGGAGTTTTCTTGGCAGGAGCTGGTACTGAAAGGGTTTCAGCAATTTTTTTCTCGATTGTTGATGGCACTAGAGGAGTTTCAATAGTTTTCTGCTTCTCTATTTTAACTGGGGAGATATTTGCTGGCTGGTAGATGGAATCTGATGGAACCGTCAACAATGGTGAAGCACTTCGTGGAGATAATTGTTGATTTTTAGAAGATGTAGGTGCGAGGCTGCCGGAGTCTTTATATTTTTCTTGAATTTCCAGCAAACGTTTTGTCCGATCAGCGTCATGTTTTTGAGTTATAAAATTTCCGAACCGTTTTCTAAGTTCCTCGACGTTACCAGACACATCACATTCGAACTCATTTAAGTATGCCACGAGTTCTTCTCGTTTAAGGGAATAGGCCCAAGTTGATCTTAACATTTTATTTTTTTTTTAACAATTACGTAGATAACACTTTATAATTGATGACACGTTGACATAAAACACAATGCTGCAGCCGACGATGTTGTAACAATTTTGCACAGTTGAATAAAGTTGACAATGATTTACACTTTGCACAATTTTACGATTGACGATTTTCACAATTTAGACGATTCACTTATATGTCCAAGAGAGCACCTTTTTTTCAACAAAAGTTTAAATTTTTTTTCAAAAAATTAATTTTATTGATTATAAAATGTTTATTAAGTCTTTAGCGCTTTTGTTTTTATTTCGATAACAATTCACTTATATTTTTCAAAAAATAATTTTATCGTTCTTATACTGTCCGGCACACGTAGACATTTATTTCACAATATATTTTTTTTAATACAGTTTATCATATATTTTAATTTTTCGTAATAGTTCTTTAGTAATAGTTCGTTAAGTTTTTTTTTTTTCACTAGCTCTCTCTCGCGTCTGAGACAAAAAACGACGTGTTTTCACCTTTAAGCTGGGGCAGAGCTCATCGTACCCAAAATTTATATTTAGACGGAGAGAGAGAAACACACGGGGTTTTCGTAAAACGTTATAAAATTTATTGATATTTAAACTTAAATCCAACTATTCCCCGGTACAATACGCGCACACTTAAGCTATAGCCCGTAGACGGAGGTAGACGATGAGTAGGGAATATAACTACTTTTCACGCGGAATCTCTTAAAACGGTTGCCCAGTCGTCGATTTACACCGACCTTGTGGATAGGAATACCGTCGATTAACGTCGGTTACGCGCACCTCATGAATTCGTCGCTAACGCCGAGATTCTGGGCAGAATAGATGCCGTCGATTAACGTCGGTCTCAAATGGACAAAATGAAGTCGTCGCTAACGCCGAGCTTCTGGGTAACTAAGATGCCGTCGATTAACGTCGGTCTCAAAATGGGCAAATTGAAGTCGTCGCTAACGCCGAGCTTCTGGGTAACTGAGGTGCCGTCGATTAACGTCGGTCTCAAAATGGGCAAATTGAAGTCGTCGCTAACGCCGAGCTTCTGGGTAACTGAGATGCCGTCGAATAACGTCGGTCTCAAAATGGGCAAATTGAAGTCGTCGCTGACGCCGAACTTCTGTGTAGTGAGATACCGTCGGTCTCAAAAAGGCAAATAGAAGTCGTCGCTAACGCCGAGCTTCTGTGTGGCTACAATGTTATATTCCCCAGTCGAAAGATTTACTTCACACACTGGCTAATTGGCTTGAGCTTATTGTGATTAGTGGTAGTAGATTAATTACTGTACTAATCAAAATGAGTCTTACCTCTTTTGCGTCCACTGACGAACGACTAATTTTCCTCAAAGCACCTCCTTTTATAGTGCTGTTTCCAACACACGTATACACAAATACATTGAAATACATATTTTTGACAGAAACACAGTAGTATCAACTAGTAGTTGTTACACTACCGCAGTGTCGTATTTCGTTAGGAGTAATGAATATAATATTACTACTCCTCACTAGAGGGCGTTGTTAAAATAAAATTAAATACGTTAAATTTAAATTCATTTATAAAAAAAAAATATGTACATTAAAATTTCATTCGTACAATGTTAAAATAAAATAATAGTATAATGTATATTCAATAAAAAAAATATAATTAAGTATGAAATAGAAAATATGGTGCCGAAAACGAGGTGCCCGACTTTCGGCGTTACAAGGCATTCCCCGAAGATTCATCAACCAACATTTCTACTTATACTGGAAGCTAACAGAAAAAAGCAATGAAACTGCACTCTGTTTAAAAAATGAATTAGAGCGAAGACCAAACAGCCGTCGTCCAAGAACCGCCAAGGTAGTGTAAATTATAAATTGCTACGAGTTCTTTATCCAGCAAGCGGTAAGAAAGATCAAGTAATGTTGCCTACATCTTCAGTTCAAAAGCGAACAACCCGCAAAGGAAACTGTTTTATGATGTATGCGGTAATGGTGGTTGACCATATTACAATCATCCAAATTTTGACACCAGTACAATAGAGAACCAGTTTATCATTATGTCTATATTTTTAGTCCTATGGAAGGCACGATACAGTTCAAAACAAAATAGCTGGATCCCTGAAAGTGTCTCAGAGTCAATAACTTTTTCCATGTGGAAGAATCTAAGAATTTTTCTATACGAAATTTTTTTTGAATCGAAGAATTTTTTATATTCTATACAAAAAAATGTTTCAGAATCTGAAACTTTTTCTATACGGAAAAATGGCACATAATCTATTGGGAAAAATTTTTCAGCATCAGATAAATCCTTATTTTAAAATGTTTCAGAATCTGAAAATTTTTCTACATTGAAAAATGAATTTTCAATAAAAAATTTATAATCGATAACAAATTTTCTATAAAAAAATTTATAATCGATAAAAAATTTTCTGTAGAAAATTTAAAATTTTTCTATAGAAAATTAATAATGATAAAAAATTTTAAAAATCTATATGAACATTTCCATTTAACTTTTGATTTTAAGGTTTAAAAAATATTAAAATTTTTTCTGAAGGCACATCAAAATCGTTTAGTACGCGTATAAACATGCACTTAGTAAGTTCAAATCCGTTCGCGTAAAGAACTTTCAGCTGACGGCGCGAAAGTTATGGCGGTTTAAAGATTTTAAGTGAAGACAAAAAATTTCAAAACTACAATTATTATTTGAATTTAACAAAATCAACGTTAATTAATGTTTCATACTATCCCCAATAAAAACCATATAAATTACGTCCATTAACGTGGATATACAATCCGATTTTTACGTTAAAAGTTTGTTTTAAGAAGTACCTTGATATGCAATTTACGCGAAATCTAATGACGATGGACTAAATTAAAGGTCATATTCGGATTTAGCACCCTCAAATTAGTTAAGAAACTTGTGCATTGTGCAAAATTGTGAATTTTTAACAGTGGTGCAATTTCTGATTAACGAAATTTTGAAAGATGCATAAAATCCACAATCTTCAAAATTTATGAATGCCGTTTAGTTTTGGGATAAAGCTTCATAAGTACTACCTATTGCCATTTATAGAAAATAATTTCTATTAGCGGTTTGGGTGTGCCCTTGCGGTTTATCTGGAGACAATATTGACGCGTTTTTAGCGTACAGTTACAATAAGTCCCAATTTTTGCATACGATCCATAATATGCATTACAATCAATCGTCTGACGGGTATATTTTAAATCTTAAGTCTTTTCACGTGAAAATACAGGCAAAAATTTAAAATCGTGAAATGTCAAATTTTTGCAAAATTTTTGCTAATCCAAATTTTAACACGCCATATCGATTTTATTATAAAAAACCGAAAAATATTTGGATCACGCGATGTGCTGGCCACTTTCAAATAATATTGCGAATGTGCCTTGCAAAAAAGTGGATTTTTGATGACTTTCACGTTTTGTTTCTCAACTTTTGTCTAACTAGTACTCCGCTCCTATTGAGAGCACATTCATGAGACCGGTTTTAAACTGTAGGGAACTACGACAGCTATCATGCTTCGTATTAGCTTTTGAAAAGTATAAAGCGGCGCAAATTTCCTGATCAAAAAACGAAGAAAAATTGAAAATGAAGAAATTTTAATTTCAAACCGTTACCACCAAATAACTTTTTTATTATTGATGGCACATCAAATTCGTAAATACATCTTTTTTGAACAAGTATAGGGACCATATATTTTTAATCTTCGAAGAACACGATGGACGGCGCAAGTACAATACGCCAAAGAGTACATAACTTTTATGAAATTTCAATCGACTTTTCCACATTTTTGAATTTTGATTGTCGCAAACTACTGCAAATTAAGATTTTTAGCCTTAAGTGTTTGTAAGCTAATTGCATTAGAAGTCCTTTATGCATTTCTATCAGTAGATATATATTTGAATGCAAATAAAAAAAGTTTTTGCCAAAAAACAAAATTTCAAAGAAATGAAAAGTTAAATGGAAATGTCCATATATATAATTTCCCTATTTGTGTGTTCCTCTTTTTTTGTCTATCCAGAGCTTTTTGAAGCCCACTGATGAGTTACAAAGCTGAAAATTGGCAGACATATAGCTAAACACTTGGTGCAGATCCTAACGTAGCCGGATTTTCGATTTTTTGCCTGTGGGCGGAGAAATAAGCGGGATAGTGGGCGTGGCAAAATTAAATTTTTTGACGTTTTTGCTTAATTTAAAGCCCCCAAATGACTTAGGAAGCTAAAAATTTCCTAGAATATAGTTCGAACGATGCCGCATATCCCCAAGTAGTCGGATTTAAAATTTTCTCAATGTGGGCGGAGAATTGAGGGAAAAGTGTAGTGGCAAAATTTAGAGTGGCGTGGATACGAGTATAGTACTAACTATGGAGCTTATCCTAAAGTAGTCCGATTTAAAAATTTTAGAATACACAGAAAAACAGTTTAATTGTGCCAGCCGAATTAAGAGCCAACTGCATGGTTTAATTACAACATCTGAAATTTTCGGTTGCGATTACCGAAATTTATTTGGACCAACAGAAGTTAAATTTTCAAAACAAATTTTGGTTATCGCAACCGAAAATTTCGGTTGTTGTTATTAAACTATGCAGTTGGCTCTAAATTCGGCTGGCACAACTAAACTGTTCTCTCTGTGTAGGGACGGAGAATTAAGAGAAGAAATGGGCGTGGAAAAATTTTGTTTTTACATCTTACCTAATTTTGAAGACACCTTATGACCTTGAAAGATAAAAATTGGGATGCAAATGGTACGGACTATGGCAAAGATCAACTCTGACCTGGATATCCAGTGAAAGAGCGGAAATACAAAAAAAATCCGTTATGAATTTTGTTCAGTTTGTATAAGTATATAATCTGTAACGTAGCCGGATTTTCGGCCTTTAAGTCAGGGGGAGTTGCGAAAGACGGCGAAATTTAGTTTTTAAACATTTAAACTATTTGTGAAACCCCTAATGACTAAGGAAGCTGAAAATTTTAAAGCATAAAGTATTGACAATGGATCATATCCTTATGAAGTCAGATTTAATATTTAAACTGTGTACGGAGAATTATAAGGAAAAATTTAAGTGGAAAAATTGTGTTTTTTAACATTTTAGCTAATTTTACAACCCTTCATGATAAAAAGAAAGATAAAAATTGCCATGTATATAGGAGTGACCATGGGACAGATTCCCACGATGGATTTTTGATATCCGGTTTATGGACTAAGAGACGAAATGGGCGTAGACTTGCCAACCGTCCAGTTTTCGTCGGGACAGACCAGTTTTAGAGTGGAGTGTCCCGTGTCCCGGCGATACCCTGAACGGGACGCCATTTGTCCCGTTTTGAGGAAAAAACTAATTTTTTCATTGTCACAAAAAATTAAAAAAAATCGTGAAAATTAGTACCTATTTTTATTAGCAACATTGACATTTTTTTAACAGATTAGCAACACTTGTATATTTTGATTTGTGAAAGTGTCAAACGAAAACTTTGAATTTCATTTGTCAACTTTCAAATGAATTAAAATTTTTACAGAGCGTGATTTTTTGTAGAGGTATTTTTATACCCTCCACTCTAGTGATAGAGGGTATATATAAGTTTGTCATTCCGTTTGTAACACATCGAAATATTGGTCTAGGACCCCATAAAGTATATATATTCATGATCCTTGATCGATTTTAAGTCGATCTAGCGATGTCCGTCCGTCCGTCCGTCCGTCTGTCCGTTGAAAACACGCTAACTTTTGAAAGACTTTACGGAGGCTCCTGAAGTTTTACATATATGTTCTCCATTTACCGGGTCAGGTTGGTATTGCAATCCAGCGAAATCGGTCCAGTGGTTCAAAAGTTATGAGCAAAAGAGTAAATTTCGGCAAGGGCATTTTTCGAATTTACAAGATTAACACCACTTTAACTTTCGAAACACAATTCTGAGGGGGCATATAGCATATATATTTGTCGTTCCTCAAGGCTGTTTGGTTTTGAATTTCAGCAAAATCGGTTCAGTGGTTCAAAAGTTATAAGCAAAGCACTGAATTTCAGATTTCTTTCACCTTAAACTGTTGAAAACTCGTTAAACAAGTTTTAAAAGCATGGTGAAATACCAGTTTTGTAAAACTTGTTGTTGTTTGTTTTCTTGTCGTGGGGTGCAGTTTAGTTGTTAAACAAGTAAATATTTGTTATTGTTTTGTTATTGTTAGTGTAACTGTATGTAACGGGAAAAAATCAAATAAAGTATGAGTATGATTGAGATGAATGTTAATTTGTTTTTGGTTTTTAAAGAAGAGGATGGTAATATAAAAAAAAGAGGAAAATATGTGAAATAGTTTTTTTTGGTATTACATATAGGTATAAAACAACAAAAATATTTTACAAAGTAATTTGTTACTCAAAGAAATTGTACACTAAAAAAATATTTACACTCAAAAAAAAATGTTACACTCAAAAAAAAAATGTACACATTATAATTTTTATTTTTTTTTTATGAAATGGCAGACTCAAAAAAATGTTGACAGTCAAAAAAATTTTACACTCAAAAAAATTTGATTGATTAAAAGAAAGTTTGACTCAAAATAATATACATATTTTTAATAAAAAATTTGTAATGCAATTTTTTGAATTTTTTTTTAGAAAATTACTATCAGATAACATTGTGGAGGGTATTCATAGATTCGACCAAGTCGAATTTAATTTTTGTACTTGTTTTTATTATTTTAGTAAATATTTTTTCTAATAAATTTGCACAAATGTTAAAACTAATAAATGTTTCATAGGAAAATGCACAGAAAAAGAGCAGCAGATATAAATGAATCGGCAGCAACACAGGAAAAGGAAAAAAATAGAACGAAAAGGTATTGCAAATTTCAACCAGATCACGGTGGGGTTGATAAAGTTTAATTAAAAGATCGCTGCATATGAAATTTTATTGCAGATTATGTTAGTTGGTACCCGTACAAACGGTTTAAGCCCAATTTGAAAAAAAAAATCGTTAGTGGGGTTTTTGAGATAACAAGATTTTCATCTTATTGGATGCTACAAAAAAACGGTACAACTTGTGTTAATAAAGTGTAAAATATGATAAATAAACGTTGATGTCCTAAACCCTTTATCAATAGTTTCTATGACGTCTCAATTTTAAGAAAATCGCGGTAAAAAAAAATCGAGATTTTGTAATTTTTAACACCCTGTAAAAAAGGACATCGACTAGCTTTGGACTTCGTTAAAGGCTTAAATTAAAGCTTGTGTTTTGTCTTCAAACTAGATTTGTTTTAAATTTTTAACCCGTTTTTCTTTATGGCAATTTTTTTTAACACCCTTTTTTCTTTATATTCAATGAAAATTACAACTGTTTAGAACTCTATTAAATATTAATTTTCATTAAAATATAAAGAAACAAGTGAGAGTGTTAAATTCGGCTGTGCCGAATCTTTTATACCCTCCAAAATGTAAAAAAATTAAAAACAAAAATTTTCAGGGGAGCCTATTTTTTTTTGGGGGGGGGGGGGGGTTGATGGGGTCTATGGGGGACGTTGAGAGCACCTTCCCATCATGATAAATATACCAAATGTTTCATTTATATAACAAAAATACAAAAAAACATGCAAAAATGTGTATTTTTTTAGATGTCGGTTTAGTTCTTCAAGGGGGAACTTTTTCCCCCCTGGACCGATTTGGCCAGTTTCCGAACTTAACTGCCTAGGAACATAATACATATTTGTGCCAAACTTGAGGGGTCTAGCTCTTTTATTTTGGACTGCATCGTGTTAACTACAGACGGACGGACAGACAGACGGACGGACGGACATCGCTAGAATGTCTTAGAATCGATCACTGATCAATAGGGCAAGTACTTTCATGAAAATGCATGTTTTTACTCAGCATTGTAAACATAGCATAAATTAAATATCTATCCGAATCAACAAATTTGCAATAAAATGGCATCGATTTGTAGTTGCATATTTTTGCATATTTTGGTATAAATGCATATTTTTGCATATTTTCATATAAATTGGATTTTTTTTTAATTTTAACCAACATTTTTTCAAAACTTCCTTAGCAAAATTCGAAACAAATCCCTTATTTCTTATACATAGAAAAATATTTATAGACATCATATTCTGAGACATTTTTTATAGATTGATTCTGAAAGTATATTTTTTAGATTTTGAGAAATATTTTCTATTGAAAATGGTCTTATTCATTAGACATTTTACTAATCCCCAGTTGGCAACGTTCTCGAGCCATCCTCAGTGAAGGAGCGATGAAATGTCAGAGTCACTGCTGACATCCACAAGACATCTCTATGTACTGGGTTGAGGACAGTTTCATACAAATTTTCAAAATGTCCTCACTCAAAGTCAACAGTGGTCAGGGCTGACCTTCTGGGGACATGTCACCTAAGACTTCTTTGGGGAAATATCTGACGTAGGTCATTCGAAAATACAAAAAAATTTCGTATTTCCTTTAGTTTTTACTTTTATCCATTTTCCTTTATAAATTATCTTTCTCATATTTAGAAAAAACTTTTCGCTTTTTTTAGAATCAACTGGATTTGAACCTGGAACCTCCAGTTTATTAGTCCCACACCTAACTACTTGTTCCAAACTTTATTTTGAAAATTGTTTGTCTATTTATAACTTTTATTCTACTTGTTAGTTTTTGATTTTATTTTAAATAAATCGATAATATTGCCATCTTTTTATTGGAAATTGAAGAGTTGCCCAGATTTAAAATTCTAATTTAATATACTGCTATTCTGAAGACATTTCCTTTTAGACGTCTTAGAGGAATTGTCCACACTCTTAAAGCAAACATTCACTGCTGACAATGTTAGGACATGTCATCAGGGATTATCTATGATTTGTCAGAACCTGAAGACATTTCTTCAAGGAATCACTGTGGAAATTTCCTCAGTGACACATTTTCCAACTGGGTCGTAAAGAAAAAAAAAAATGTTTTTGAATTTAAGATTTTTCTACATGAAAATTGGATTTTTTTTATTTTTGCTTTGAGTCAGGGTGGGGGTTTTTGCCATTGAGTTCATTTTTTGACTTGAAAATCTCAAAATTTCGAAAAAAGAAAAAAATTAAAAATTACTTGTTCTAGAAAAATATTTTACTTTAATAATTTTTTTGTAAAATTTTTTACTCAAGAAAAATTTAGTGACTCAAAGAAAAAAAAAGTAAATTTGTTTCATTAAAAATATTTGTATGACAAAATGTGTCTATAAAAAAATATTTTACTTATAAAAAATTGTTTCCACTCAAAAAACCCGTTGTTATGAATAGTAGAGTGCCTTAAATTATTTGACAAAGCCTAATTTATGTTGATATAAAATATAAATATATATATTTTTTTAGTAAAAACATTCATTTTTAAATGCATATTTTTGAAGTTTTTAGTGCATATTTTGGATTTTTGGATGCATATTATAGGCACATATTTTCGATTTTAGATGCATGAAAGTACTTGCCCTACTGATCAATAATATATATATACTTTATGGGGTCCCCGACCGATATTTCGATGCGTTATACACGGAATGACAAAGTGAGTATACCCCCATACTGTAGTTGGAGGGTATAAAAAGGGTGTTTTAAATTATAAACCATTTTTTGGGAATTTTTTTATGTTTTTTGGTGGTGTCCCGTTTTGGAAATTTTAAAAGGTGGCAAGTCTAAATGGGCGAGCAAAATTTAGTTCTAAAATTTTATCAATAAAACCTTTTATACTCATTAAATTTTTTCCAGTTTGGGAAATATATTGATGTAACTCAATCTAGCAATATTAAATTTTTAAAGCACAAACATAATTTGTTATAAAGTTTGGTAAAATATTAGAACTTTTGAGAAAAGTGATTTGGTGTTCCGCCTTGCAGGGACAGGCTATTCGATTAGGAAGCTGAAAATTTCACAGAATATAGTCCTAATGATGGCGCATATCCCCAAATAGTCGGATTTAAAATTTTCGCATTGTGGGCGAAGAATTGAGGGGAAAAGTGGCGTGGCAAAATTGGAATTTTTTTACATTTTTACTTCTTTTGAAGCCTCCAAATGACTTAGGAAGCGGAAAATTGCATAGCATATAGTTCTAACAACAAAGCATATCCTGAAGTAATCGGATTTAGAGAAAAAGGAGAAAATGAGAAAAAGGGGGCGTGGCAAAATTGTGTTTTTTAATATTTTAACTAATTGGAAGACCCCCCAAGACCTATGAAGATGAAAATTCACATTTTCGCTTATTTTAAAGCCCTCTAATGTCTTAGGAAGCTGAAATTTCCTAGCATATAGTCCTATCGATGAAGCATATCCTAAAGTAGTCGAATTTTAAATTTTTGGACTGTGGGCCGAGAATTGAAAGGAAAAATGAGGAGTGACAAAATTGGGATTTTTAACATTTTAACTTCTTTTGAAGCCCCCAAAGGAAGCGGAAAATGCATAGCGTATAGTCCTAACGATGTAGTTATCCTGAAGTAATCAGATTTAAAATTTCTCTATTGCGGACGGAGAATTAAAAGATAAAAGAGCGTGGAAAAATTGGGTTTTTTAATATTTTAACTAATTTGAAGACCCCCAATGACTTAGGAAGAAGCAAATTGGCATGTATATAGTAGGTTTCATACGGAAGACCAACACGAACCTGGATTTTTGATATCCAGTGTATGTGTGGAGAATAAGAAAGGCAAATGGGCGTGGTAAATTTATTTCCATCTATTTTCTGTATGTATATATTTTTTTTTTTGTGTGTTTCTCTTATTTTGTGTGCGCCTTTTGAATCTCATTGATGGACTTAAAAGCTTAAATTTGGCATGTATAAAGTAAAACACCAGAGACAGATTCTTACGAAGCCGGAATTTTTGCCTGTGGGCGGTGAATTACGGCAAAAAAGGGGACTTGGCAAAATTATTTTTTTAACATTTTAGAGTATTTTTAAGCTCCGCCCCAATAAATTAAGCTGATGCTACGTTAAGGCTCTTTGGGAGTTTACGCAGCCAGAATTTTTTTAAAATGTCTGAACTAAAACTAGTACCTGCTAAAAGAGATAGTGAGCGATAAAATTCTGACGGTTTTCTACTACCCATTTCATTATCTGACAAAATTTGCTCTAACCTAGATGCCTCACTTAACGAATGATGCTCAACTAACACTTTCTTTAAGTTGTTATAAAGATTACTGGTGGGGGGGGGTTCTGAATAATATCAATAACAGTAATTATTACTTCCTGGGGAAGAGCTGTTATTACATATTCATATTTTGTCCTGTCCAAAGAGATTCGCTTGGATGCAAACTGCATTTCTGCATGTATGAACCAAGCATCGGGACAATTTGTCCAAAACTGTGGAAGTTTGACTGAAGTACTAGTACAAATATCGAAATTTGCTTGAGAAAGTCTATCACCTGAAGATAAATTCTGGTTATGTGTTTCAGTGTTTTGTATTGTGTGAGGTATTATGATATTTGAATGAGTATCGTTACTTTGAGTCTGAGGCGTATTACGAGTTGGTGAATGCATGGTCGCCATTTTCGGAGATGAAGTTTACAAAAACACAATGATAAAATAATTTTTTAACAGCAACAACAAAATAAGCAATAATAAAAAACAAAAAGTAAAAATGTTCTTTTAAAAATTTCAATATATGCTTTGTGGGATATTTCCAAAAAAGTTTGAAAGGAATTAAAATATTTTTGTTTTTTCTTTTTTTTTTTTTAAATTTATGGAACAAAGTTTGAAGGCTCGAAAAATTAAAAAAAATAAGCAATTTTTATATTTAAACAATGCAATTCTATTAAAAAAAACAAAATTATTTGTATATATACCAATAGTTGCGTTTAGTTGTAATAATTCTACACAGAAAAAAATATGGGGAAAAACAATTTGAGTAATCACTTGTTTAAATTTAAAAAAAAGTTTTGAGTAATTTTTTAATTGACGCAATTAAAAATTTACTCAAAAATTTAAAAACAAATTGAGTAAATAATTTAATAAGAATTTAATAGCTTTTTTAATTTTTTTTTTGGAATTTTCTTAGTTTTTTTAATTCTCGTTTAGTTTATAGTTTTTTGTATATATACATGAAAGTTTGTAATCATATTTATAAAATTTTTTTATGTCTTTAAGACAAAAATATATTTGGTAAAGTTTGAAAAAACATGTTTTTTTTCTTTGTAAAAAAATATGAAATTTTTTTAAACTTTGTTTTTTTTAGAGTAGAAACAGAATAAGCCCGGCACGACTTTTTCCATACAGTTTGGCAGATTAAACCGGTGGCCGGCGCCGATGTGAAATAAAACTTGTTCTGTTTTTAAAAGGTGGTGCTTCTTGTTCTGTTCCTGCACTTAATAGTGTCAATTAAAAATTTACTCAAATTTTTTTGGCAAACATTTAATAAATTTTTATTAAAAATTTACTCAATACTATTAAATCGTTTACTGGTGGAAAATTGAGTAATTTTTTACTCAATAGTATTAAAAATTTACTCAAATTTTTTTTTTATTTCTTTCTGTGTATGTATCAAAATCTTGCTCTCAAATTTTATGCATATAAATTTCAGTTTGACCATTCATAACTCTTGTTATCAGCTTATGTACATATTATCTTGAGCGATGTTGAATTTAATTCGTATATTTAGTTTTATATTTTAAGATTTTAGATTATTGTTTCACGGAATGCTGATCACGATGAAAAATCTTTATATATTTTGTATTTGATGTTTCTTGAAATAGATTTAAATTTCTCGATAAACGCCGCCATATTTTTGTCACAATTTTAACGATTTGTCGTAGTGCAAAAAATTGTTCCTTCGAGACTGGTAGGATCGCCAGATGTAGATGCTTATTTGAATGAAAACAGATTTTATTACAAAAGGTATTTAATCAACAGAACATTGAATTCTTTATTATTGAATGTTGTAGAAAAGAATAAACAATTTTATGGAAAATAATTTGATTACTAAAATTTACAAATTCGAAGAAAACTTAATTATAAAATAAACACTGTACACAATTTATCATACCCCTACAACATTTAAGTAAAAAAATTGTGTTTTTAAACATTTTATCTAATTTCAAAACCCTTCATGACTACGAAAGATAAAAATTGCCATGTATATTAGGGTTATGACTTTTTTTTTGCGACATCCTCCATTCACGGAATCGTGTAGGGCATGGAAAAATACTAAGAAATATGCTTATGATTTTTCCCGATCGTCAAAAAAGTTCACGCACCAAACGCATTGAAGTTTTATGTAAACAATTTTTTTTTTAAATTAATAAAAGTGATAACTAACTAAAATTTTTGTTGTTTTTTATTATAATCCTACATACAAATGTGTTTCACACCATTTTGTTACGAAAGTTTCGATAATTCGCGATATAAGTGATTTTTTTAAAATATTAAAATATTTTACATAATTTAAGTTTTTTTACTCCAAATAAAGTTTTTTTTTTGCAGAAAAATGCAATAATAGCGCGAATTGGTCAAACTTTCATCTCCAAAATTGTAAGTAACAGTTTTGTAAGCAGTGAACCACAAAAACTTGGTTATTAAGAGAAAAGTGAAACTTTAATAAAAAAAATAAAAAAATCGTATATACAAAACTTCAATGCATTTGGTGCGTGAAGTTTTTTCACGATCGCGAAAAACTAAACTAACAGTTTTTAGTTATTTTCCATGCCCTACACGATTCCGAGGATGGAGGTTGCATATTTGCAAAAAATGCAAAAAGTACTAACCCTAATGTATATAGGAGTGACCATGGGACAGATCTAACGATTAAGGGCGGAGAGACGAAATGGGCGTGCTAAATTTAGTACTAAATTTTATCAATAAAACCCTTTATACTCATTAAATTTTTGTCCAGTTTGGGAAATATATTGATGTAACTCAATCTAGCAATATTAAATTTTTGAAGCACAAACATAATTTTTTATAAAGTTTGGTAAAAAAATAGAATTATTGAGAAAAGTGAATTGGTGTTCCGCCTGGCAGGGACAGGCTATTCGACTAGTTTTCTATAAATTTTCTGGAAAATTTTTGATCGATTTTTAATTTTCTATAGAAAAATTTTTATCGATTTTTAATTTTCTATAAAAAAATTTTAAATTTTTTATCGATTATAAATTTTCTATAAAAATTTTTTGTCGATTTTAAATTTTCTATCGAAAATTAGTTATCGATTGAACATATTATATTGAAAATTTGTAATCGATTATAAATTCTCTTTAAAAATTTTTGATCGACCATAAGTTTTCTATAGAAAATTTATAATCGATAAAAAATTTTTATGGAAAATTTATAATCGATAAAAAATTTAAAATTTTTTTATAGAAAATTAAAAATCGATAAAAATTTTTCTATAATGCTACCTGGATCTCGTAACAGTTCGCGTATCGTTAAAAAAAATGTAATGCCGTTAAACAAGGGTTTGGTGTAATAACACATTACATTTTATATTATAATGTTTTTTTACATAATCATTCAATTTTATGTGCAATATAAGTGTATCCCTATTAATATTATAAATCTGATTGTTGGTTTGTCTGTCTGTCTGTCTGTTCCGCAATAAGTACAGAACGGCTTAACCGATTTTCATGAAATTTTCACCACAGATAGTACTAACCGAGGCGGGAACTATAGGCCATAAGCGACCGCGATCGGACAAAGGGGCGTAAAATGCCACGCCCCTTTGTACCATGCTAAAGCTATATCTGCCTGTATGACAATAACGGAAAAACGGCTGAACCGATTTTCATGAAATTTTCACCACAGACAGTTCTAACCGAGGCGGGAACTATAGGTCATAAGCGATCGCGATCGGAAAAAGGGGCGTGAAATGCCACGCCCCTTTGTACCATTCTAAAGCTATATCTGCCTGTCCGGCAATAACGGAAAAACGGCTGAAACGATTTTCATGAAATTTTCACCACAGATATTGTTTCCGTAGAAATAGAAAAGAAAATAAAACACAAATGTTTTTATATTAAAAATAGGAAAAAATCCTAAGATTTTTATTTATGTAAAATATTACCTTGTAAAGGATTACAAAAAGATGAATTTTGCATGTAATGCAAACGATGGTTGATCAACGAGTAGTCTTATTAGTTATAAAAACTAAAAAGGACCGGGCGACAAACAATGTTTAGAATACCGTTATCGGTTTACTAGTTAGAATCTATGTAAATACTCCATACAATGTTGTATTTAAAGGGGAGCAAAATAGATTCTAACTAGTATTAACCCAAAGAGGGTCGGTGGTACCAAAGTGGTATCAAATATAGAAAATAAACGTTTGTACCTAAACATTGCCGGCCACCTTGCAACACAAAGGGGTGTTGCAACAAAAGTTAAATCCAAATAAAGTATAAATAGTTAAATTTTTTTTTTTTTTTTTTTAATATATTTTTTCAAAAAACACTTATAACTAATTGGGCCAAAAAAGGGACCCCGTCGATATGCAATTCAAATGGATGTTATAAAATGTTTTTGATGTGGGCCAAAAAAAGGACCCCGTAGATATGCAAATAGTTGTTGAGTCAAAAAAGGGACTCCGTAGATATGCAAAACACCTTAATATGGTGATAGGCCAGTAATGACCCACCCAAAGATGGTGTATTGTGCCATCGGAAGACCCGGGCTCGAATATATGCGACCCTTCATAATCTGCGGATGAACTTCGGGTCCTAAGACCAACGCTACTCTACCAGAATGGTTAAAAGTTGGATCCGCAAGTTGGAACCCCTCAAAATTCTCCCTAACGGAATCTGGAACTGACTCCGACGGAGTCTTTATCCCCCTCATCTCCCTTACCCGAGCGGTCAACACAATTTGTTGAGCCGGATCATATATTGACCCTATTCTAAGGCGACAAAACCTTTTTTCGTCAATCTTCGAAACGGACAATCGCAAACTTCGCACCAATGACTCACACATATAGGTGCCACTGCAGCAGGAGTCCAAAACCGCGCGAACGGAAATGGTTTTTCCCGGAACAACCAGTTTTACCTGAAGAGTCGGAGAGAAGTTTACGACATGCCGTATAGGCAGGGACATTTCTTTAGAGGCGGACGGTTGAGGACGATGGTCAGACTTTTTAGCAATCTTTTTACTATTGGCAGACGGACGAGAATGAGAAGAATGTAACAGGGAGTTATGATCCCCCTGACAAAATCGGCACTTAGACGTGCTCTTACAAAATTTAGCCATATGGTTATGAGCTAAACATCTGGAGCAGTAGTGATGTAAAATCACCATGCGGAGTCGTCTGTCAGAGCTCATCTTCCAAAAAACGTTACAACGACGTAGTGGGTGATGGCGGTGACAGATGCGACATTTCTCAGCCGAGACCTCCACACGACCCGAATTAGATTCGAACGTGGGCGGCTGCGACGATACGATGTTCGACGAACTTTGCGCTGGTAAAAGTACAGCTGGTAAGGGTGCAGCTGGTACAACAGGTGCTATCTCACTGGCAGGTGGAGCCAAGGATGCTACACCTCTATAAGGATGATTAAAAGTTGGAATAAGTTTTAAAATTATTCTTTATTCCACTTTTTTATTCCATTTTTTTATTCCTTTTTTTTATTCTTTATTCCATTTTTTTATTCCGTTTTTGTTAACACTTGCATTCCCGAAATTATTCTAGGGAATAATTATTCCCTGGGATAATTATCCCAGGCAATAATTATTCCCTAGAATAATTATTCCGTAGAATAATTATTCCATTTTTTGATGCTAAAAAAAAATTTAACAATTTTATGCATTTTTTTGATGCATTTTTTTATGCTTAATTTTTCTTAAAAATTCACAGAAAAAACTTAAGAAAAATTTAACTATTAGGAACAAATGCCTACAAAAAATTAAGGAATTAATTTTATGCATTTTTTGATGCATTTTTTTATACATTTTTTTTATGCGTAATTTTTCTTAAAAATTCTTAAAAAAAATTTAATTTAACTATTACGAACAAATGCCTACAAAAAATTAAGGAATTACATTTTCTGAATTTTTTGATGCATTTTTTATGCTTAATTTTTCTTAAAAATTCACAAAAAAAACTTAAGAAGAATTTAACTATTAGGAACAAATGCCTACAAAAAATTAAGGAATTAATTTTATGCATTTTTTAATTTTAGTTATATAGTTTAATGCGAAAAATTAGTCGATAAAACGATATAAAAACTTATAAAATTTGAACAAATCTCATCAAATTTGATATAATTTTAATATAATTTTATATAGTTATATGCGAAAATTGGACCCTTTTTGTATAAAATTGATGCAATTATATATAATTAAATTTATTCATATATATATCGTTTTATCGACTAATTTTTCGCATTAAACTATATAACTATATAAAAAATGCATCAAAAAAAAGCATAAAATTAATTCCTTAATTTTTTGTAGGCATTTGTTCCTAATAGTTAAATTCTTCTTAAGTTTTTTTTGTGAATTTTTAAGAAAACTTAAGCATAAAAAAATGCATCAAAAAATTCAGAAAATGTAATTCCTTAATTTTTTGTTGGCATTTGTTCGTAATAGTTAAATTTATTTTTTTTTAAGAATTTTTAAGAAAAATTGCGCATAAAAAAATGCTTGAAAAAAATGCATCAAAAAAATGCATAAAATTAATTCCTTAATTTTTTGTAGGCATTTGTTCCTAATAGTTAAATTTTTCTTAAGTTTTTTCTGTGAATTTTTAAGAAAAATTAAGCATAAAAAAATGCATCAAAAAAATGCATAAAATTGTTAAATTTTTTTTAGCATCAAAAAATGGAATAATTATTCTACGGAATAATTATTCTAGGGAATAATTATTCCCTGGTATAATTATCCCAGGGAATAATTATCCCAGGGAATAATTATTCCCTAGAATAATTTCGGGAATGCAAGTGTTAACAAAAACGGAATAAAAAAATGGAATAAAGAATAAAAAAAAG
The DNA here is from genome assembly GCA_963921195.1 of Pegoplata infirma. Classification (NCBI taxonomy): domain Eukaryota; kingdom Metazoa; phylum Arthropoda; class Insecta; order Diptera; family Anthomyiidae; genus Pegoplata; species Pegoplata infirma. Next base: position 178,098,048 of record OY992540.1, read on the forward strand.
GAATAAAAAAATGGAATAAAAAAGTGGAATAAAGAATAATTTTAAAACTTATTCCAACTTTTAATCATCCTTATAGAGGTGTAGCATCCTTGGGTGGAGCAACCGAAGCTAATATTGGAGCTGGCACAGAAGAAGTGGCCGGAAGAAGGGATGCAGCAGCATCAACGGTAGATGCTGAGGCAGACTCCTGTTCTGCAACATCCATTGCCTCCTCGTAATCAAGGAGCTCATCTTCAAATAGATTGCGTACGGCGTCCATATTGCTAGGAAATAACAAATGTTAAAGTAAGTGCGAAAAATTATAAAATTAATTGGTCAGAATGACCAGTTTGGTAATAGGTCGTTTTACAACCCCGTTAGCCGTGCGCACATCCGCGACCCTAACATGTCCATCACTGCCGACATAAATTTTAACAACTATGCCCAACCGCCATGCAGTCGGTGGTAGTTGTTCATGCCTAACCACGACTAAATCATCTACCTGTATATCGCGTTCCGGAAACTTCCACTTGTATCGTTTATGCAAACTACCCAAATACTCTTCTTTCCACCGGCGGCAGAAATGCTGAGTTAGGGCTTTCATCTTCCGAAACCGATTAATTATACTGATTGGTGAATCAGTAATCGCGGGCTCCGAAGGAGCAAGTATTGGCGAACCTATCAAAAAATGACCAGGTGTTAGCGCGACAGGTTCTGTGGGATTTTCTGTCATCGGACAAAGAGGACGCGAATTCAAACAAGCCTCTATTCTGGCGAGAACTGTAGAAAGTTCTTCAAACGTAAATTTCAACCCCTGGGCTTCCTTCCGAAAGTGAAGCTTGAAACTCTTCACCCCGGCTTCCCACAGACCACCCATATGTGGAGCGCCCGCTGGGATAAATTGCCATGAAAGACTTTGAAAGCCATAATTCGAAATTATTACAGACTGACATTCCGAAAGAAAACTCTTAAAATCTCGTTCTAATTCACGAGACGCGCCTACGAAGTTTGTGCCGTTATCAGAGAATATTGTGCTAGGGCAACCACGTCGTGAAACAAATCGTTGAAAAGCGGCTAAAAAGGTAGCCGTGGACAAATCCGAAGTTGCCTCTAAATGAACTGCTTTGGTAGCAAAGCATACAAAAACACAAACATACCCCTTAGTAATCCGACACGCCCTACCAGTAAAGCTTTTAACATCAAAGGGACCTGTAAAATCAACACCAGTGGTTGTAAAAGGCCTGTCAAGAGTTGTTCTCTCAGAAGGAAGAGCTGCCATAATTTGACTGCAAGATCGCTTTCTATCCAGAATGCAACGCTTGCATCGGCTAATAACACCTCGAACTTTAGATTTTAAACGAGGGACCCAATATTCTATGCGAAGTATCCGCAACATCAATTGATTTCCACCATGAATAGAAATCAAATGTACAAACTCGGTCAAAAGTAATGTAAATCGACTTGAGTATGGCAGAATAATGGGATGGCTTTCCGAGTAAGTCAGAGAAGGTGACTTTACCAAACGACCATTGAGTCTGATAACACCACTTTTATCAAGAAATGGATTCAAAGGTACAAGAGAACTCTTTGAACTTAAAGGTTTCGTTTCCGAAAGACACTTATATTCATCGTAAAAATGGTATTTCTGAGCCACAATGGTCAAATGAGTTTTCGCCCTGGTGATCTCCCAATTAGAGAGAGTCTTAGTACGACACAATTGTCTACCAGACTTATGAGTTTCATGAGAATTATAAAAAAATCTCAAAATATACGAAATGACACGAAGTGCCCTATCAAAACGCGAAAATCTGTCAAGAATATCAAAATAAGTATCTTTCCCTTTATTGTCCGTAAAGAACGAAGCATGCGTCTTAACGACACGAACTTCAGAATCAGTTCCCAGACTAGAAAGATCAGTAATATTCCAATGCGTTTTTTCCTGAAGCAGCCAGTGTGGGCCATGCCACCAAAGCGGATGATTGTCCAACTCTGAGGGTGACATACCGCGACTACCCAAATCGGCTGGATTATCTTCAGACCGAACGTGGTACCAATTATGGTTGCCAACATTTTGTTGAACTTGACAAACCCTATTTCTAACAAAAGTGGTCCATGTGCAAGGGTCCTTTTTTAACCAGGACAGGACGATTGTGGAATCAGTCCAACAATAAACTCGTTCGAGCTTAATATCAATTTCACTCAAAACCGTCTGTAAAAGTTCAGAGGCCAATACCGCACCACAAAGTTCAAGACGCGGTAGTGAAATTGACTTAATAGGAGCCACTTTCGTTTTTGACGAAAGTAAATGGGTTCGAATATCCCCGCATGGAGTAATTATACGAATATAAATCACCCCCGCGTATGCCTTTTCCGAGGCATCAGAAAAAACGTGTAACTCTACCGAGCAATCAGGTGTATAGTTCACCCATCTAGGAATCTGAATGGAATTAACTTCATGATATGAAGCTACAAATTTATTCCACTCATTTTCCGTAGAAATTGGAAGCAAATCGTCCCAATCGATATGATCTAGCCAAATCTTTTGCATGATCATTTTAGCGACAATAATCACTGGACCCAGCCAACCAACAGGGTCAAATAGTCTAGCGATAGTAGACAAAACTTCCCTCTTTGTGTACCCGGTTTTATGTGGAATAGGATTCACTTTAAAATAAAATGAGTCCAATTGAGCATTCCACTGGATACCCAACATCTTCGAACTACTTGACTCTACAAAAGTAAGTAGCTTAGCGTCCACTAAATGTTCCGGGGGAATTCCGTTCAAAATTTCCCGTTCGTTCGATGTCCATTTTCTAAGTTCAAAACAAGCTGAAGATAATGCAGCTGTTAGTTGATCGCGAGCGATCAAAGCAGAAGACACGTCGTGAGTTCCCGTTAAAACGTCGTCAACGTACATACACTTCCTAAGAATGTGTGATGCTAACGGGTACTCAGCTTCGCAATCTTCTGCCAATTGCAACAATGTCCGAATGGCAAGATATGGGGCACAATTAACGCCAAAAGTCACTGTCAGTAACTCAAAGTCCTTTACGGTCTCCGTCGGAGAATTCCTAAACAAAACTCGCTGATATGGAGTATGAGCAGGATCGACCCGTATTTGTCTGTACATCTGAGTAATGTCACAATTGAAAACGAACCTAAAAAGACGCCATCGAAGAATTAACAAAACCAAATCCGCTTGTAAAGTCGGACCAACATAAAGACAGTCATTTAGACTGTTTCCGTTAGAAGTTTTGTTAGACGCGTTGAAAACCACACGCAATTTGGTAGTTTTCCTTTCCGGTTCAATAACTGGATGGTGTGGAAGGTAACAAGAAGAGGAAGACAAAACATTTCCCGAAACTAATTTCATATGACCTAAGTCTAAATACTCCCTAACGACGTCGTCATACAATTCCTTAACTTCGGGTTTGCGCCGAAGAGAGGATTCAGTCCTAAGATATTGTCCCATAACACACGATCTAGAAGTTCCCAAAGATAATATCTTCGGAAATTCCGGTTTAAAAGGAAGAGTCACTATATAGCGACCATCAGGACCGCGACGTGTAGTCGATTTATAATTATCCTCACAGAATTTGTCATAGGGAGACAAAATGTTTTTCCGAGGAGGTTCCTCGATTTCCCAAAATCTAAGAAGATTTTTGTTAAGACTATCGTCTTCAGAAAAGTCTACCTTAGTCGAATAGACTTGAATTTGTGGTTGAACAACTGGACCAGTAATTATCCATCCGAAAATAGTATTTTGAGCCAATAATGAGCCCAAAATATTTTGGCGGATTTCACCCAAAAGTATTCTGGGATATAAGTCCGCGCCAAGCAAAAGATCAACAGGACCACTATCATAAAAGTTGATATCTGCCAAACGTAAATCTGGCAAACTCCTCATTATATGAGCTGGTACCGTGAACGATGGCAAGTTACCCGAGATATTCGGTAACACCAAAGCCATAGTTTCCAAAACAATTGATGGATATAACGACGAACCAATTGTCAGAGAACAAAGTTTTCTCGTTGTAGCTGAGACTGACTGATTTACTCCTGATATCTGTGCATTCGTCGAATGCGTCGGAAGATCTAAACGATTCCGCAAACGCTCAGAAATAAAGGAAGCCTCAGAAGCCGGGTCAATAAGAGCCCGGGCAGGGTATGTAGTACCCAGGTGAGAAATACTCACCATTGCCGTTCCCAAGAGCACAGTCCGCTTCTCTGAGGTATGAAATACCTGACGGTTAGAAGGGGCTGTAGGATTCAATCCACTAGAAGTAGATTGAATGTTAGGATCAGATACCGTGGTAGAAACTTGCGGGGTCACAACCGAGATTGCCGTAGAACTCGCATTATTATCCCCAACCGAAGCTGGTGATTCTCGATGAAGCATCGAATGGTGGCGTTGCTTACACTTGAAACAAGTATAAGTACTAGAACAATTTCTAGCTTCATGTGCCTTTGACAGGCAATTCACACAAAATTTAAATTTTTTCACCGTTGCAAATCGCTCTGCAACGGATAATTTTTTAAAACGTGGACAAGAGCGCAAAAAATGAAATTGGTTCTTACAAAGAACACAAACAGGCTCCTTTGACGATGACGTTTTAGTCACGTGAGACTTCAATTTCACTTCGGGGGATGATTTCTTCGAAAGGTGAGAACCTTTCAAATCACGTGCACACTCTAAAGTGGCAATTCTTTCCGTCAGAAAGCTATCCAAATCACTCCATTTCGACATTATCTTTTTGTCTTTCACCGTTGATTCCCACTTATCAACGGTAATAGAAGGTAAACGTTGCAGACAAATATAAACGATAATGTGAGATACAAGAGGATCAGTCGTAGCAATATCCAAAACAGACAAACCCGAAAAGAAAGCATCAATACCGCGTTGTAAAGATTTCAGGCCATCGATAGTCTCTTTATCATGGACCGAAAGGTTAAAAAGTGCCTTTAGGTGATGATTCACCGTCAAACGCAGATTCTCATATTTGTCGTTCAGACTTTTCCAAGCTATGTCAAACCCACTATTGGTAAGAGGAGCTTTTGAAACAATCTCCTTAGCTTCTCCACTTGTCTTCTCTATTAAATGGCATAACCGTTCAATTTGGCTAAGACGCGAATTCTTTATAACCACAGCTGTGAATAGATCCCTAAAAGTAGGCCATGAAAGAACACTACTATCAAAAACTGGGATATTACACGGTGGAAGAGCTAACCGGTGAAAATCCGGATCAGCGTTATCAGAAACCGATGGAGATTTTTCAATCCCCTTAGAACTTGCCTTCTCCAAATTGCGCAATTTTTCATTAATTGTCGCCAAACAGTTAACATAAACGTTAAAAGTGGACTCGTACTTGGAATCCACTGACACGTATTCAGTATCACCTGTTTTCACGTCGGCCTTCAATTTAGAAGGTTTCGGCGCTTCCGCAGTAGCCAAATAATCTAAGACATCCCGGTAGGAAGACTTAACTTGATCCCACATTGAACCTAGTTCCTTTCCCCGAATTTCGAGACTAAAAACCGAGTGACCGTCTTCGCCGATTTTTTTAAACTTTTCATCGAATCTAACAATTGCATCCGAGTCTCTAATAAAAATATCTAGAGCTGACATATTGTTAGTATTGAGTTCCAAAAATAACGAATTACCAAAAACTCAAACAAAAAATATCAAAATCGCAAAAATTCTGATAAAAAGTATTGAAATTTTCAAAAAAATTCAAGAATATATCGATATATTCTGTTAAAAAGCCGAAAAAAATTCAGAAAATTCAAGATACGACTAGATTTATCCGAATAAAAACGAAGATTTCCGAAGAAACACGAAGAAATACGACTCCGTTAAAAAATTTCCAAAAATTTCAACACAAACTGTAATAACTTTCGAAAAAGTCAAAAAAAATTTAAAAAATCGCAAAAAATCACTAAGTTTTTCAAAAAAACACGAAGTTTACCGAAGAGAACCGAACAAGTATCAATATAGTTCGTGGTTAGGTCCGAAGTTTCAAAAAAAATCAAAAATTTCGATTTCCAAAAATAAAAATTCAAAAATTTAAATTTTATGCAAAAAACACGAAATTACACGAAGTTTTACGAAGAAATCCGAAGATACTTCGTGTCCAAGTATAAATCACAAGAAAAAACGAAAATATTTTCAAAAAAAATTAAATTTTTATTAAAGTTTACACACGATGTGAGTAACTGATATGATGGACTGTATGGGTGTAGGGTGCCTTGCTGTAAATTTATAAAACAACAACAACACTATGTGCTTGTGGAAAAAAAAATGTTTTAACACCGCAAATATATTTGTGACGTATTTATTTTAAAAAAAATCGAATGTAACACGGACAAAGCACAAAAGAAAATAGAAAAAACACCGGTCTTATATATTTATTATATTTTGTAATGCAAAAAAATTTATGTATGTTTGTATGTATATTTATTCACAAAAATTTATGTTATAAAAAAATAAACTTTTTTAACACTACCGACGACCTTTTGGTATTAAATAAAAGGGAAATAAATTGTTAATCACTTCACTTAATTTTTCTGTTAATATTTAAAGGGAATTCTTTTGTACTTTTTATTAAAATTTAAAGTTAAATTAAATAAATTTTTTATAGAAAAAAATTAATGTCCGTCCACGTAAACAAACACTTCGTTGGATCAAAAAGTATCAACGAATTTTTAAATAAAGAAAACGTCACAAAACGCACGGTTGAATAAATAAAATCGCGACAAGGTTGTAAAACGATCTTTTGTAATAGAAAAAAAGTATTAAAATTTTTTAATGTAATGCCGTCGGCAAAACGACAAATAATTTTTTATAAAATATTTTTATTTTTTTTTTTTTCTATTACTTGAATTAGTTTTTCGAATTTTTGTACCGCACTTTCACTTTAAATATAAAAAACAAAGTACGCACCTTACTTCCGAAGAAAAAATATTTATTTCCAAAAAATAAAAAGGTTGTTGCTGCAGCTGCACCAAGATGGCTGTAGTTGAAGAAAAATAAATTAAATTAATTTCCTTCTTCCAAATTTCCCAAAATTCTCGTCGAGATCCGGTTCGAAGGACCAAATGTTTCCGTAGAAATAGAAAAGAAAATAAAACACAAATGTTTTTATATTAAAAATAGGAAAAATCCTAAGATTTTTATTTATGTAAAATATTACCTTGTAAAGGATTACAAAAAGATGAATTTTGCATGTAATGCAAACGATGGTTGATCAACGAGTAGTCTTATTAGTTATAAAAACTAAAAAGGACCGGGCGACAAACAATGTTTAGAATACCGTTATCGGTTTACTAGTTAGAATCTATGTAAATACTCCATACAATGTTGTATTTAAAGGGGAGCAAAATAGATTCTAACTAGTATTAACCCAAAGAGGGTCGGTGGTACCAAAGTGGTATCAAATATAGAAAATAAACGTTTGTACCTAAACAGATATTATTAACCGAGGCGGGAACTAAAGGCCATAAGCGACCGCGATCGGACAAAGGGGCGTAAAATGCCACGCCCTTTGTACCATGCTTAAGCTATATTTGCCTGTCCGGCAATAACGGAAAAACGGCTGAACCGATTTTCATGAAATTTTCACCACAGATAGTACTAACCGAGGCGGGAACTATAAGTCATAAGCGACAGCAATCGGGAAAAGGGGCGTAAAATGCCACGCCCCTTTGTACCATTCTAAAGCTATATCTGTCTGTCCGTCAATAACGGAAAAACGGCTGAACCGATTTTCATGAAATTTTCACCACAGATAGTACTAACCGAGGCGAAAACTATGAGCCACAATAGAGGGCGATCAAAAAAAGGGGCGTAAAATACCACGCCCCTTTTTGTTACACTGAAAGCTAATTCTGCTTTTTATGCAATTACGCTTAAACAGCTGAACTGATTTTCATCATGAGATTTTCACCAGATAGTATTAACCGAAGCGAAAAGAATAATCCAAAATAGAGGACGATCGATGAAAAGGGGCGTATAATGCCACGCCCCTTTGTATTACATTGAAAGTTATTTCTTTCTGTTTCGAAATCACGCATAAACGGCTAAACCGATTTTAATGAAATTTTTACCAAAGATAGTACTAACCGAGCCGAAAACTAGAAATTATAATAGAAATAATGTCACGCCCCTTTTTACTATACTGAAAGTTTTTTCTGCATATTCCGTAATCATGCTTAAAAAAAATAAAATAGATAATAAATAAATAATAACATATATAAAAAACAGTTTTCATTAACAAGACAAACCGACATTTAAAATCCTACTGATGATGACACTAACTGGGGTGTTTGAAACCGGTATAGGAAATACCAGAAATGTCCATAATTTTTAGAAATTCAATTTTCTTCTGCATTTTTTCAACTTGAACCCTTATAGCACGCCCCTTTTTATTTATTTGAACGCTATTTCTGTCTGTTCCGTAATAAAGCATAAACTGCTAAACCGATTAGAATGAAATTTTTACCACAGATAGTAAGTACTTACCGAGGCTGGAACTATAGATTAAAATAGAGCGCGTTCGGACAAAGGGGCGTAAGTTGACACGCGCCTCTGTACTATACTGAAAGTGTTTCTGACTGTTCCTTAATAACGCTTAAACGACTAAACCGATTTTAACAAACTTTTTTCAATAGATAGTACTAACAGAGGCAGACACTTTAGTATGTATCAACTGCCACGCCTACTGGAAGTTCATTCTGCCTTGCCGCAATCACGTTTTAAACGGTTATTTTAATTTTCACCACAGTTAGTTAGTACTTATTTAGGCGGAAACTATAGACACGACCAGACAAAGGCGTGAATTGCCACGTCCCTTTGCAATACATTGAAATTTATTTCTGCCCGATCCGTACACACGCGTTAACGGTGAAACCAGTTTTAATTAATTTTTCACCACAGATGGTATTTACCGTAGTGATCGGGAAAAGGAGCTTAAAATGCTGCACCCCTTTGTATTAACTTAAAAAAAAATATATTTTCCTGTTGAACGATATGCCATATTAGCCCGCGATTAGACAAATGGGTGTAAAATGACACGTCAATTTGTAATATACAGAACGCTACTTCTGGCTTGTTTGCTATAATGCAAAAACGACTTAACCAATGCCTTTAAACTCTACTGGTAGAACTAACTGAACGCGAACTATTTGCTATATCAGAACCTGAAAACAGTTGAGCCGATTTCAATGAAATTTCCAACACAAAAAGTGATATAGCCAATATTGAACAGCGATTGATAAAAAGGCATATAATGACACGCCCCTTTGTACTTTAGCGTGAATTATGTCTGCTGAGTAAATTTAATTGCAATTTTCTTCACGTGCTAACTAATAGGGGAACTATGGGTCACATGAGACCAACATTGAACTAAATGCGTTAAATGCCACACCCACTTGAACTACAGTGAAAGTTATGTCTTTATTGATGCTTTCACTACATAAAGTGCTAAAAGAGGATGGAACTATAGGTTCCTTTTAAAAGCCATTAAACAAATACATTAATATTAGGTTTGTTCCCATGACGGAGGAAAACGTACACACCATGTTCCTGACGCTAAGCGAAATCGAAAAAAAATCGACCAAACCTCATGAATAGGTTTATATTCACCAATGAAAAGCTACGAAGAAGTAGATAAATTGACTAATAAAAAACTCATTCATTACATAATATTTTTTGCAACCCGGGCAACGCCGGGTGCAAAACAGCTAGTTTTTCATATAGTTTAAAACAATGGTGCCCAAACACTTGTTAAAGATCGAAAAAACACACGTACACAATCCGAACAACAACAAAACTAACAACAGAGAGCGTAAAAAACAAAAAAAAAATATTATCGTTTCTCTTTTTGGGCATCACTGGTTTAAAACTAAAAGTCTCTGGGATTAAAAAAAAATCAAGCAAAAAGTCTATTTTAGACGTTCACTAAACTTTAAAACTCTCTATAAATCGCAAAAAATCGCCAGCAAACATGGTGTAATCTCTTACTAGAGACATTACAACACCTGCCACATGTATAGGTCGTGTGAGGGGGGGGGGGGGGGGGGGGGTGAAATAAAGCCATATGCAATAAGGCCATATGGCCTTATTTCTCAATTCAATGGGAAATAAGGCCATATGGCCTTAAGTATTACCAACACGATTGAGCAATAAAGTCATATTGATTTTGCAACCAAAATGGAAATAAAGCCATATCAGTTGAAAATGTGGAAATATATTTCCCCGTAAATCCTGCTACCCAAAAAAAAATTATTTAGCGAATCCGCTAAATTAATTTATGGAGTTTGTAATCCCTAAGCCCGGCCAAAGGCCGGCTACGCAGAAAAAAATTTTTTTTTGACTATTTTTAAATTAAAAAACCAAATATACTTACCACGAAACTCGGAACTTAGATGGGTCTAGAGGCACCAATTTTTTATTGGCAGGGTTTTTAATTTAAAGATTACTTAACAAGAAAAGTTTTTCTGTGTAGCCGGCCTCTGGCCGGGCTTAGGGATTACAAAATCCATGCATTAAACCCACCCTCTCCGCAAAGTAAAGTTTTCTAGGGTAGCAGGCCTTTGCGCTATCAAATTTGTTATGCCTCAAAATAGCTTTGGTTTGCAGAGAGGGTGGGTTTAATGCATGGAGTTTGTAATCCCTAAGCCCGGCCAAAGGCCGGCTACGCAGAAAACCTTTATTACAAAAAAACAAATCATAGAAGTCGTAATTTCGACATTTCGCACAAAAAAAATATTTTGGATTTTTTGACAATTTTGTTTTGGGAGCAATAACGTTTCTAAACCTATCATTTTGGGCAATATGACATTTACAGTTTTGGGCGATAAGACCTTGACTTTTTTTGTTTAACTTTCTTTAATTTAAGAACCCACATTCCAGGAACCTCTGAACTCAGAGGGGCCTAGAGGCACCATTTTTTTGTTAGCGGGATTTTTAATTTAAAGATTGTTTAACATAAAAGTTTTTCTGTGTAGCCGGCCTTCGGCTTGGCTTAAGGATTACAAACTCCATAAATTTATTTAGCGGCTTCGCTAAATAATTTTTTTTTGGGTAGCAGGATTTTAGTGGAAAATTTTTTCCACATTTTCCCCTACACTCTCCGGAAATTAATGAGGAATACTTTTATAAATTTTCAAATGAGTAATAAAGCCATATATGGCTTTATTTCCAACAGTGGTTGGTAATAAGGCCATATGGCTTTATTTCTCAACTCATTGGGAAATAAGGCCATATGGCCTTATTGCCTATGGCTTTATTTCACCCCCCCCCCCCCCCCCCGTGTGAGGGAGCGTGAGGAAACTATAGTTTTATTACAACCAAGTTTCCGTTTTTTTTTTTTAATTTTTGTTTTTAATAAATTACAACAATAAGTTTTCGATTAAATTGAAAACTGCGCACGGATTTAAATACTAGATTAAAAATGCTGTATTTAAAAAAATAAAAATGGACTTATAACTCCAACAACAAAAAAGTTAGAAGTGTTTGAATTTGGGATGGTGCTCAAAAATATATTTTATTTCTCAAAAGTTTATTACAAGATGTGACTTTAAACTCCTGTATCAAATGAAACAGCACTTTTTTCGTCATATTATGATTATTTCCATAGTATATGGATTGTTTGCTGTCACATTTATTTAAATTATAACAATCCGCCAACTTTTATTTTTCGATTTTTGTCCACCTAGATGGGCCAAATGTCACACTGTGCGGGAGTATGTCGAAATCATAATATTGAGTCCAGTGGGGGTGTTCTGTAATTTATGCGAAAAGTTTTCGCATCGAAAAGTATGAAACAAAAAATTCAATCGTTTCTCGATTCTGGAAAAAAAGCTGTTTCTGTATATCAATGCGAAAACGGCAGCATTTTTATTGGAATATTCCAAATCAGCTGTCAAAAAGGTAAACAAGGCGAGAAAATAATAAAAATCACAACAAAAAAACGCAATTTCACAATTTTTTAAGCAACACTCGTAACATTGGCAAACAAAAATGAAATAATAAATTAAATTAATAAAAATGATGTGTAGTATATCATTAATAATATTAGTTGATAGTATTTTCTTGAAAAAAATATTGTTTTTTATTTATTATAACGCAAAAGTTGTTTAATTTACTAAATATCGCACCATTTTTAAATGTGAGTGATTTTGACACTTCAACTTCAAAAGTTTTCGATCAATTAGTTTACAGAAACAGTTTTTCTCGCATCTTTCCAATAATTTTGAAAAAAATCATATTTGACAGAAAGTTTCCGCCTAACAAAATTACAGAAACAGTCGAATGCGAAAAGTCAGGTTTTGTGCCGATTCACGATGTTTCTGTTTCGTTTTTCATATTCCATGCGACAAATCTTTCGATTCGAGAGTTATAGAACACCGCTACAGGAATACCATAATTTAGACCGTACTGGACTTGGTCTTAATGCCTCTCGACGGGTTTTACAACGAATATAAAATACATTATATGTATCGGTCACCGGTTTCGGATGAAACATCCTCGACGAGACGTGGGGGAAACCACGGAGATGTCACTCTCAAACCACGGAGACGTTACTCTCAACTACTCCTCTCTTGAGGGTACCCCTGAGGTTGAACGCCTATTTAAGGGCGACATCCACTCGCCCTGACGCAGAACTTCTCCGAGCTCTTGTACATATTTTTGATACACTCTCCATACCTACGACAACTCGAGGTCCGCGGGGTCGTCACTCCCGTTATCCTGTAATAAGAATACCTCTGCGGTTACTCTGTTACATTTTTGGTGCCAAAACGGCTTCGCTAAATAAAGCTTTTCTGTATACAAACTTCATAGGTTCAGCTTAAACGGCTTCGTCTGCGTAGCGGCCTCCGGCTAGGATTAGGGATAACAAAATCAATAGATTTCTTTAGCGGCTTCGCTAAAGAAAGCTTTACTGCTCCATAGATTTAGCCCAAAAAATAGCACCAACACTTTAACTATTTATATCTCTGGTGTTAGAAGAGTTAGAGAGTCAAATAAAAATCCAAATGAAAGTACACCTATATGTACTTTTTATGACATTATACATAACATTTGTGAGATATTTGAAAACTAAAATCGCTTTTTGGTGCTTAACGGTCGAAGGACACCAGTTTCATCAAAATCGGATAAGTACTTCTTAAGATGTATAAAGCTAGAAAATTGCTGCGAAAAAGCTAAAAAAATTGCACCAAAACTTTAACCCTTTATATCTCTGGTGTTAGAAGAGTTAGAGAGTCAAATGAAAGTCCAAATGAAAGCTTAGAAGCTTGGCTACTGTCTGTCTGTTTATCTGTCTGTCTGCTCGGGAAAACTTCCAATAAACATGGTAAGTTTCAGCCATCTCCGTGTAATATTTTGACCGTGATCACCTTTTCCACAGACAGACGGACATCGCTAGAATGTCTTAAAATCGATCACTTATCAATTATATATCGTCGCTGCGCCTAAAAATGGAGTCATGTGTTTTGGGGCAAGTGTTCAGGAGAGCAAAAAAACTGTTTATTTTCGTCCCTTCGCGATTTTTTTTTAAAGTTTGTTCTATAAAAAATTCTTGTAACGATATGCTATCCACATACTACAAAAAAAGTATGAAACATTTAACGGTTTTCCAGTGGTGAAGAAATTTTCAAAAAACATACACATAACTCCTTTTTAAGTACTTTTTGGAACAAAATTAAATAAAATGGAAATATTTTTTACACATAACTCCTTTTGTTCATGAAAAAATTCTTATTGTTATTTTCTTTTCGAGATGGACAAAGACTAAATAAAGTTTTTTGGTGGTTTAAAGCGACATAAGTTCGACAAGGTCTTTGAAATTTTGATATTATAAAGCTCTTCATTAAACAGCGACCAACAGATTTTTCGCAAAACTAGTGATTTTTTTTGTTTTTTCTTGTAACTATTCAAGAGCTTCGACATAAATTGACATCTGTGAAAGATTCTGTACTTTAGATACTAAAATTTTTCGCCATCAAATGATTTAATTGCTTTCTCAAGGCTTGATTACCTGCCATTTAGGATTTAGATAACAGCATGAAAATATGCAAGTATTTTCCAAAAATCTTGACAAATTCATTCAAAATACTTAGATGCTATGTGTAAAACTCATATTACCAAAATAGTGGTCCATTTTGTCACGTTCTGTTACTTTTTTATCAAAAAAAGTTATGTGTAGCTTAACACATAACTCCTTTTCTGATCTTTTTTAGTATGACGAACACATAGCTCCTTTTTCTAACTTTTGAACCAATCAAGATATCAAAAAACGGTTTAGTGAGTATATGTATGACCAATATAGGATCATAAAGATGTAATAAAAAAAAAAAATAAAAAACTACACATGACTCCATTTTTAGGCGCAGCGACGATATATACTTTATGCGGTCCTAGACCGATATTTCGATGAGTTACAAACGGAATGACAAACTTATATATACCGTCTATCACTAACAATAAGTAGAGGGTATAAAAAACCGGAAGGCGCGATTAAGAAAATTCAATTTTTTTTTTTTTTCTAAAAAAAAGTTTTAATTATTTTTTTTTATTACAAAGTTGAGAGTATGTTTTATCATTCATCTCATCCAGCGGCGTCCAGCTGCATTTTTTATAGCGCTTTTAAACAAGTAATGTTTTATGCAATATTTAAAACTCACCAAGAAATGGGACTAATATTCAGGATCTTCTGCACATATTTTTGTGACAAATAACTCAACAGTATTTTCTATAACTCTAGAAGCACAAATAAGATTAAATTCGACCATTTTATAAAAAAAAGTACACGTTGAAAGTAGTTCGACATAGCTGGACTTTACTGTAAAGCATAGAAAGGCTTCTTATATCTTTTTATATTATTCCTTTAAATTAAGATACCTAAAGCAGTAAAATGTAGTTACCTTTTTCAGTTGTAGCGGAAAGTCCACTTTAGTTGTAGTTATTTTAGTGAAACGCACTGTATTTTCAAAAATACTAAAGCTATTATTTTTTAAATATTTTTTTTTTAATCAGCGACCCCAAAAACATCAAATATAATGGTTAAATAGTTTTGTCCACCTCGTTTTTGAATCGGAACCACAGTGCCCAGTACTTAATTTCAGTAAATTTGGAGGGGTGAGGTCAACTTGTCGGTTGAATTGAGGTGTTATAGCTTAAATGTCAAATAAAATTTAAAAAAATTTTAATATTTTTTGACAGTTAAGCATTTATAATATAACTTTTCGGTTATTTATGAAATGAAGCCAATTATTGTTTGTTTTTGGCGATTTTTGGTATTTATTCATCGGGTCTTTATTTAAATGAAAGTAATCATCACTATTTGTTTGTTTATTTTATGTTTCTTTTTCATTTCTTCTTTTGCTGTTTCATTGTATCAATCAGTAAACAAAAAAGATAGCCTTATTGTGAGTAATTTTTAATAAATATAATTTTTAATAATAAAATACGCAATATTTTTTTAATTCTGTTTTTTTATTTAAAAGATAAATTATTGTAATATTTTTTAAAATGTATAACACAAAATTTGGTCAACTATAATTTCCAGGGTTGCCACTCAATTGAAGTTGTGCAGCAAAAACTACTGAGCCGATTTTGATGATTTTTTTTTTTTTATTTGTAGATTACTAATTTTTTGACCTAATATTATTTTTAATGAAAGGAGAAAAGTAAAATTTTCCATTTTTTAAGTTTACGTTAGCATAACTTACATAAAAATTAATATTTTTTAGAAATGGCCACGGTAAGTACTAGATAATTTAATAATCTGCAAATAAAAAAAAAATCATCAAAAACAGTTTTTGCTGTTGACTTTTCGGAGAATTATGCTCTTGTGAAATCAACTATTTTGACATATTTGAATAGATTGCGTGACGATGATTATTTTAATTTCTTTGAACGTTTATAGTTAATTTAGGATTATTAATACTAAATTATCTGTAGAAATTTTGTAGTTGTAGTAATTGTATATAAATGTATTTAGTGTCCATATAATAAACCGACTGATGACTAAGAGTTTGTAGTTGGTTTATTACTATCCTTACTTATCCAGCCTAATCCGCTATGGTTCGGACCATGGTGTGTACGTGTTCCCCCGTCATGGGAACGAGCCCTCTCGGTCGGTTGGGGCGGGTAAGTGTGAGGTGGGACCGTTCGTAAAAAAAAAAAAAAAAAAAAAAAAACTTCAGCCGATTTTGTCCTTTAAAAAAAGCAATTTACAATTGAATGGCATTCCTAGCAATTCTAGTTGAAAAATTTTGTATTATAAATTGTTAAAATATTACAATATTCAAATAAAAAAACAAAATTAGAAATTATTGCGTATTTATTTTTTATAGCTGTTTAAAAATTGCTCACATTAAGGCAATTTTTTTTTGTTTAATTCCCCCTTAAGTCACCTCAAATTTGTTAAACAGTTTAATCGACATGAAATTCTCTATTACTTTATCGATTACCTTTTTAAAAATGTTTTCATGTGTACCTGCATATTTTAAGAATTCTTTTATTAATAGCATGCACCTGGAATTCCTAAAGTTCTTGTGGGAAACCGACTTCACTTGGCATTTAAAAGACAAGTTGCAGCAAAACAAGCCGAGCTGTATGCATCACGCAATAATATGTCATGCTTTGAAATATCTCCTCTTTGCGATTTTAATATAAGAGAATCATTTTGTGAACTAGCACGAATGGCTTTACACAGAAATGGCATGGAAAGAATATGGCGAACCAATAAGGGTAAGTATTTGTCGTAGATTCAGTCGCATCATAAAAAAAATATATAAATGGGTTTTAAATATATTGCACCTAGCACAGTGGGAAAATGTTTGGAAATTGGAGACCAGCGGTTGCACGGAGAAGGCAGCAGAACGCCCCTAAAGTAGCGCACCTTTTGCATACGAACAGTTTAACGCATCCTATTTTTTTTAAATAAATAAGTACACGCAAAAAAAAATCTGTGTCAGATTGAGCAATCCTATTTTGACAGGGTGCTTGTCGATGTTAAAGTAATATAATTAGCTTTTTATGTAAAAGAATCAAGTAACTTGCACAATAACGCAAATTACTTGCACAAAAAAATTATCGAAAGAAAACAGAAAAAAACAAATACAGACCGCCATTTTCATTTTGTATTTTAGTGTGCGTGGTTCGTTTAATTTTTTGTGTTATAAACAGGGTAAGGAATGGCACATGTGCCCAGGGTACATGTGCGCATATTTGGCACATAGCACATCTGAAATGTCCCATAGAATGGCACACGACACATGTG
The DNA here is from genome assembly GCA_963921195.1 of Pegoplata infirma. Taxonomy (NCBI): domain Eukaryota; kingdom Metazoa; phylum Arthropoda; class Insecta; order Diptera; family Anthomyiidae; genus Pegoplata; species Pegoplata infirma. The sequence continues at coordinate 178,115,315 of OY992540.1, forward strand.
CTATGTGCTATGTGCTATGTGCTGGCACACGGCACATTTCTGGTGTGTCATATGCCATACACATGGCACATTTGAAATGTGCAAAGTGTCCTAGTATGGGACATGTCACATCTGAAATGTGCCGTGTACCATACAAAGGCACATGGCACTTGAGCCGTGTGCCAGTTATTGGCACATGGCACATTTCAGATGTTTTTTTTTTTCAATAATTGTTTTTAGAAATAAAGTACTTTTTCAGAAAAAATAATACTTTTTTAGGAAAAAAGTACTTCTTAGAAAAAATTGTATTTTTTTTAGAAAAAACAGTACTTTTTTAGAAAAAAAATAGTACTTGTTTAGAAAAATAGTACTTTTCTAGAAAAAAAAGTACTTTTGAGAAAAACAAGTACTTTTTATAAAAAAAGTAATTTTTTGGAAAAGTTAGTACTTTTTTTTTAGAAAAAATAAGTACTTTTTAGAAAAAATAGTACTTTTTTAGAAAAGTTAGTACTTAAAAAAAAAAAACTTTTTAGGAAAAAAATAGTACTTTTTTAGAAAAAATAGTAATTTATATATATTTTTTGGAAAAGTTAGTACTTTTTTAAAAAAAAAATACTTTTTAGAAAAAATGGTACTTTTTTTTAGAAAAACAGTACTCTTTTAGAAAAAAAAACTACTTTTTGGAAAAAAAGTACTTTTTTAGAAAAAGTAGTACTTTTTAGAAAAAATAGTACTTTTTTAAAAAAAAGTACTTTTTAGAAAAACAAGTACTTTTTAGAAAAAAAATAATAGTACTTTTTAGAAAAAATAGTACTTTTTTATAAAAGCTTGTACTTTTTTTTAGAAAAAATAGTACTTTTTTAGAAAAAAATTTCTTTTTAGAAAAAATAGTACTTTTTTTAGAAAAAATAGTTCTTTTTTAGAAAAAATAATGCTTTTTAGAAAAAAAATACTTTAAAAAAAAAATACTTTTAAAAAAAAAATACTTTTTTAGAAAAAATAATTTAGCAAAAATTTTACTTTTTAAGAAAAAAAAAGTACTTTTTCAGAAAAAATAGTACTTTTTAGAAAAAATAGTACTTTTTTAGAAAAAATAGTGCTTTTTTAGAAAAAAATAGTACTTTTTATAAAAATTAGTACTTTTTTAGAAAAAAGTACTTTTTAGAAAAAATAGTACTTTTTAGAAAAAATAGTACTTTTTATAAAAATTAGTACTTTTTTAGAAAAAATACTACTTTTTTAGAAAAAAATAGTACTTTTTAGAAAAATTAGTACATTTTTAGAAAAAAAAGTACTTTTTAGAAAAAATAGTACTTTTTTAGAAAAAATAGTACTTTTTTAGAAAAAATAGTACTTTTTAGAAAAAATAGTACTTTTTAGAAAAAATTTTACTTTTTAAGAAAACCCGGTGAAAAATGTTCGTATATGGAAACATATACGATGATATATGGCTACATATATGAAGATATATGACCATATATGAACCATATATGGACACATATGTACATATATGAACATATGTGGGGTCATATATAATTATGTATGAATCATATACGTCCATATACGTAAAGTGAACCCATATATAAATATATGGCATACATGTACATTAGAGTGACACAAAAAAAAAAGTTCATGATGTACCCCCCTCAAAATTAACCTTGACATGTTTTATGAAGATTCCCAAAATATTTGGGCTCTAGCGCTAATCTCCCGTGATCTAAACCGCGTCAAAAAATGTTCCAAAAATGGTATTTTTCATGAATAAAAAATTCAGTAAATTTTTTTTTGTCCAATGAATGACCAAATATAATAGATATTTAGGAATTCTTTGATTCTGCATTAAAACATTTTAAAAATCTAACCACAGACTCGAGATAACGATATGTTTATGTCAGTTTTTTGATACTTTTCAATTCGAATTTACTGAAAACTTAAATAACTTTGGTATTTTTTGTCCGATTTTCACTTCTAATACATCGTTAGAAAGGTGTTGACCACCGCTTGAAATTTTAGTCAATAATTAACCCTTAACTGCACTGTCTTACTTTTTTATAAAATTTAATTCAACATCATTAAAAACCCATTTTATAACCACAAAAAGCATATCTTTGTGCAGGAAACTCGTTTAATTTATATATTTATTATTTCATTTATTAAGTCAATGGAAATACAAATTCCTTACAGACTACGATTAAGTATAAGATAAACAATGTTTTTGAAAATGTTATTTAAACTATTCCAATATTTTACATAACAAATTTTTAAAGCAATATTTTGATGTACAAAACTCTATTATCTGCGGATTAACAAAATTTCGTTGTTGATTGGTACTAATGGCATTAAGATGTATAAACGCACGAGTAAGCGTACTATTAAGACCATAATTAGTATGGTGATAAGGAACATTAAAAATTAAATTATACCTAAGCCTTCTAGGTGGAACAAAAAATGGAATTAATGCAAGCAGATCAGGGCAGTCAATAATTCCATTGATTAAATCAAAAACAAATAAAAAAGACTGAATTTGCCTACGCAATTCCAAAGTCTGAATTCCTAACCACGAACATCGCAACTCATATGTAGGCAAAGGATTAACCAACCTTACAAATGAAAGAACAAACTTCAAAAAAATTTTTTGAACTCTTTCAAAACGAGAAACATGATTCTCACTATGAGGAGCCCAAACAACAGCAGCATACTCTAACTTCGATCTAACTAGGGATGTGTATAATAATTTAAGTGTATTTGGATCCGAAAATTCTGTACAATTTCTTTTTATGAAAAACTGGTGTAATTATTGCAGCCTTCCACTGATCAATAAACACACCCTCTCTAATTGACATATTAAAGATAAACGTGAGTGGCATAGTAATAGAAAATGCACATTTTTTTAATAAATGTGCACATACCCAGCAAAAACTTGGTAATGACACATCATTACCATTCTAATTACTTACAAGGGAAGTATCTCAACCCTTATGAACCGATTTGCCTGCAACTTAAAATATATATTAAAGAGACGATTTTAAGGTTGGGGTGTCTCGGCTTATCGGCCATATCGGTGTTTAAAAATTTCGTTGTCCCCTTATGAAACCATGTGGACCTCCGGGAAAATTTTGATAACTTCCGAACTAACAGGAAAATTTAATAAAGATTATTTCTTATCCATATGGATATCGTAGGTCTATGTCTTCACATAAGTACCCCCAAAATTTACACATTTTCTTGAAAAAAATATTTAAAGAAGACAAATTTTTAAAAGGTTATGCCACCATTGGATAGGCATTAAAAAGACCTATCTTCTCATATGAAAACATCATATATTTTCTTAAAAAGAAATGGCTGAAAAATCCAAAAAACGATTTTTTCGCTATTTTTTGACCCATGTTTTGAACCCCTAAGTCCCCGATATGGCCGATAAGCCGAGACACCCCAACCTTAGAATTGTCTCTTTGATATATTTTTTAAGTTTCAGGCAAATCGGTTCATAAGGGTTGAGATACTTCCCTTGTTAGTAATAACAAAAAATTACCTTTAGCATTATTTTGAAATGTAAAATAAGGACATATTAATAATGACTTACATAAGTCATTATAATAAAATAAACAAATTTCAGAACTAGATTTTCACTTTTTGACTCACTGTACATTATTTTGATTAAAAATAAAATTAAATATTTTTTTATTTTTTTTAATTTTTTTTTAAAATAATTTTTTCATTACCTATAAGTATATATGTAATTAGTTATTAATACTGGTTTGATAATCATTACATTTGGCACATTTGCTTGTAAATGTAATGGGAAAGGTAATTCGAATCAGAAGTAGTTATCACTTTTGAATTTCCCATTACACATTTCATTACATGGTAATGCAAGTTTTTGCTGGGATAGACCATCACCATCTGACTTAAAACCATTATTGATTTGCATTATCCCATTTAAAACTTCATCTTCAGAAAATATAAATGTACCAATGTCAAGCATGGTTACCGAATTTGAAAAATACGAAATCCTACTTGTCGATTGTTCAAAATTAGATTTAAAAAAGTTAGCAAACATATTGACGGATTCACAACATGACTTTGAAATCTGATCACCATATTTTACGGTAGATGGGATATCCGAAACTTGCCTTTTAGATTTCATAAATGACCAAAACGACTTAGGATTGCTTTTAATTTCCTCCTCTTTTTCAATCAGATATTGTTTATAAAGAAATTTATTCAAAAAATTAAATTCGCGCTGATACTGAACAAATTTAGCTTCATTTTCAGAGCTACCCGTTTCAAGAAAACGTTTATGAAATTTATTCCTAAGATTTTTTAATTTCTTAAGACCATTAGTATACCAAGGAAGCTTATACGGCTTAGTTCGTTTATACGGTATATTTTCTCTACAAATAGACAAAACAGTATTTAAGAACTCATTATAACAGGCTGATGTTGATCCGCCATTAAATAAATTTAGCCAATCAACTCTACTTAAAACAGAGTTTAGCACATCAAAATTACATAAGTTGAAATTAAAATTTGTTGAATTTAAACATTTAGATAATTTAAAAAAGTTATACGATTTTATTTCAATTGCCAAAGGCAAATGATGAGTATTAGGCGGGGATATCTGCAGTAAACTCTCATATAAAAAAAATTTACAATCGAATGACACAAAAATGAGATCTAAAAAGCGATTTAATTGATTAGCGATGGAATTAATTTGAATCAAGTTTAAACTTAGTAAACTATCAACAACATTAATTTCATGAGTTTTATTCACATTACAAGGTAACAAAACATGATTTTCAGAAAAACGCGACCAATTTACATCTTTCAAGTTGAAATCACCCAAAACACAAAAATGAGAGTTCACCACAGTATTTGAGTATAACGACAGAATATTTGAAACATGTGCATCATAAAGATCATCCGAACTGCCCGGAGGAATATATGACACACATCAGGCACGTACGCAGGGGGGGGTGCCCTGGGGGCCCGGGCCCCCCCCAAAATGACTTGGCCACATAAAAATTTTAAGACATTGCACTACAAAATATACGTTTGTTAACAAAAAAAGGCTGAGTATTATTATTTTTATTTATCTCTAATCTAATGAAGGGTTTTTTATGAAAATTTCAAAATACTGAAAAAATACAATAAAAATTTTTGATTGAAAAAAATTTACAAAATTCGTAAACTTTTACGGTAGTGAATAGGACACCTCAAAAATGTAATTGCGACTGACCATAAGTGATGCATCATAAATATTATTCCATTAGCTTTAATCTCGACTGCCACATTTGACTAAATTTGTGATATAGAAAAATTTACCATCGAAAATTTTCTATAGAAAAATTTACTTTCGAAAATTTTCTATAGAAAAATTTACTTTTAAAATTTTTTTATCGAACAATTTACTATCGAAAAGTTTCTATAGATAAATTTACTATCAAAAATTTTCGATTGTAAGTTTTGCTGGAAAAATTTTGATATTTAAGAATATATTTTATGTCTTTAGATAACTAAATGATAACTTCAAAAATATAATTTGAAATGGTACAGTTTTGGTGAAAACGGATATTTTTTACGAAATTTTTCAAAGGGTTTGAGATTTTTTTTTTGGAAAATAATGTTTTAAAACATATGCTGTAAAAATTGTGTCCTCTACACTAATTTGAAGATTTTGTTATTCCAAGTTTAACCAAATTTGACAATTTTTAAATCGAAACATCTTCTCTGAATCTAGAACTTTTTTACACAAAAAATTAATCAAAGTATTAGATTTTTTTTTAATATCAAAATAAAAAATTTTTAACGACAAAAAAATATAGTGAATTTAAAAAATTTTCTTTACAAAAATGTCTCAGAATCTGTAAATTTTCACATTCAACACATGGATAAGAGAGTTTTTAAGATTATAATAATTTTTTCAGACTTTCTATACGAAAAATATTAATGAATCAAAGAATTTGTCTATACAAAAAACGTCTTTAATTTGAGTTTTTTCGTTACGAAAAATATCTCAGAATCGAAAAAATCTATAGGAAAAATGTATCAGAATCTGTGAATTTTTCTATACAAATTTGAGATATTTTTCTTAACAAGAAATTTTCTGTACGAAAAATTTGTTTAAATCTGAGAATTCTTCTATGCAAAAATGTTTTAGGATCTTAGAAATTTTCTATACAAATCTGAGATTTTTCGTATAGAAAAATTCACCATACGAAAAATGTCTCAAAATCTGAGAATTTTTCAATTCGAAAAATGTTTCCGAATCAGAGAATTTTTCAATACGAAAAATGTCTCAGAGAATATCAGAATTTTTTAATACGAAAAATGTCTCAGAGTCTGAAATTTTTATAATAAAAAGTGAGAGAAAAATCTGAGAATTTTTCAATACGAAAAATGTTTCCGAATCTGAGAATTTTTCAATACGAAAAATGTCTCAGAGAATATCAGAATTTTTCAATACGAAAAATGTCTCAGAGTCTGAAATTTTTATAATAAAAAGTGTCTCAAAAGCTTTGAACTTTTTCTATACGATAAATGTCTACGAATCTGGGAGGTTTTCTGTACGAAAAATTACCCAGAATTTTTCTGTAAGAAAAATGTTGGAAAAATTGAGAATTTTTCTATAAGCAAAATGTCTCAAAATCAAACAACTTTTTCTTAGAACTTGAGAGTTTTTCTATACGAAAAATGTCTTATAATCTGAGAATTTTTCTACACGAAAAATTTCTCAGAGTTTAAGAGTTTTTCTGTTCAAAAAATGTCTATGCAAAAAATTTAAATCGTTATAATAGTAAAAATCTTTCTATGGTTAAAATATCTTGGAATTCTATTTTTTTTTTTCAAAAACTAAACAAATTTCCGGCAATGTAAGGAGTCATGCTATCAAAAAATTTCTCAAAATCTTGGATTTTATTACGATAATTCGTATCTTAGAATCGGAGAATTTTCTATAACAAAAATGCTCTTAGAAGTTAAGAAAAATATATGAACAATTGAAAAATGTGTCAAACAGTTTTAATTTTTTAAGCTTAAAGTATATTTGAAAAGTTTTAAAGAAAAGTTGCATAAATTTTCACTTTTTTAAAAAAAATAATTCGACTCCTTTTTACCATAAGTTTTAAATATCCCAGCAAAAACTTGGTAATGGGTACCCCTTCCTGCCTCGCTTACGTGGTAATGGCTCTGAATACTACTAATTACCATTAGCATTACATTGCGCCAAAAAAGGCAAAATGTGGTTACCTCCAATGACATCACCGTGTTATAGTAATTAACATTGATATTGGTAGGTAACTAGTTACTCATATTTTTGCTAACCCATTCAGTTAATTACTTGGTAAGCGAAATTTTTCTGGGATATGTTTTGTTTTCTAAAAATGAAAAAAAATTAGGCTCAAAAACATTGAGGCGAAAAAACGAAATTAAAAAAAAAAATTTTGGCCCCCCCCAAAATAAATTCCTGCGTACGTGCCTGACACACATACATACAATAACATATCAAAGCCAGCAATAGATACTATCAGCTGATCCAGCAAGCCACCGGGATTAACTATAGGACATAATGTAGATTTGTATTGCGATTTAACTGCAACTAAAATACCACCACCTTTTGTACAGCCTGTAGTAAGAGCATTTCGGTCTTTACAAAAAATATTATACAATTTTGTATCGAAAAATTCACCATCACTGAAATCACTGTTCAGCCATGTTTCCACCAAAACAATAACATCGAATTCGCTCTGTGAATTCGATGTTATTTGGCCACAATTAATTTAACCCATGCATGATCAAAATATTTTGGCAAACATTTTTAAAAAAATTTTTGCGGAAATTATTTAAAGCTAGTTGTAATACTTTAAAAAAATAAAATAAAAAAGGTTTTTGTTTATCTAGACGTGCTTATTAATATCAAATAATTATTACGGGGCACACTTTCCCGGTCAAAATTTTTTTTTTCGGAATTTGTGCAAATTAATTTTTAAAATAAAATATAAAATATTAGAGACGTTTTTTGAACGAATATATGCGATTAAGAGAAAATTGGTTTATATTTTATTTCAAAAATTTATTTGCACATACAAATTTCGAAAAAAAATTGACCGGGAAAGTGTTACACGTAATAATTATTTGATATTTATAAGCACGTCTAGATAAACAAAAACCTTATTTATTTTATTTTTTTAAAATATTACAATTAGCTTTCAATAATTTCCGCAAAAACTTTTTTAAAAATGTTTGCCAAAATATTTGATCATGCATGGGTTAAATTAATTGTGGCCAAATATATTAATAAAATGTGTTTCCTGCACAAAGATATGGGCAATTCCAGCATGTCGAACGTGACCGTTGCACACATTAAAGTTGAAAAAAAAGTCAAAATAAAAAGATTTTTTTTCTTGACAATAGGGTAAACTTATAGCTCTTAACTAGCTCTATAATTGTAGCTCAGGTTGATTTTGAAAATTGTTTCAAGCTTTCGAGATAATCGCAAAAAAGACAACCATTCGCACGGGACAAAAAACAGAAGTCGTTTTCGCGACTATCAATCAAAACTCTGATTTCAGCGAAACCTGAGGCAATATCACAATGCGACTAATGTTGGCTTATAATGTCTCTTAAAAGTTGTAAAATTTTACCTCAAAATTATTTCTACTTTTTTTCTAATTTAACTTTAATCACTGTCTCACGGGACATGTCGCACGGGACCGTTTTTTTCCATCATCATATTTATGTTTTTTTTGTTGTTCTTTTTTAACAAATCTATATAAATAAAAATCAATTGTCGTTCGTTGGTAACCGCATCAGTTGAGAACGGCTGGACCGATTTGGACAATTTTTTTTTTGAAATGTTCGTCATAGTCCAACTTAGGTTTTTACGTAAAGAAAAATTGACCACGCCCACTTTTACGCCCACTTTTTTCGATTTATCTAAAATCGAAAAACGGGTGCACCGATTTAGGTAATTTTTTATTTAAATGTTCATAGTATTCCAATTTAAGTTTTTACTGAAAGAAAAATCGAGCACGCCCACTTTTACGCCCACTTTATCAATTTATAATAAATCTGAGAATGGCTGAAATTTTAGTTTTTGATATTTTTTTTTTGTATAAATAAGAATATTTATACCCCCGAACCTGTACCCATCACCATCTTCGATCCGTCCGTAAAAATTGACAAAATCTAATATTAAAAAAAAAAATTCCAAACAAAAAAACAAAAGTGGCCGGATTTTTTATAAATTGATTTTTTTAAAAAATGCAAAATTTCAGAACGGGTTCTGAAAATTTTCCAAAAAATGTTTAATCAATAACCCATACAAATCTATACAAGAATGTTAATTTTTGAGATTGTAGTGCATTCCGTTTTAAGTTGATAAATATTTAAACAAGGCAACTCGACACAAATTTGACCATTTTTCCAATATTTGACCACGCCGCCTAAGACCAGTTCTTGAAAAATTAAAAAACCAAAAACGCAATTTTCTTAGCTCCATATATGGCTATCCACACAACCTATTCAGAAATTTACGGTACACGTGTTTTTTTCGCTAGCCATTTGGTGTGGAATGTCTCATACGTATATTTATAAATAGGTATAATTTCCATCACATGATCCCACAATTTTACCAATTTCGTTTCAAAAATGTAAAATTGATTTTCAACCACGCTCACTTGTGATCATGAGTCAATCACGCACAAATCTAATTATGTTGCCATCTCTTGTTTTTATGCGTAGGCACATAAAATTACTACTAGCAATAAGATTTATGAATAATACCTGAATTTCAAGCATTTCTGAAAAAAATTAAAAATGTCCTGTCACAAAACTTAGCATAACTCATTCATTTTTTAACCGATTGTTATGTTTTTTGGTGTTTTGGAAAACTACTTTACTATACTTTTATACAAAAATACAAAACAAATTGTTTAATGATGCACTTTCAACTAAGAGTATAAAGAATATGGCAAATTTTTAAAAAAATTGGGTTTTTTTAACTTAAACGATCGTAGCTCAGCCAATTCTTGATCGATTTTTATTTTTTTTGTTTTGTTTAAAAGGTATGACTTATACCTTTAAAAAAAATCCATAAAATCGGTTGCACATTACCAATGTAATAATTTTTTAAAATTGTAATTTAAGAATTGCCGTTTTTTAACACATTTGCCAATAAAAAACGTACTTAACGAAGTGATCTAGAAAAACTATGAGTATATCAGTACTCTATGGACTCCAACCAACCCGAATTTTCATATGAGAACCCCTGCATATTTTTGGTGTAGCACAGTGTAATTAAACAAAAACAATATTAATAGTACAATACTGATAAGGACAAAATAACATAAATAAATATATAATTAAATAATGGGCGTTACAACCTCCCCCTCTGTTGCTGAAGACGTCCCGACGATGCGACAGAATTAATTAGACTTTCTTGGTCTCACTTTCTTGGTTTTTCATTGTTTTCAAGTGTTGAATTTAAATCTGATTCATGAGTTTCAAACGTGTTAGTTGTTTGAGTTTCGTTTAGTTGTTTCTTTGGTCTTCCACGACCTCTCATTGGATAAATAGGTGTAGTTTGTGGCCCACCATACGGTGTTAGGACCGATACATGATGAGTAGCGATAGGTATATCTGGTTGTTGTTCTGATGCCACGACATAGCACGATGAACCTTTTTTGGATAAGATGATGTACGGGCCATCTCTTCTAGGAACGAACTTTGATGTAATATTATCCTTAGCTTTACATAGGATGTGTGCATTAACTAGAACTTTATCGCCAATATTTAGTTGAACTTGGGGTCTTCTCTTTAAGTCTGTATACATTTTGTTGCGATCTTGCATTTTCTCTTCAGTTTCTTTAGCATCTTTAAGAGTTTCTGCCAACCGTAAAAGGTGTGGGGTGATTTGTGGTATATAGTTTTCTGCTTCAACAATTGCCTTCAGATCATGATGTGCTTCTAGAGGACTTCGTAATTCTCTACCGAACGTAAGATATGCAGGTGAGAATCCAGTACTTTCGCATTTTGCGCTGTTCATAGCAAAACGAATCATAGGCAGTTTAAGGTTCCATTCAGTATGATTTTTACCAACACAGATTGCTAGTTGAACTTTAAGGTCTCTATATTTACGCTCCACTGGGTTGGCCTCAGGGTGGTATACTGGAGTAAATGATTGTTCAATATCTAGGCAATAAGCAAGTTTCTGCATGATGGATGAGATGAACTGGCAACCGTTATCTGTGTGCATTCTTCTTGGTATGCCATATCTAAGTAGAATTTCATTTAAAATAATCATGGCACAATTTTCAGCAGTAGCCTCTTTCATAGCAAAAAGTTCAACCCATCTGCTACATATATCCTCGATAACTAATATCCACTGAAGACCTTCTTTTGTTTTTGGAAGAGGCCCAAAAAGATCAATGGCAATTATTTCAAAACGTTTATTGCTGGAAACTGATTTTAACAAACCGGCAGGTTTTAAATTAGTCGGTTTATAACGTTTACAGGTGATGCACGATTAAACGTATTCATTTATTTCGTTTCGCATACCAGTAATTGGGTGTTATTCGATTTATGGTTCTCTCAACTCCGTAATGTCCAGCCATGTGATCATCGTGAAACCTGGAAATAATATAGCCCCTCATATCTTGAGGCACAACAATTTGTCCGTTTTCAGTATCTCTATCGGCACAAAAACGATAAAGGACACCATCAATCATGATATAACCTCGTTGAGTATAACGTGACACATTTTCATCAGCCTTCTCAAAGGAATCAATAATCTTTTTTAGTTCTAAGTCCTTTAACTGTTCTTTTCGGAACTCTTCTGCTCCTTTACGTGGAAAATCAATTTGTATAGAATTACATTCACATGATATTTCGTGTGTTTCAGACTTACAAAGAGGCCGAGACAGCATATCTGCTATTATGTTCTGCTTTCCTGGAGTGTAACCAAATTGTATGTTGAACGTTTGTAATTGTAAGGCCCAGCGGGCAAGACGACCAGTAGGGGACTTTAAGCCAAAAAGCCATTTTAGGGACTGATGGTCCGTTAAAACGGTAACTTCTGCACCTTCGATGTAGCCTCTGAATTTATTTACGGCCCAAACTACTGCCAAAGCTTCTCTTTCTGTAGTTGAGTAATTACGCTCTGCAGGTATTAAAAGACGGCTAGCATATTCAATGGGGTGCTCTTCATCTTTCTCCCCCTGGATCAACACAGCTCCTAAAGCATAATTGCTAGCGTCTGATTTTATGAAAAAAGGTTTATTAATATTAACTTGTTGTAGTATCGGTGGTGATGCTAAGAGGTTCTTAAGTTTGTCGAACGAGTTTTGTTGTTCTTTGGCCCACATCCATTTTACGTTCTTTTTAGTAAGCATTGATAACGGCTTTGCTATTTCTGCGAAATTAGGTATGAATCTGCGGTACCAAGAACAAGTTTGTAGGAAAGAAATCAATTGTTTTAAATTGTATGGTCTTTGACGTTTTAATATTGCCTCCGTTTTTTCGGGGTTTGGTACTAAACCATTTGTAGTGAGTATATGACCAAGGTACTTGACGCTAGGTCTACAAAAAGAGCATTTGTCTCTATTTAATTGAAACCCGAAATATTTAATTCTTTGAAATGTAATTTTTAAATCCGAAATGTGTGATTCAAAATTCTGCGAACACACAATTATATCATCTAAATAAGCCAGTATTAAAATTTGTGGTAACCCATTTCTAAATTTATCAACGAGCCTTTGGAACGTGGCCGGGGCATTTTTAAGCCCAAATGGCATCCGGTTGAACGCGTATATACCAAAAGGTGTAGTGAAAGCGGTTTAAGATTTGTCTTTTTCGGCCATTTTGATTTGCCAGTAACCTGCTTTTAAATCAATTGTAGGCATGTATGGTGTAGCCTTTGCCGCATGTAGTAAGTCGTCCATTCTTGGTAAGGGATAGCTGTCCGTAATTGTGACTTTGTTTAATTTGCGGTAATCAGCGCAAACACGTACACCACCTTCTTTTTTGGGGACAAGGACTACCGGAAAAGCCCATGGAGACTCTTTTTCTTCAATTATTCTTTTGGCCATCATATCATCTAATTCAATTTTGAGTTTGTCTTTCATAACTGGAGATATGCGGTACGGTGGGCTAGCAATAGGCTCATTTGATATTGTTTTTATGACGTGTTCCACATGTGGTATGGGTTTTAAATGTTCATTAAATGTATCAATTTCACTTTGTAGTAAATTTTCTAAAATACCTCTGTGAATTTCAGATAAGTGAGTTGCTTCATTCTCACGTAATTTAACGTCAATCATATTCAAAGAAAGTGATTCAAAACTCCTTTATCAGAAAATTTTACTTTTTTTAATGGAGGGAATAAGTTTGAATGTTCGGGAGTCTGGTAACTCTCCGGTAAACAGTTTTTAAACATTTTATTTATAAATCTTGGTGAATAACAGGCGCGGATCCAGGGGGGGGAGAATGGGATTTCTCCCCCCCCAAAAAGATTTCAAAAAAAAAAGAAAGGAAAAAAAAGGAAAAAAAAGAAAAAGAAAGGAAAAGAAAAGAAAAGAGAGGAAAAGAAAAAGGAAAAAGGGAGAGGAACAAAGATAGAAGGAAAATGACCAGGATGTAATCAAATAGAGGCTATTTGTACTGAAGTAAATTTTTTTTAAATCCTTAAAATGTTTCAGAATGAAAGACATTGCATTTGAAAAACTTAAATGACAATAGAGTTAAATGGCAATAGAGTAGGGTTCTATAGTCGAAAAGTCGATTAATCGACTTTTTGTATGAAAAAGTCGAAAAGTCGAAATCGACTTTTTTGTTCTTAAAAAGTCGAAAAGTCGACTTTTGCAACTCAGTGATAGGGTTCTATAAATCGAAAGTCGACTCTTTTGCTTTCGATTTTTTCAAACTTTTCCACATTTTCGATTTCTTTGACTTTTTTTGATAAATAAAATACAACCAAAAAAAATAGCACCTAAATGCTTACAACAAGTCAAAACTAAACTTTTATTTACAAAAAAAAATACTTTTTAAAAGTTGGAAAAGGTCGAAAAAAGTTAAAAAGTCAAAGAATGTCGAAAAGTCGATAAAAGTCGAAAAAAGTCGACTTTTTTAAAAGTTGAAAGGTCGAAAAGTCGACTTTTTAAAATTTGAAAAAAGTCGAAAAGTCGAAAAATCGACTTTTTAGAAATTGAAAAAAGTCGAAAAGTCGACTTTTTGTTGCGACTATATAACCCTACAATAGAGTTATCATTCTCTACGAAAAAATATCTGAATATTTTTATAGAAAAATGTTTCGAAATTCCAGACTTTATTTTTATTCCAGACTTTATTTTTGATACTTATTTGACTCTAAATGTAAAATTTTTTTTATTGTAAAACTATCTTAAATTTTAAGAAAAATGTCTTAAAAGTTTTCTATAGAAAACATCCCACAGCAACTGAGAATTTTTCCTTTGAAAGAATGTTTCAGAATATACCAAGATTTTTTCAGAAAAAAATTTCTCAGAATCGAATAACATTTCTAAAGGAAAAACGTCTTAGAGTCTGAATATGTAAATTTTTCTTTTGAAATGTGCCTAATAATTAATTTTTTTCTATATGAAAATGTTTCAGAATATAGATGGCATTAAAACCGTAACATTTTTCGTATTTTAAGAAAATTGATTCAAAATTTCTTCATAAAATGTTGTAAAAACTGATAATTTTTTATTATCTGATAATTTTCTTTTACAAATTATGTTTCAGGATCTGAGAATTTTGGTATACGAAAAAGTTCTTAGAATCTGAGAATAACTTTGAAATATGAAAATTATTTCAGAGGTTTTTTATAAGAAAAATATATCAGAATTTGGAATTTTTTTTATAGAAAGAATGTCTCAAAATCTCAGATTATTTCTATAGAAAATTTTAAACACGGACATTTTCTATAAGAAAGGGTTTCAGAATCTGAACAATTTTCTAAAAGGATTATTTTTTTATATGAAAATATATTTAAGAATCTAAGAGTTTTTCTGCAGTAAAATTGTTTCAACATCTGAGATATTTTGCGAAGGGTACATGCATAAAAATCTAATACTTAATTAATTTTTATCGGTATATTAATGCTTAATGTTATTAATGTTTGCGAAAATTAAAAATTTTTATATAAAATTTTACGTGTCTTTCACAGTTGTGACTAGCTTTGACTGTCATAAGCCAATTTTTATGACTGAAATGTCATAATATCAATCTTAAAATTTGCAAATGAAATTTAAATTTTTTTAAACTTTTTGTATAGAAAAATATTTGATGCCATGACTGTTCAATCATAAACATTAGCTTATGACAGTCATAGTCAGTCACAACTGTGAATGAGCACGTTTGCAAGACTATGAAAATGGTCCTATTTTGGAAGTAAATACGACTGACAGGGTCCCCTTGTGAAAAAAATTTTTTGAGTAAAAAAAGTTACCCTAAATCCAAATGCTTTTTCTTGGTTATGAATTTGTTACGCAATATTAAATATTAACAAAAATTAACACACTACCCCCCCCCCCCCCCCCCTTCAAACCAAACTTTATTGCTTTCGGATTTTTTGGTAAAACAAAAATCTCCCCCCCCAAATGAAATTCCTGGATCCGCGCCTGGTGAATAATTATTATTAAAACTTTTATTTGGTTTTGGTGTTTTACAGCCATCGCTGCTTGTAGAATTAAGGTTTTGAAACCAATTTGTAAATGTGTTTATATTATCAAAATTTATTTTTTGCATTTCATTATGAATTTCCAAGTTTGCCTTTGACAAGTTTACTGTACTTTCGACCGCAGGACTTTGCATTTTAAATTCAAAAATCGTTTTTGGGTCATCCTTAAAATACCAATTACGCTGAGCAAGGTTCATTACTATACCGGATTGTTCAAGAAAATCGATTCCGATTAATGTACGATTATTTCTTGCCTTTGGCAAACAGATGAATCGAATGCGCTTGTAGCGCTTACCAATAATGATATCGACTATAGTCGAATAAACAGTTTCATTTTTAGCTATACCATCAGCTAATGTGATTTCGGCAGTTACTTTTTGAAACTCAACACCTTTTTGTTTTAATTTTAAAAATAACGAATAACCAGCTACACTGGTACGGGCGGCAGTGTCAAAATATGCCTCCCCGTTAAGACCACAAATATTAATATTCATGGTTGGTACATTTCTTCCTACTAAACTTGTATGAAGTGAGTTAAAGTCCATTTTCTGTGGACTATTAACCACCTTTTTACCATTACAGTTAGGGCAATTAGATCTATAGTAACCAGCTGCACCACAGCCGTAGCAATTTAGTGTAGATTCCTGAACCTTTGGAGCACCTTTTTTCTCTGCCTCTATACGTTTAAAACATGTTTCAGCTGTATGATTACGTTTTCTACAGAAAGACAAATGCTCGGCTTTGAGCATTTGTCCCCATTTTCATGTAACAATAATTCTACATCACGAGCTTTTTTTAGCAACTCTTGAAACTTTGAGACAGATTCCCTAGGCACTTTTTCACGTATGGACAATAAGATCTGAGAGAAAATCATATCCAACATAACTTTTTCTTTAAGTTTTTCTTCCAGTTGTGCGGATATCTGCCTCTTTTTACAAATAAACGAATCTATATGTTCATTTAGTCTTTGCTTTTCTGAAAAATGTCGCTATATAGACGCCAGTCCGGCTTTGGAGGGGAAAAAGCTTTTTTTAATAAATCAATTGCTTCGGTAAACGTTTTTGCCTCTTGCTTAACCCCCTGCCACCATGACGAAGCATAGCCTTCTAACAAAAGAGGTAAACTTATAAGGGCATTTTTGTCAGAAACATTTTCTGCGGTTTTATAAACGATAATCGTTGCAATGAAATCTTCAACTTTTGCTGTACTTTTACCACCGTTAAAACGAGCGCTACATTTGCTGAATGTGCCATTATTTGTACGTCCTACATTTAAAGTGCCTAACAAATCCATAAATTGGTTTTGGGATAAGGTAACATTTACTGGGCTAGGATTTGCCTCAGTACGGTTGGCAGTAGTTTGACTAACACTTTGGCTTCCAGATGCTTGCATACTGTTAGTGGTGGTTCTTTTCATTTTTTTTTTTTAAATAAAAAAAAATTTAAAAATATATATTTGATATAGTCACCCTAATATCAAATCTCGGTAAAAATGCAGTTTACGTATGAAATATTTTGTCACACACTGTATTAGATTTTAAATTCTCTTTTATTTTTGTGTCGTGTTAAATTTTTGTTGTAGAAACTCTTTAAAGCAACATTAACGAATGAAACATCAAGTAACAACAAAAACCCTATTAAAACTTTATATGAACAAAAATAAAGTTATTGAAACATGGACAACGCAAGTAAAAGGGAGAGGTATGAAGTTGTAGAATACATAAACTTTGCTGCTCTGCTGTTGATCGTTGTTTGGCTGCACAATCGTTGTTGTGCTGTTGTTGTTGTCAATGCTGTTTTTATTCTTCACTGTGTTTTATTTTTGGTATCCAGTAACGGTATGTTTCCCACAGCAGTGGTGGATGACAAAATTGTTGAAACCAAAATTTAAAGAATTTTAACAAAATTCCAAAATAACCAGTGGCGTCAGAAAATAGTTTTCGATTTTAATGCAATTTGCATAGAAGAAAAAAATCAAAAATTTTGCTTTGTAATTTGTCGTTGGGCGCCAATTGTAAGGGGAGAATACCCGGCTGGGAGTTCCCTTCAATAATTTAGTAATTTATAGATTTAATGGTTATAGAGAAGGGTCCACAATAGGCGAAACGCCCAATTATGTCCACTTCTATTTATTTATTGATACTGTTTAGAGATGGCTCTAAACTTATGACCCGCACTGTGCCCCTATGCAATTGACACCGACACTATAAACAACGGTACAGCATAATGACTCTCACATTGAAATGTGCTATTGTTATTGTTGCATCAGCATCAATACTCAACTCAAAATTAACAACGGACACTCAAGTTGTGACGTGAAACAATTAATCTAACCAACATTAAAAAATCTTTAACATTTACAAACAACAACAAATATTAAAAGAATAAAACATACAGTGAACAAAACAATTGTACAAACATTTAAACATATTAGAAAACATTTACATTACAAAAAACTTTACAATAAAACCAAATCTAAAACTAAAAATAAAAACTTATAAAATCAAAAAGTGTTTAATTTTATTGGACCCAAAAAGAACTAAAAGGTTTGTCCCTAAACATTTGGTCATTAGCGAACCGGATAAATAGTGAAAGTGAAAAATTTAGTGCGACACCCTACCTAACAAAAAGTTCTTAAAAATAAATTAAACAAAAAGTGACTCTGAAAACATTTACATAAAAGTTTTAAAAATATTTTGTTAACAAATAAAAAATATGCATTAAAACAAAAATTTACTTAAGTGTACGAACATTAACAATTACAACAAGTGTTACAAACATACAGACACAGTGGTTAACAAAAAATAAATAAAATCAAACGATTACAAAAACAATAAATTTGTGAACAATTTAACAAAAAAGTGAGACCCTAAAATTTGCAAAAAAAAATTGTCATTAAAGTGACCTTCAAAATTTTGCATAAATTTTGTAAAAAACAATAACGGAATTAAATTCCAAAAATTTACAAAAACAATAAATATAGACTCTAAAAATTTAACAACAGCAGTAAGCAGCATCGTCATCGTTTACTTCAACACAGCAGCATCACCCACAACTCTGCCGACAGCATACAAGCAGAGATCAGCACAGCAGTCAAGATCAAAAGCAGCGAAGAAGACTCCACACAAAAAATTAAGTACACTGACTCATGTAAGCAGAAATGAGATTTAGTGTGAACAAAAAATAAAAACCAATAAAGGGCAAAAAGTCAAATTTTGCAACTCATCGTATGCGTGACCCTTTACGATTTATTTTTTGTTACGATTGTTGGAAAACAGTAGGGTTGCCATCTCCAAACAATTTAAACTATTTGTGGGAAAAAATATTTAACCCAATTTTGGAAAAAATTTAAACTATTTTCGCAAGACCCTCGACCCTTCTTCGAAATTTTATCAATTTGACTGCAGAGTTGCCACATCTACCCGTTTTAAAAAATTTCTGGGGAATTTAGAAATATAGCAAATTTAAATTTAGAAATATAGCAAATTTAAATTCTTAACAACACTTTATAACCCTTGATATATTAACGGGATTTTTGCTGTTTTTCAACGTAGAGTTGCCACATCAACACAATTTGGACAATTTCTGGGGAAGATTAAAATACAAATTTTTGAAAATTTTTATCCAATTTGACCCTTATTACGACGTCTTGTTTTTGCTGCTGAAAACTCACAAAGTTGGCATCTCATAATTTTCTATCAACTTTCTGGGGACATTTTTTGAATAAGAAAAAATACCTTTTTATGAAAGTTACTGATTCCTTGTATCATCTCAAGATTATTACCACTAGTACGGAAAATTTTGACCCACATCTGCCATAAATTGACCCTCTAACTTCTCATTTATCAATTTTGCCGAAAAAATCTACACAATGTCGTTCGAAAAATTCATGAATCGTACCGAAGACGTACTTCATTTTGAATCTGCTCACGCCGTAGCTAATTCAGATGACAACATTTATGCTTTTAGAATTTTAAAACAAGAATTAGACACAATGTGGACCCCAATGAGACGCTTATATGAGGACACCATGGACCAAGATAAAATAGTGGACAAGGACAACAAGCCAGTAGGAAAAGCATATATTAGAGATCGGTATAATATCGCAATGCAAGCATACAAACGGTGTATCGCTACACTAAATGATGAAATTACGACCCTTACTGCCACAGAAGAAAATTTAGAACGCACTACCATAGCTGCAACACAACCACAACAAATTGATAGCGTTTCCTATTTAAGATTGCCACCCTGTGACACAGACACATTCTATGGGGATTATAAATTATGGCCCAGCTTTAGGGATTTATTTACCGCGATCTACAGAAATAATCCGAAACTTAGTAATGTGGAAAAACTATTTCACTTGACACAAAAAACGGGAGGCGAAGCCCGAGACATAATTTCTCATGTCCCGTTAACAAATGACGGATTCATGATTGCGTGGAAAAATTTATTCGATCGGTACGAGAACACCTGGATGCAAGTCATCGAACAATACAAAGTTATCCTCGATTTACCCCAGGTTACAACGGACTCTCGCTAGTTTAGACATTGACACCACGACCTGGGAATCATTTCTGATTCATATTTGTTCACAAAAGCTTCCACGGACCCTCGTTCAAGATTTCGAAGACTCTCGCGAAGATTGCGCCAAAGTTCCAACTTGGAACTCATTCGACAAATTTCTGACGCACAAATTCAAGACTTTGGAATCCGTCGCAAATATCAAAACCCTAAAGCCAGCCTGAACCCAATCAGGTTGAGTTATCACAATCCCGGAAACGCACCCATTCATCTCAAACAAACAACACTCAACAGTGTTCTTCAACTGGTATTCGTAATGAAATACACTACAGCTGCCAACTTTGCACCGAGACCCATTCATTACGTTTTTGCCCCAAATTTTTAGAACACAACGTAAATGACAGAATTCACGTTGTTCAAGCAACCAACTCATGTTTTAACTGCCTTTTTACAAATCATGGCGTCAAGGATTGCAAAAGCAAATTTAATTGTCGACTCTGCAACCAAAGACACAACACTTTGTTGCATAAGGGACCCAATACCCAGTCTTCAAATTCAAATCAGGAAAACGCTGAAGTACGCCCAAGTACAAGTGCTGCAGCGCAGACCCATATAATACAGTCCACTCCAAATCAAGCTATTCCCAACTTCACCTCCTTGACCCTATTTGAGAAAAAGCAGTTCCCACAGAGCCGAAATGAACGAGACACATTATTATTCACAGCAATGGTACAAATTGAAAATAATGGACAGCGATTCGAGGCAAGAGCTATCATCGACGCTGGATCCCAGTCAACATTCATTTCGGATAAATTACAAAATCGTTTGAAACTACCCACAAAACACCAAATAGTACACATATCAGGCTTGAGTCAAACTTTACACGAAACCTCTACGCAAACATGCTCTTTTACTCTCTACTCCCGGGTAGACCCTACTTTTAAATTAGACGTTTGGGCCCCAGTGCTAAAGACCCTTCCTTCTAGTTTACCACCACAACAACTCAACACCAGCCTTTTCAATAAAGTTGCAGATTTAACTCTAGCTGACCCAAAATTTTCTGAAGGCCGTTCAATTGATTTTCTCATTGACCTGGACATAGGCCCCTCGATTTATTGCAAGATGACCCCCATGCGATCGATTGGATCACTTTTGGCGCAGAAAACTATATTTGGCTGGATTGTTGGTGGACCCATTCTACGAGCTGATACACGCTTTTCGGTGGCGGAGAAAATCTCGAATCCGATTTCGAGACCAGAGGTAACTCCTACAAAAAACAACTTACATTTTACAAACGAAAATAACATACTTACCCAACTCAACAAAAATGAATCTACAACAATCACAACATCAACTTCTACACCCAATTACAAACATTTTACAAACAAACTTCAACTTACTCAAACCCAATCACAACAAAACTTACTCAACATAAATCTACAAAAAATTTACAACTTGATTCGTCAAGTAATCGTCAACCCAAAACAAACAGCGTCAGCCGCAAAAGTCAAAAATCAGATTCACATAAATCTGAGACCCAATTGAATCAACTTCAAAAATTTCCTGGATTTTATTCGAACAAATGGACCCGTAACGACCCAAACGTTTTCCAGAAGTCTACAATTGAGAAATTGTCGTCAACAAATCGTCAAAAATCATAAAAAGACTCAAAAATATCAAATCCCGCTGGAATTCAAAAATCTTTACAAAAAGTTGGGACTCAAAACGGGCACTCTATAAATTTACACAAAACCAGAAAATTCAGGCGAAAATATTCAAAAAATTCATCACGCAACCCGAACAAATTGTATCACATTTAGCAGCATTTCCGAAAAATCGATGGCCACTACAAAATTCCCCAGCAATAAATGTTTTAAATCTGCGATTTTTAAAAAATCTTTTAACCATTTTCATTTATTTATTGGAGCATTGATCATTATGGCATACAAATATTTTATTTTGCACCCTATCACATCAAAATCAACTCGTTTCATCATGGAATCTTCCCATCGAATTTTACAACAATTTGGAAATCTACTTATGACCCGACCCTATTTCTTCGCTAGTTATGACCATTCTGACTCTGACCCATTGACCCTTCGACTTATTCTGCATGGTGCTTCATCAAGGATTACAGCTGGACCAGATCTGAAACCACATCATCTGACCCTAGCCAACTTGTTTAAAATGTTCAAATTCATCTGCAATTTATTTTCCCAAAAAGAAAATTTCAACATCAGAAACCCTACAAGCAGAAACATCAACAACAACAATTTAAAGTCGATGGATTAATGCCGTACCCTACAACAAATCAGAAGACCACATATGCCGACACAATTTTTGAAGTCACTGTCAATTCATTTGCAACATACATCACATCAAAATTGCATATTTTCAACTTATTATGTATTGAACATTTTAATCCTTTATATTGTTCTATATTTCTAGTTGATTCTTCCACAGAACCATTATCACCAAGCCATAACTGGAATCCACAACCTCCGGCTACAAGTCTTAAATCACACCGACTCATGGGGTGGGGAGAATGTTTAGAGATGGCTCTAAACTTATGACCCGTACTGTGCCCCTATGCAATTGACACCGACTGTATAAACAACGGTACAGCATAATGACTCTCACATTGGAATGTGCTATTGTTATTGTTGCTTATTGAACATGCAAATTGATATAAGCATCAATACTCAACTCAAAATTAACAACGGACACGCAAGTTTGTGACGTGAAACAATTAACTTCGCATCTAACCAACATTAAAAAATCTTTAACATTTACAAACAACAACAAATATTAAAAGAATAAAACATACAGTGAACAAAACAATTGTACAAACATTTAAACATATTAGAAAACATTTACATTACAAAAAACTTTACAATAAAACCAAATCTAAAACTAAAAATAAAACGTGTTTAATTTTATTGGACCCAAAAAGAACTAAAAGGTTTGTCCCTAAACAGATACACTCTATCAAACCACAGGGTCCTAATAAAAGTCCACCTGCGGCTCACATCTATATATATAAAATCCCTATTTGTGTGTTCCTCTTTTTTTTGTCTATCCAGAGCTTTTTGAAGCCAACAGATGAGCTACAAAGCTGAAAATTGGCATGCAAATAGTAATACACCTGGGGAAGATCCTAACGTAGCCGGAATTTCGATTTTTGGCCTGTGGGCGGAGAAATAAGCGGAAAAGTGGGCGTGGCAAACCTAAATTTTTTGACATTTTTGCTTAATTTAAAGCTCCTAATGACTTAGGAAGCTGAAAACTTTGTAGAATATAGTCCTGACGATGCCGCATATCACCAAGTAGTCGAATTTAAAATTTTCGCAATGTGGGCGTAGAATTGAGGGAAAAAGTGGCGTGGCAAAATTGGGATTTTTTAACATTTTTACTTCTTTTGAAGCCCCAAAATGACTTAGGAAGCGGAAAATTGCATAGCATTTTTTTCTAACAATGAAGCATATCCTGAATTAATCGGATCTAAATTTTTTAGACTGTGGAAGGAGAATTAAGAGAAAAATGGGGCGTGGCAATATTGTGTTTTTACTATTTTAACTAATTTGAAGACCTATGAAGATGAAATTTGACATTTTTGCTTATTTTTAAGTCCTCTAATGACTTAGGAAGCTGAAAATTTCCTATCATATAGTCCTTTCGATTAAGTATATCCTGAAGCAGTCGAATTTAAAATTTTTCTACTGTGGGCGGAGAATTAAAAGGAAAATGGGGAGTCACAAAATTGGGATTTTTAACATTTTAACTTCTTTTGAAGCCCTCAAAGGAAGCGGAAAATGCATAGCGTATAGTCCTTACGATGTTGAATATCCTGAAGTAATCAGATTTAAAATTTCTCGACTGTGGACGGAGAATTAAAAGATAAAAGATCGAGGAAAATTGGGTTTTTTAATATTTGAAGACCCCCAATGACTTAGGAAGATGAAAATTGGCATGTACATATATAGTACGTTTCATTGGGAAGATCAACACGAACCCGAATTTTTGATATCCAATGTATGGGTGGAGATTAGGAAAGGCAAAGGGCGTGGAAAATTTATTTCCATCTATTTCCTGTATATATAATTTGTTTGTTTGTGTTTCTCTTTTTTGTTTATAAAGCCCTTTCGAATCTCATTGATGGACTTAGGCTGGATTACTTAATGCTTCGTTATAAAATAAATCTTCGTTAAATTTAGCTTTTTCATACAAATTTTGACATAAGGCTGCGTTAAATCGGCAGTTAGCAGCTAACTTTTCGTTCAGTAATCCACCCTTAAAAGCTTAAAATTGGCATGTAAATAGTAAAACACCAGGGACAGATTCTTACGAAGCCGGATTTTTTCCCTGTGGACGGCTAATTACGAGAAAAAGGGGCCTTGGCAAAATTAATTTTTTTTTTAAACATTTTAGAGTATTTTTAAGCTCCGCCCCGCCCTAATGAGTTATGAAGCTGAAAATTTCTAACTATGTACATATTCTAAAGTAGTCCGCTTTAACATTTTTGAAATGTAGACGGAGAGTTGAGAGGAAAAAGGGCAAGGTAATATTGTGTTTATTTTTTTTAGTTTTACTAACTTTAAAGACCTACGCAGCCAAAATTTGGCAAGCATATTGTCCTGACACTAGAGCAAAGTAGTCAGACTTTCAATTTTTGGACTGTCGACGGAGAATTAAAAGGGAAAATGGGCGTGGATACGAGTATAGTACTAACGATGGAGCTTATCCTAAAGTAGTCAGATTTAAAAATTTTGGAATATGGACGGAGAATTAAGAGAAGAAATGGGCGTGGAAAAATTATGTTTTTACATCTTACCTAATTTTGAAGTCACCTTATGACCTTGAAAGATGAAAATTGGGATGCATATGGTGTAAAGGTACCTACAGACGACGCAATATTATGTACAATATTCAATTATATTGAAGGTGTGTGGGTAATATTGACGATTGTACAATGGTCAATCTTACCCACACACCATCAATATAATTGAATATTGTACATAATATTGCGTCGTCTGTATGCACCTTAACGACCTTTTCTGCCGGGGTATACTCAGCCAAAGTCCAGGGGTTCGTTACAAGAAATAATTACACGGATATTTTTTCCCTTTTAATATAAATCAGTTGTTTGAACAGAGTATGTTTATTTTTTTATTCTTTTATTTACAAAGTTTAATGTATAATTTATTTAAGTACATATATAGGTGCTGTGTTGTTCATTTGTTCCTCGTCCAGTGTATTCCTGATATCTACGGCTTCCAATGGGAATGATCGGGTTAAAGTTAATAATACCACCGTTGTTTGCTGCCAGATTACGTGAGTAGAATAATACGCTCGTGACTTGATATTTACTCCGGTCGTGACTCGCTTCCAGTGTCTACCCACTAAATAATTTGATTTGGCTCGTGACTTGAAAATCACTCCCGGGCTAAGCTACACATGAACTATCTTCGATGAGTATTAAAAATATCACTCCTTCGTGACTAGTGTAATCACTAGGGGGCTATTGTCTTCGTGACTTGTTAATCACTAAGTAAGTTATAGGGGTTACTAGGAAATGATTCCTTCGTGACTCGATAAATCACTTAGGAAAAACTAATGATTTACGGGAGAGGTTACTCCGTCGTGACTAGTTGAATCACTTGGGAATCTAGTGTACTACGGGAGAGGTTATTCCGTCGTGACTAGTTGAATCACTTGGGAATCGAACGATCTACGGGATAGGTTATTCCGTCGTGACTAGTTGAATCACTTGGGAATCTAACGATCTACGAGATAGGTTATTCCGTCGTGACTAGTTGAATCACTTGGGAATCTAGTGTACTACGGGAGAGGTTATTCCGTCGTGACTAGTTGAATCACTTGGGAATCGAACGATCTACGGGATAGGTTATTCCGTCGTGACTAGTTGAATCACTTGGGAATCTAACGATCTACGGGTTTATATATATAAAAGTTAAATTGTTAGTGACTAGTAAATCACTTGAAAAAAATATGTTGGGAAACTCTGCCTTACGTTGTTTGTGACTAGTAAATCACTGATTGGGAAACTCTGACTTACGTTGCTGTTATCTCCTTCGATGATATTCCAAGACTGATCCCTGCTTTGTAATTTCCTCTGCTTTTATACTTTTCTGTTTCAAATTCAAACGCACAAGACAATGCATTTTGTTGTTGGGCTAACAGTGTTCAAATGTGCATAGAAATATTGTGTGTGTTTGTATGTATATCTGTTTGTATGTACATTCTTGGTTTAGTACAAGCAGTAAACAAATTCTTGATCTTAATTCTTTTGTATGTTGACTTATGCGTGACTATTTGTATGATTGAGTGTGCATGTACTCAAACAGGGTGTGACAATAAGTTTGACTATAAACTTGTCGTCACACTTCCCCCCTTCTTTGAGAAAAAAAAACCAAAGTTGTTTTATTTTTTTTTTTTATAACTTGGATACCCTTATGCGGTAACGGACTCCATCATAAATTCTTTAACAACCTACCAAATCACTCCACATTAAAAGGTTTCAATTCCCCTATATGTGCCGTCCTTTTTCTTTTATCAACGGCGATCAGCTCCACGATAACTGGTGAAATAAATCCTTTAACCGTGTATGGTCCATCGAATTTTGGTGCTAACTTTGCGGCAAATCCATCCACAGCTTTTGACAAATGGTGTTGTTTTACGAATACTTGATCGCCTTTTTTCGGCTTCCATGATCGCCTACGGAGATTGTAATACCTTTTCTGGTCTTGTGCCGCCACTTCGAGGTTATGTCGGACCAATTTAAACACATCTTGTAAGATTTTTGCTCGCTCACTAGGTTCCTTAACCTCATTTCCCGTACCCGCTGTAACTTCATCGTATAAAGCCTTTGGCAATCGTGGTTCTCTACCCTGAATTATAAAACTTGGGGTATATCCTGTAGATTCCGAAACGCTTGAATTAATTGCCAACATTATTTCCGGCAGATATTCGTCCCATGTACGTTGGTTTTCGCCGGTATATTGTGCGATCATAGTTTTTATCGTCCGATTGGCACGTTCGGTGGGATTTTCTTGAGGCGTATATGGAGCGGTTAGTTGGTGTTGAATTCCCATTTCGCTTAAAAATTTGATAAAAGACCTGCTTGTGTACTGAGAACCATTGTCGGTTATAAGCTTCTTGGGTACTCCAAAACGGCTTATAATCTTTTCACGTAATGCTTTTTTAACCGCCTCACTAGTAGCCTTTCTTAACGGTATAAGCTCAGTCCACTTAGAAAATTTGTCAAAAAACACAAGTAACATAGAATTTCCGTGTTTTGAACGCGGTAATGGACCTACAAAATCAGAACAGACGATTGCCCATGGTTCCTCGGGTATTTGGGTTAGCATCATCCCCGCAGGTTTTTGTTGGTTTGCTTTATATTGCTGGCATGACAAGCATTTTCTTACATATTTTGCAACGTCTTTGAACAACCCAGGCCAATAATACCGATTTGCCACACGTGCTATGGTTTTCCTGATACCTAGGTGCCCTGCACTTGGGTCATCATGATTTTCTTTTAAGACCCTCTCACGTAAATACTTTGGAACACATAGTTTCCATGGAAGACACCCATCGGATTCGTCTTTGTTCGGAATGTGACGATATAATTGGTCATTCTCGATTACAAAATCGGTGAACTTTTCTGGGTTTTCTTGTACCTCTTTACGCTTCCTTTCCAGCCAGGCACATCTATCATTCATGTTTTTAATGGAGCTTGCACACATTTTATTCAAAGGTTCCCTTGACAGAGCATCAGCGACTACATTGCTTTTCCCTCTTCTGTACTCAATTTCGAAAGAGTATTGTTGTAATTCCAGCGCCCACCTGGCAACCCGCCCCGTGGGACTTTCAATGCTGTTTAGCCATTTCAGTGACAAATGGTCGGTGATTACTTTAAAATGATAACCTTCTAGATACGGTCGCATTTTCCGTATTCCCCAGATTATAGCCAGGCACTCTTTTTCTGTGGCCGAGTAGTTACACTCGGCATGATTTAACCGTCGGCTAGCATAGGCAATCACTCTTTCTTTTCCATCAATATCCTGTGTTAGCACTGCCCCTAGGCCGAAATCACTCGCATCTGTTTGTAGTACGAATTGCTTGCTAAAATCTGGACATGCTAAAACTGGTGCTTCGGTTAATCGCTCTTTTAATTTGTCGAACGCCTGTTGTTGATCATCGCCCCATTTCCATCTTTTACCTTTTTTTAACAGAGCCGTTATTGGTGCCACTAGTTTTGCGAAATCATGTACAAATCTCCGATACCATGAAGCCACACCGAGTACCCTTCTTACCCCTTTCACATCTTTGGGAGGTAGCATCTCTTTTATCGCAGCTATTTTATCGGGGTCTGTATGAATACCATCTTCTCCAATAACATGCCCCAGGTATTTTATTTTCTTTTGCATAAAAGAGCATTTTTCAGGGTTGATTTTTAAATTAGCCTTTCTGAGCCTATAGAAAACCTCACGCAAATTTGACATGTGTTGTTTTAGTGTCTTTCCAATCACTACTATGTCATCTAAATAGGCAAATGCGTGTGGTTCCATTTCTGGTCCGATGATTTGATCTAAAGCACGTTGGAAAGTCGCTGGCGCTGAGTGTAGTCCAAAAGGCATCACTTTCCATTGAAAAAGCCCGCGACCTGGTACGGTAAATGAGGTAAATGGTCTACTTTTTTCCTCCATAGGTATTTGCCAGTAACCGTTTTTCAAATCAAGCGTGCTGAAGTATTTAGAATCTCGTAACCGGTCAAGAATTGAGTTGATTCTCGGCAGTGGGTAAGCGTCAGCAACCGATCTACTATTTAACTGGCGAAAATCACAACACAATCGCCACTTGCCATTTTTCTTTGGAGCTAACACAATTGGGGAACTATATGGGCTGCATGATGGTTCGATACATTGATTTTTTAACAACTCATCCACCAATTCGCTGATAATCTGTTGTTTGGCAGGGTTTGTGGGCATATACCTTTGTTTAAATGGTGTATCATCCTTCATTATTATCCGGTGTTTTGCTATGTTTGATGTACCAGTCATTACTTCAAATGGGGGAAGCTCGATTTTAAGAAACTCTTCCATAAGCAACTGTTCCGTTATAATTTGTGTTTCTGAACCTGTGTATCGTAAACATTTGTCTTTTGGTGTTGTTTCCTCATTTCCCAACTGGAAAATGTGGCCATCGAAATTAAAAGAAACTTGCATTTTTTCTAAGAAATCCATTCCCAATATCATGTCATCCAGAACATTGGACAAAATAAATAACGGAATATTAACTGTCTTATTGGCAAATTTAATGTCTACTACTACTGCCTCTTTAACTCTTGTGGTGGTGCCGTTGGCTAAGGATAATCCGACGTCTAAACATATTCGTGACCTTTCTGCTAGCATATTTTCTGCATATTTTACACTTATAAAGCTATTAGTTGCGCCAGTATCGATCAGTGCTGTAGCCTTCGTGTTCCCTATCATCACCATCGCAAACATATGACCTTGTGCAAGGAAGATCTGATCTGAAGTCTCGATTGTGTTCAGGGGTTTCTTAAATTGGACTCCACCACCCCTTATTGACGAAGCCCTTGAGCGTTTCCCGCTGATCTCCTACAGCATTCTTTTGTTCGTACACCAGGTCTTCCACAGTCCCAACAAAATAGTACCGGTGTGTTTTGGCAGCCTCTGTATCCGTGGCCTTCTTGTCCACAACGCCGACAAGCCGTACGAGGGTTAATTGCGGTAACCATTGTGTTAAAATTACTCTGGGGATTAGTATTATTTTGTGTTATTTGTGCTTGTGGTGTTGGTATTGGTGCCGTATAAGCTGGTAGTATTGGTGTCGTATAAGCTGGTAGTATTGGTGTCAAATGAGTTGGTAAAGCTGGTGTGTTGCGAACTGGTACCATCCGAGTTGGTAGTACCGCCATTTGTATGTCTTCAAAGTCTTCGGCAAGCTTGGTTAATTCTCGTAGATTTTTAAACTCACTTCTTTTTATATACCATCTGTACGTAGGGTTTATATTTTCGTACAGTCTTTCAAGTTTCTTTTCTTCACTATAGCCAGCTTGTCGCATAATATTTTGTAGTGCCACCATATAAACTTTAAATACTTCATTGGGTTGTTGAAGTCGGGTTCTTATTTTATCTTCTATTTTTTTAAAGTATCCCGTTGGAAGAAAATAAGCCAGAAATTCTTCTTTAAATGTTGCCCAAGTTGTCCAATGACCATTGTTATTACGGAACCACGAGAGCGCTAAATCTTTTAGTAATTCTGGCATTGTATGTGGTAAACAATTTTGGTTAATCCTGTATGCTTCTGCCAATTCTTCAACCCGCTCTAAAAACTCTAATGGGGCTTTACTTCCATCGTATCGGAATGACCATTTTCTTACTTTTTCGATAGCGTGTTCATGATCTTTGGCCTGTGTACTGGTGTCCTCTTGTTCGGTCGGTATTTTTGGCAAGCCTGGTGCAAACAACAGATTTGTACGCAATTTATTATTTATTTCCATGTTATCTTGCTTGGAACTTGGATATATAGTAGAGGTATCGCTTAGCACGATATTTGGTAATTTAGAACCGAGTGTGCTTGTTTGGGGAAGTGTGTTTGTTGCACCTATTGAAGTTGACTCTTCTTGTTTAGCAGGTGATGCCATTTTTCCATATTTCTGTTCAAGAAGTTGTAATCGGCTTAGTATTTCGCTTGAGTGTTCATCGTATTTGATGAATTCTACCAGCTGCTTTCTAAGTTCGTCCACTGTCCCACTAGCTTCAGTACAAAATTCCTGCACGTAAGCTACCAGATCTTCTTTACGTAAGCTATATACCCAATTTGTTTTCACCATTTTTATTTTTCAATTGATACTTCGTGTTACTTTCTTGTTATAGAATTTGCTCGGGCGCCACTTGTAACGACCTTTTCTGCCGGGGTATACTCAGCCAAAGTCCAGGGGTTCGTTACAAGAAATAATTACACGGATATTTTTTCCCTTTTAATATAAATCAGTTGTTTGAACAGAGTATGTTTATTTTTTTATTCTTTTATTTACAAAGTTTAATGTATAATTTATGTAAGTACATATATAGGTGCTGTGTTGTTCATTTGTTCCTCGTCCAGTGTATTCCTGATATCTACGGCTTCCAATGGGAATGATCGGGTTAAAGTTAATAATACCACCGTTGTTTGCTGCCAGATTACGTGAGTAGAATAATACGCTCGTGACTTGATATTTACTCCGGTCGTGACTCGCTTCCAGTGTCTACCCACTAAATAATTTGATTTGGCTCGTGACTTGAAAATCACTCCCGGGCTAAGCTACACATGAACTATCTTCGATGAGTATTAAAAATATCACTCCTTCGTGACTAGTGTAATCACTAGGGGGCTATTGTCTTCGTGACTTGTTAATCACTAAGTAAGTTATAGGGGTTACTAGGAAATGATTCCTTCGTGACTCGATAAATCACTTAGGAAAAACTAATGATTTACGGGAGAGGTTACTCCGTCGTGACTAGTTGAATCACTTGGGAATCTAGTGTACTACGGGAGAGGTTATTCCGTCGTGACTAGTTGAATCACTTGGGAATCGAACGATCTACGGGATAGGTTATTCCGTCGTGACTAGTTGAATCACTTGGGAATCTAACGATCTACGAGATAGGTTATTCCGTCGTGACTAGTTGAATCACTTGGGAATCTAGTGTACTACGGGAGAGGTTATTCCGTCGTGACTAGTTGAATCACTTGGGAATCGAACGATCTACGGGATAGGTTATTCCGTCGTGACTAGTTGAATCACTTGGGAATCTAACGATCTACGGGTTTATATATATAAAAGTTAAATTGTTAGTGACTAGTAAATCACTTGAAAAAAATATGTTGGGAAACTCTGCCTTACGTTGTTTGTGACTAGTAAATCACTGATTGGGAAACTCTGACTTACGTTGCTGTTATCTCCTTCGATGATATTCCAAGACTGATCCCTGCTTTGTAATTTCCTCTGCTTTTATACTTTTCTGTTTCAAATTCAAACGCACAAGACAATGCATTTTGTTGTTGGGCTAACAGTGTTCAAATGTGCATAGAAATATTGTGTGTGTTTGTATGTATATCTGTTTGTATGTACATTCTTGGTTTAGTACAAGCAGTAAACAAATTCTTGATCTTAATTCTTTTGTATGTTGACTTATGCGTGACTATTTGTATGATTGAGTGTGCATGTACTCAAACAGGGTGTGACAATAAGTTTGACTATAAACTTGTCGTCACAATGGTATGGACTATGGCAAAGATCAACACTGACCTGCATATCCAGTGAAAGGGCGGAGATACAAAAAAAATCCGTTGTGAATTTTGTTTATATATATAATCTGTAACGTAGCCGGATTTTCGGCCTTTAAGACAGGGGGAGTGGCGGAAGACGGCGAAATTTAGTTTTTAAACATTTAAACTATTTCTGAAACCCCTTATGACTAAGGAAGCTGAAAATTGTAAGGCATAAAGTATTGACAATGGATCATGTCCTTATGAAGTCAGATTTAATATTTAAACTGTGTACGGAGAATTATAAGGAAAAATTTAAGGGAAAAAATTGTGTTTTTAACATTTTATCTAATTTTAAAACCTTCATGACTAAGAAAGATAAAAATTTCCATGTATATAGGATAGAGATGGGCGCGTGAGTGAATTTTGACTCACGCACGCTCACGCTCACGAAATAAAAATATTGCTCACGCACGATCACGCACGAAATAATTTTTTCTCCTCACGTTCACGCACGCTCACGTGAGTTACTAAAATTTTTCTCACGCTCACGAAATAATCTCGCTCACGAAGACTCACGAAATTCAAATTAACAAATTTTTGTTTTACTTTTTTCGAATTCGTGCAAAAAAAGTATTTAACTCCCTTAAAACAATAAAAAAATTTTTTTTAAATAACAATTTTGTAATAATTACCCTCTAAATTCAATAAAATGATGATTTTTTTACTTGGTTTTTGTTTTAAACAGCACAAAACAATCACGCAAACTCACGAAACAAAAATTATTCACGCACGCTCACGCACGAAATATTTTTTGTAACGTGCACTCACGATCACGTGAGTTAAAATAAATTTCACTCACGATCACGCGTGATTCACGCGTGAATCACGAAAAATTCGTGTCACGCGCGCATCTCTAATATAGGAGTGACCATGGGACAGATCCACGCGATGGATTTTTGATATCCGGTTTAAGGACGGAGAGACGAAATGGGCGTGCTAAATTTGGTTCTAAAATTGTATCAATAAAACCTTTACTACTTAAATTACTCATTAAATTTTTTTCCAGTTTGGGAAATATATTGATGTAACTCAATCTAGCAATATTAAGTTTTTGAAGCACAAACATAATTTTTTATAAAGTTTGGTAAACAATTAGAATTATTGAGAAAAGTGATTTGTTGTTCCGCCTGGCAGGGACAGGCTATTCGACTAGTAAAGTTTATAGTTTTTATTTTTAGCAGAAAAGAAAAATACATCCGATGTTATTTTAAAAGTTCTTTATTGTTCTGCCTTGTTACATCGAATGATCTTAAAATTAAATTAATGAAAACATCAAGCCTCTGCTTAGTACAGAAATTATATAAATTATTCTCTTTTCTCTCTTGTTTTTTTGAAGTTTAACATATTTTAATAGCAGAGTTGTTAGTTAGGATCCAGTGTCTATACATCAAAATATGGAAGATTTGGAGCTTCATGCCAAAATTTTTAAGAAATAGATGATTAATGAAATAAATTACTTTAATTTTTTTTTTTTGCCCATATAAGGTGAGTCGGTCTAATGTACATATATGAAGCATATATGATCATATATGCTCACAAATATGTTCATATATGTACATTAGAGTGGTCCTTATTTTTCAAAAGAAAATTTTTTTTCTTTTGAACAACACATACAAATTTATTTAAAACTAGCTGGCCCGGTCCGCGTTGCTGGCCAAAATATAAGATCAGTCTTAATTTCGTTTCGCTTGAAATTAGTGCCCCCCATTTCACGGTTCTCGATATTCCCAGAAATACCGCTATTCTTGGTTCTGGTACGGGTTTCCCGGTTCGGGAATACCGGTATTCCTGGTTCTGATCCTGGTACCGGTTCTCAAAAAACAAAAAAACCATACAAAATTTAAATTACACTATTTAATCAGAATTTCAAGAACATTTAGTTGTGTTTGTAAAATTATTTAAAAATCATTTAACTATTTTTTTTTAAATTCAAAAAAAAAAATGAAATGGTGGTTTTCACATGTTTTGTATTTTTTTGGTAAAAGCGAAGAAGAAATATTAATTATACAAAATTTTACGAAATATATATACCGGAAGTCCGGAATACCGGTATTCCCTGGACTAATTCAAGAACCGGGAAACCGGTACCATTTCCCGGTAATACCGAGAACCGGGAGTACCGGTATTCCCGGTACTGACCGTAGGCACTACTTCAAATAATAGCCCTGCAAAAAATGTAATGAATTTCCTGGCTTGTAAAACTTTGTGGGCGTGGTTTTAAAGACCCCGGCAGATAATCATCTTAAAATTATATTTTAGGAACAAAAAAAAAAATTCCATGCCTTTAGTATCATTACGAACAACACAAAAATAAATTATATCCTTCGTTCTTATCGTGAGCTATTGTCTTGAGTTCAAACAAACCTAATAAGTTTTCCCGAATTTTACAATTTTCCGGGACACTTTTCTCATTTATATTTCCGTAAAAAACTTATTAGAACTAAAATAAACATAAAAAATTAGAACTAAAATTAACATAAAAAACATTTATCGGGAAAAGTGAGCGTAAAAGTAGGCGTGGACAATTTTTCTTTCCTTAAAAATCTTTTGCGGACTATAACCAAATCGGTCTAGCCGTTATAGTTGTTTCGATACGTAGAAAAAAGTGGTCGTAAGAAATTTTACTATTCGTAAAAACCTTAGTTTAATTATGACGAACATTTTCAACAAAAATTAGCCAAAGTGGGCGTGTTCATTTTCTTTTTTCGTAAAAACCAAAGTTGGAATGTGATGAAAATTCATTTAAACAAATATTCAAATCGGTCCAGCGATTCTCAGATTTTAGATAAATTGAAAAAGTGGGCGTGATCGATTTTTCTTGTATTTCCTTGTAATAAAAACTTAAATTGGATTACTACGACCATTTAAATTAAAATTACCCAAATCGGTGCAGCCGTTTTCCGATTTTAGATAAATAGAAAAAAGTGGGCGTAAAAGTGGGCGTGGTCAAATTTTCTTTACGTAAAAACCTAAGTTGGACTATGACGAACATTTCAAAAAAAAATTTGTCCAAATCGGTCCAGCCGTTCTCAACTGATGCGGTTACCAACGAACGACAATTGATTTTTATTTATATAGAATAAATTTAAGAACAAAAACACCTATGTATATTATATTTTTTTATAAACATGTAAAAAGACCGAAACAAAATCAGCTATGTGTAGTGTTTCATTAAAATCTTGTACCACTTCAGTATAAAAAAAGATTTTGTATGTTTTTCAACGCGTAATATTTTTAAATGGGTTTAGGAAAAATTTAAATATTTTACTTTAAACAAATGTTGCGAATTGGCAAAATAAAACGGTTTTTTTGCTCTCCTGAACACTTCATAAAAAACACATAGGTGTTCTGGTCGGCGCACCGACGATATATAAAAGTGTTTCCTTTTTTCACAATAAATGTACCGTATGTGACACATTTAAAAACGGTGATCACAGAAACTGTTTAACATATTGGTAATTTGTAAATGACTGTAGCCAAGAAAGACGTTCCTCAAAAATAAATAAATTGCTCATCTCTGCTGTGGTTTTATAAATTTTTCCCGATTTTCTCTTAATTTTAAATAAATAATTTCTCAGAAATAACTTTAATGTACTTAAATTTGTAACGAAGTTTTTCGTTACATATTGGTAATTTTTATATTTTTTATTAAAATACTATTTTTTTTATTTAAATATTTTAATATTTCTTTCTAGTTTTTAAGAGATTTACAGTTACATAAATATAAGAGTAGTCTGTATAAGAGAACCAACGCATCAACCAATGCTACACATACATTTTAATTTTCTCTTGATCTCACTACTACAGTGGTATTGATCGGTCGGTAGTAAATTCAAAGCGCACGCATACATTCGTTTTCTCATGCTCTCACTACTAACGTACGTAGTCGGTTTGTAGTTAGTGTGGTCATTACTACAACTTTAGTTGAGCTTGGGCTGTCCAAGTGTGCGGTTGACACTGCAGGTCATTAGATTTCGGTGTTAGTCGTCCACAAGTACAGCCAAGTTCAACTCAATGTAGTAATTGCAGAGGGTTTCTACTTATTTAAATAAATAATAGTCCCCAGGCATAGTAGTGGTAGTGCATAGGAAAACTACTGGTTAAGATGGCCATAGTTTCCAGGCAGGTAGATGTATTAGTGACCAGGGAGTCTACTGGTTTAAACGGCCATAGATCCCATGTCTGTAGTGGTAACTAAAACACTAACAAACAATAAAAATTCCACACTATAAAAATATGACTCGAGCATTAATTCGAGGAGTCTGTTGTCTACCGCGAAAGCGTTCACCCGTGCAGCGGGTAACCTGCGTTACTCTGTCCGGCAATTATCCTGGTTTCTTTTCAAACATTAATTATCCTGGTTTCATCGAAAACGTCTAGATCCTGGTTTCAGTCACAAACGTGGGTGACTGCAAACATCTCTGGTACAGGGCTCATATCCTGGTTTAAATCTAGCATCGATCGTGAACGTGTGCGATTATTCGAGTACAGGGAATAATCGCAACGTTATTAAATAGTTTGACTCAAGATTGTATCCTGGTTGCTGCGTTGGTCTTCAATTTTAGTGATAAATTGTAAAATAAAGTTCTGAATTAAAATAAAATTCCTGTGTTTTAATAATCCTGGTTCTGACTGACCTAACCCCGGCAAAATCTATTATAAATGGCGCCCGAGCAGGGACTCTAAAAAGAGGAAAAATAAATGTGGAGAAAACCAAATCTATTAAAAATAAAAGTTTTCCAAATCAACAAAACAAGAAAAATTCTGGAAAAAAAAATCTGGCTGGCAGCGGATGCTCTATATTCAACGCAAATTGGTAATACAAACAATCTGGCTGCTGAAAAAAAAAATCATCGGTCTTCTGCAAAGATAAAGCTTTACACAAAAAGGTCTAGCTTCTGAGAAAACAAAAAAAAATCATCGGTATCCTGAAAATCTGGTTGGTATTCCAGCAAATTTAAATTCTGAAAACAACAATCTTCTGGAAGGTGCACGAGAATTACAAGTACTAAGCTGTAAACACAGAAAAGCTATGTCAAAGGTAATGGACAAAACTGGGTCACCACGTGGACAATCTGAGAGTTCTGGTAGAAGCGGTAAAACCACGTGGTCATGAAGTCCACAGTTCCTTTACAAATTCCAAACGAAGGGGGAGATGTAACGAAGTTTTTCGTTACATATTGGTAATTTTTATATTTTTTATTAAAATACTATTTTTTTTATTTAAATATTTTAATATTTCTTTCTAGTTTTTAAGAGATTTACAGTTACATAAATATAAGAGTAGTCTGTATAAGAGAACCAACGCATCAACCAATGCTACACATACATTTTAATTTTCTCTTGATCTCACTACTACAGTGGTATTGATCGGTCGGTAGTAAATTCAAAGCTCACGCATACATTCGTTTTTTCTAGCTCTCACTACTAACGTACGTAGTTGGTTTGTAGTTAGTTTGGTCATTACTACAACTTTAGTTGAGCTTGTGCTGTCCAAGTGTACGGGTAGCACTGCAGGTCATTAGATTTCGGTGGTAGTCGTTCACAAGTACAGCCAAGTTCAACTCAATGTAGTAATTGCAGAGGGTTTCTACTTATTTAAATAAATAATAGTCCCCAGGCATAGTAGTGGTAGTGCATAGGAAAACTACTGGTTAAGATGGCCATAGTTTCCAGGCAGGTAGATGTATTAGTGACCAGGGAGTCTACTGGTTTAAACGGCCATAGATCCCATGTCTGTAGTGGTAACTAAAACACTAACAAACAATAAAAATTCCACACTATAAAAATATGACTCGAGCATTAATTCGAGGAGTCTGTTGTCTACCGCGAAAGCGTTCACCCGTGCAGCGGGTAACCTGCGTTACTCTGTCCGGCAATTATCCTGGTTTCTTTTCAAACATTAATTATCCTGGTTTCATCGAAAACGTCTAGATCCTGGTTTCAGTCACAAACGTGGGTGACTGCAAACATCTCTGGTACAGGGCTCATATCCTGGTTTAAATCTAGCATCGATCGTGAACGTGTGCGATTATTCGAGTACAGGGAATAATCGCAACGTTATTAAATAGTTTGACTCAAGATTGTATCCTGGTTGCTGCGTTGGTCTTCAATTTTAGTGATAAATTGTAAAATAAAGTTCTGAATTAAAATAAAATTCCTGTGTTTTAATAATCCTGGTTCTGACTGACCTAACCCCGGCAAAATCTATTATAAATTGAACTTCCCAGCAAAAACTTCCATTACCAAGTAATTAACTTAGGGGTTTATAACGAAAATGCGTAACTAGTTACGTCCCAATTTCATTGTTAATTACTTTAACAAGGCGATGTCATTGGAGGCAAGGCTTTCTTTGTTCGCTTACGAAAAAGCTAAAAATAATAGCCCATTCCTAGCTCGCTTACGAAACTACACAAAAGTAACTGCATTGTTTATTTAGTTGCTCTTATTAAATGAGAGAAAAATAGTTACCAGTAAAAGGTGTTTTAATATATGTATGTATTTCTATGAAACTTTACTGATTTTTAAAACTCAGATTGCAAATCTAGTTACACAGTGACTTAAAAGTAAGGCCTTTTTTGGGGATATAATGTAATCCAGGGAGTAATTAGTACTCATTACCAGGTAATCCAGTTGGTGATGGGTACTCATTACCTAGTTTTTGCTGGGTTAATACAAATTGAGTTATTAAATATGAAGTCCGGCAATACAAATAATACTTAATGCATACTAATCTAAAGTAAAAGGAAAACATTATATCGTTTTTTGCATCACATTTAAAAAACTGTGACCACGGTAACTGTTTAAAAGGACGGTGATTTGTAAATCACAGTAACTGAGAACGGTGTAATTCAAAAATCACTACATTGCTCATCTCTAGTTTGCATTTGTTTTCTTTACTTATAAAAGATCTAACGAAATATAAATGCAATCGGTAAATGTTTGGACTTGAGACTAGGGTTTCTAAATTCCCGGACTTTTTCAACTCCCGGGAAATCGTTTTAAAAAAATCGTATTCCCGGGAATTCCCGCGAATTTTTTAATTAAGACAAATTCTGAGTCTTGTCATACATAAATTATTATTTTCCAAATAATGGTTACCATTAGATAGTACTAATACCCACTTTACACTATTATACTTTTCCATTATACAAGCGAAATTTTACCATGTTGGGGAAATATTTTATAAAAACTTTTCGCCTGAAATTGATCATTTATTAGATACGACCAGGTTTCAATCAAAAAGGAATACAAAAATCTCTTAAAAGTTGGTAAATTTCGATGTGTATAATGGAAAAGTCTGATAATGTAAAGTAGGTATAAGCAATTACTAACTATGTGCCAAATTAGAGTGTTATCGGACAAAGGGGCGTAAAATGCCACGCCCCTTTGTATTGAATTGAAAATATTTCTGAATGCAAAAGCGGCTCAGACGATTTTAATTAAATTTTCAGCACTGATAGTACCAACGGAGTGCGGAACTATAGGACATGTTACACTACGATTGGAAAAAGGATCCTAAAATGCCACGCCTCATTTTACTATATATATTTTTCGCAATTACACGAAAGTAGTTGAACCGATTATATTGGCGTTTTTAATCAAGATAGTGCTAATCAATTGCATATGAAGGCCATATAAGTTTATAATTGTGAAAAGGCGCGAAAACACAATGAATTTCATTTATATGGGACATCCTATGAGCGTTGGTCAAGCAAAAAAAATATTTTCCGGCCACTTCCGCAATCAAGCAAAAACGACTAAGCCGATCCTAACTAAATTTCCTGCACAGATAGTGCTAAAAGAGGGTGGAACTACAGGACACATAAGAACATGATTCGACAAAGCGGCGTAAGTTTCCCGCCCCTTTATGGTATACTCAACGTTATTTTATCTTTTACTACTGATAGTACGCGATTCGGCAAAGGGGTAAAAAATGCCAGTCCCTTT
Source organism: Pegoplata infirma (assembly GCA_963921195.1). Taxonomy (NCBI): domain Eukaryota; kingdom Metazoa; phylum Arthropoda; class Insecta; order Diptera; family Anthomyiidae; genus Pegoplata; species Pegoplata infirma. The sequence goes on from OY992540.1 coordinate 178,155,827, forward strand.
TTATACCCTCCTACTATAGTATGGGGGTATACTCACTTTGTCATTCCGTGTGTAACGCATCGAAATATCGGTCGGGGACTCCATAAAGTATATATATTATTGATCAGTGATCGATTCTAAGACATTCTAGCGATGTCCGTCCGCCTGTCTGTCTGTCTGTCTGTCTGTCTGTCTGTCTGTCTGTCTGTCTGTCTGTCTGTCTGTCTGTCTGTCTGTCTGTCTGTCTGTCTGTCTGTCTGTCTGTCTGTCTGTCATCTTAAAATTATATTTTAGGAACAAAAAAAAAAATTCCATGCCTTTAGTATCATTACGAACAACACAAAAATAAATTATATCCTTCGTTCTTATCGTGAGCTATTGTCTTGAGTTCAAACAAACCTAATAAGTTTTCCCGAATTTTACAATTTTCCGGGACACTTTTCTCATTTATATTTCCGTAAAAAACTTATTAGAACTAAAATAAACATAAAAAATTAGAACTAAAATTAACATAAAAAACATTTATCGGGAAAAGTGAGCGTAAAAGTAGGCGTGGACAATTTTTCTTTCCTTAAAAATCTTTTGCGGACTATAACCAAATCGGTCTAGCCGTTATAGTTGTTTCGATACGTAGAAAAAAGTGGTCGTAAGAAATTTTACTATTCGTAAAAACCTTAGTTTAATTATGACGAACATTTTCAACAAAAATTAGCCAAAGTGGGCGTGTTCATTTTCTTTTTTCGTAAAAACCAAAGTTGGAATGTGATGAAAATTCATTTAAACAAATATTCAAATCGGTCCAGCGATTCTCAGATTTTAGATAAATTGAAAAAGTGGGCGTGATCGATTTTTCTTGTATTTCCTTGTAATAAAAACTTAAATTGGATTACTACGACCATTTAAATTAAAATTACCCAAATCGGTGCAGCCGTTTTCCGATTTTAGATAAATAGAAAAAAGTGGGCGTAAAAGTGGGCGTGGTCAAATTTTCTTTACGTAAAAACCTAAGTTGGACTATGACGAACATTTCAAAAAAAAATTTGTCCAAATCGGTCCAGCCGTTCTCAACTGATGCGGTTACCAACGAACGACAATTGATTTTTATTTATATAGAATAAATTTAAGAACAAAAACACCTATGTATATTATATTTTTTTATAAACATGTAAAAAGACCGAAACAAAATCAGCTATGTGTAGTGTTTCATTAAAATCTTGTACCACTTCAGTATAAAAAAAGATTTTGTATGTTTTTCAACGCGTAATATTTTTAAATGGGTTTAGGAAAAATTTAAATATTTTACTTTAAACAAATGTTGCGAATTGGCAAAATAAAACGGTTTTTTTGCTCTCCTGAACACTTCATAAAAAACACATAGGTGTTCTGGTCGGCGCACCGACGATATATAAAAGTGTTTCCTTTTTTCACAATAAATGTACCGTATGTGACACATTTAAAAACGGTGATCACAGAAACTGTTTAACATATTGGTAATTTGTAAATGACTGTAGCCAAGAAAGACGTTCCTCAAAAATAAATAAATTGCTCATCTCTGCTGTGGTTTTATAAATTTTTCCCGATTTTCTCTTAATTTTAAATAAATAATTTCTCAGAAATAACTTTAATGTACTTAAATTGAACTTCCCAGCAAAAACTTCCATTACCAAGTAATTAACTTAGGGGTTTATAACGAAAATGCGTAACTAGTTACGTCCCAATTTCATTGTTAATTACTTTAACAAGGCGATGTCATTGGAGGCAAGGCTTTCTTTGTTCGCTTACGAAAAAGCTAAAAATAATAGCCCATTCCTAGCTCGCTTACGAAACTACACAAAAGTAACTGCATTGTTTATTTAGTTGCTCTTATTAAATGAGAGAAAAATAGTTACCAGTAAAAGGTGTTTTAATATATGTATGTATTTCTATGAAACTTTACTGATTTTTAAAACTCAGATTGCAAATCTAGTTACACAGTGACTTAAAAGTAAGGCCTTTTTTGGGGATATAATGTAATCCAGGGAGTAATTAGTACTCATTACCAGGTAATCCAGTTGGTGATGGGTACTCATTACCTAGTTTTTGCTGGGTTAATACAAATTGAGTTATTAAATATGAAGTCCGGCAATACAAATAATACTTAATGCATACTAATCTAAAGTAAAAGGAAAACATTATATCGTTTTTTGCATCACATTTAAAAAACTGTGACCACGGTAACTGTTTAAAAGGACGGTGATTTGTAAATCACAGTAACTGAGAACGGTGTAATTCAAAAATCACTACATTGCTCATCTCTAGTTTGCATTTGTTTTCTTTACTTATAAAAGATCTAACGAAATATAAATGCAATCGGTAAATGTTTGGACTTGAGACTAGGGTTTCTAAATTCCCGGACTTTTTCAACTCCCGGGAAATCGTTTTAAAAAAATCGTATTCCCGGGAATTCCCGCGAATTTTTTAATTAAGACAAATTCTGAGTCTTGTCATACATAAATTATTATTTTCCAAATAATGGTTACCATTAGATAGTACTAATACCCACTTTACACTATTATACTTTTCCATTATACAAGCGAAATTTTACCATGTTGGGGAAATATTTTATAAAAACTTTTCGCCTGAAATTGATCATTTATTAGATACGACCAGGTTTCAATCAAAAAGGAATACAAAAATCTCTTAAAAGTTGGTAAATTTCGATGTGTATAATGGAAAAGTCTGATAATGTAAAGTAGGTATAAGCAATTACTAACTATGTGCCAAATTAGAGCGTTATCGGACAAAGGGGCGTAAAATGCCACGCCCCTTTGTATTGAATTGAAAATATTTCTGAATGCAAAAGCGGCTCAGACGATTTTAATTAAATTTTCAGCACTGATAGTACCAACGGAGTGCGGAACTATAGGACATGTTACACTACGATTGGAAAAAGGATCCTAAAATGCCACGCCTCATTTTACTATATATATTTTTCGCAATTACACGAAAGTAGTTGAACCGATTATATTGGCGTTTTTAATCAAGATAGTGCTAATCAATTGCATATGAAGGCCATATAAGTTTATAATTGTGAAAAGGCGCGAAAACACAATGAATTTCATTTATATGGGACATCCTATGAGCGTTGGTCAAGCAAAAAAAATATTTTCCGGCCACTTCCGCAATCAAGCAAAAACGACTAAGCCGATCCTAACTAAATTTCCTGCACAGATAGTGCTAAAAGAGGGTGGAACTACAGGACACATAAGAACATGATTCGACAAAGCGGCGTAAGTTTCCCGCCCCTTTATGGTATACTCAACGTTATTTTATCTTTTACTACTGATAGTACGCGATTCGGCAAAGGGGTAAAAAATGCCAGTCCCTTTTTATACCCTCCTACTATAGTATGGGGGTATACTCACTTTGTCATTCCGTGTGTAACGCATCGAAATATCGGTCGGGGACTCCATAAAGTATATATATTATTGATCAGTGATCGATTCTAAGACATTCTAGCGATGTCCGTCCGCCTGTCTGTCTGTCTGTCTGTCTGTCTGTCTGTCTGTCTGTCTGTCTGTCTGTCTGTCTGTCTGTCTGTCTGTCTGTCTGTCTGTCTGTCTGTCTGTCTGTCTGTCTGTCTGTCTGTCTGTCTGTCTGTCTGTCTGTCTGTCTGTCTGTCTGTCTGTCTGTCTGTCTGTCTGTCTGTCTGTCTGTCTGTCTGTCTGTCTGTCTGTCTGTCTGTCTGTCTGTCTGTCTGTCTGTCTGTCTGTCTGTCTGTCTGTCTGTCTGTCTGTCTGTCTGTCTGTCTGTCTGTCTGTCTGTCTGTCTGTCTGTCTGTCTGTCTGTCTGTCTGTCTGTCTGTCTGTCTGTCTGTCTGTCTGTCTGTCTGTCTGTCTGTCTGTCTGTCTGTCTGTCTGTCTGTCTGTCTGTCTGTCTGTCTGTCTGTCTGTCTGTCTGTCTGTCTGTCTGTCTGTCTGTCTGTCTGTCTGT